>JAKTWH010000005.1:0-403080 GCA_030560905.1 Saturnispora diversa
CAGACACCTGAAGAACTGAAAAGGGTGTTGCTGGCTCGGGCGAGAAATTTGGAGTAGACGCCTAGTTTTGGTGGGGGAGAGTGTTAGAGTTCAGGGTCTTCAAAGTGGTTCCAAGTATAAGGGAATTTGTTATGACGTCGAAAAGGGAATTTGTTATGACGTCGAAAAGGGAACTTGTTATGACGTCGAAAAGGGAACTTGTCTATGACGTCAAAGAGAGAACTTACTTATGACGTATGACCAAAAGGATAGAGCTGAATCATCCTATAAAAGCAGCCTATTTTCTCCTTAGTTTAGATATCTTTTATATTAGAAAAAATAACTTTTATTTGATTGATAAACGCTGAGCAACCTCTAACAACACCACGAAGTGGCAGTTTGGCCGAGTGGTCTAAGGCGTCAGGTTAAGGTCCTGGTCTCTTCGGAGGCGAGGGTTCGAACCCCTCAGCTGTCATATTTTTTTGGTTTCTCAACTTATATTTTGGAGAAAACAGCTTTTGAGTTATAGTTAAATATAGAAGTCAATATGTATATGTACAACTAGAATTATTAATATATAAATATGTATCAGCTTACCAAGTATTAAAAACATCAGGGGATTTCTCCATAATATTTTTCAATTTTGCAATGATATCCTTAGAGACCAATCCTGTATCTTGTTCCTTCTTTCTGGTTTCTACTGAGGGTATCCGGGATCCATTAATGTCTCCTACAAGTCTGACTCCAGGTGCGCTATCGAAACCTGCCAGTGTGAAAATTTTGTATAGTTGCTTAGGAATGATTGCCAAATCATCGTTATTTTGAATCATTTCGTGAACCACTTCAATTGACAAAAACTGGCCTTCTCCAGGCCCGCCAGCTTTTTCACTTAACGATGAAAAAGGTGAGGATTTATCTGTTGTACTGGAGGGAGGTAAAGAATACAGAATGTTAGGTGTCAAAACGGTAGCCAGATTATGTGTATCCATTTTTGACCCACCATCAGCTTCACCAGTTGAACTTTCGAGATGCGCAAATGTGGCAACCCAAGCAAGAAATGCAAATAAAACTTCACATAAATCCCTATTAGGTTTTGGTAGCATAGCATAGGCAATTTTTAAGATTTTTTGTCTTCTTTGAAATTTCTCTTCATCTTCATCTTTGATACCTCTACCTTGACTTAGAAGAAAAATATCATATAATTTATAAGTCATCAACGGAACAGGTAAATCTCTCAAAAACTTTTTTAGTATTGCAGCCAACTGAATTGGTGTTTCATCTTTCAGTTTGAGCCGTTGAAGCACCTCATCGGGTTTCCCATGTTCTCCATCCAACTCCTCGACTAAAGTACGCAATTTCCGAATGTTACCATTAAGACGAAAAACTCCCTCCGCACTCACATCTTGTGTTTTCATTGCGTGTATAAGTTCATCAACAAGCGCAGGAATTCGCACTCTCGACTCACCAATCCCAAGGTCACTATCAACACCATATTTTCTAACGACTGTAGAAAGAGGAACACCAAAAACACCATTTCCACTTCCTGAAGTAGTAGCAGATCCCGATTTAAACTCAGAATTATTGTGGCTATTCTTAATAAAATCTTCATTATCCTTATCCTTCCCAAATATTCTACCCCAGAAAGAAACATTTTTCTTAACATCAATTAAATTCAAACAGTCATCTAAAGAGATATTGAAATCCTGCCCTATTGAGTGCCAGAAAACAAATGCGGCAACATATCGCATATATTCATGCCCTATATTGTTTAGATCAGAATACATTTTTTGAGTCGCATCAGAAGAGTCAGCAATACCATTACCTTTTGTAAATGATTCATGATCTGAATTTTTTTTGGATGGTTTATTTTCTTCAAATTGATTAATTGATTTTGGAACTGGTAAATTAGAAATTGCTGGTGAAAAGGTTCGTTTTTGATACCTAAAGGCATTAGGCCTATATTCTCTAGCCTGTTCTGTAGAAACGATTCTCGGTATATCATCAAGAGTCAGCGATTTTTCATTTTGAAGTAAATTTGAGGTTATAGATGCGTTAGTTGCATGTGCATTTTGATTTGGAATTTCTTCAGTTTTAAAGTTTTTAGATTCTTTCCTCCTTAATGAAGATTGCTTCGCAAAGTACTTTTTTGCATTACCTAATCGATTTGTATCTGACTCTGAACTCACCTGGACATCTTCCATCCCAGCAGCTCCCGCAATAGGAGCTTCAATAATAATTGACTTTTTTATTTCTTTGCTAGCAGTTTGAATTTTTCTTTGTTCTCTTAATGACCTTTTTCGTGTAATATCATTCACCTGCTTATCATATTCATCATCTAAGGAAAATGACTGGTGCGAAATTGGCCAAATGTCTGATTTATTTAATGCTGCTCTAGATCTCAATAGCGCAATTTTCAGAAGGTAAACAAATTGAAGTAATCTGGAAACTTCTCTAAAACCCGTCTTGGCATCAACATCCTGAGATGCACAGGATGCGCATAAAATATTGCTATTGTTAGGGTTATATGCACTTTCAGTTAAAGATTCATTAGACTGCATATTTTTGGCACCTGACTTTGAACATATCTCTTTATCACATTTGCTGCATTTCAAACAACTATAGTGCCACCTTTTACCAATTTTGGCTGAGCCAACTATTCCACACCATAACACACAAGAATCTTCAATGCTTTTACCACATGCCTCGCATGAGTCATTTGATCTTGATGTGACTCCTTCAAGATACGGAAAATTGGACAAGCTATTTTTATCTGCTTTGTTGTTGGATGATAGAATTTCTTTCAAGAAAATGTCGGTAGCTTTTGTAGTTCCAGACAATTTATTGTAATCAAGAGCAACACTTATTCCGGTTCTAGAAATTAGTTTAATATAGTGAGCCAATGCGGAAATGAGTGATAGTAAGTCTTGTGAGTTTTTTGGGTCATTAATTTTTTCTTCTGTAATATCCCTGCAAAATGTAAGATAAAATAGAATTTTCCCAGACAGAAGTCTAGGTTCCTTTTTAAGATGAGTAAGTGGCAAGGCAGATAAGGCTAACATACTGTTCTTTGAATATTTATCTAAAGCATCGAAAGCCAAAAATAATGTTTCAATTTTTAAAACTAAATGAGCAGTCACCGATAAACCCCGATGTTTATTTAACATAGTTGCCGAATGAAGCATTTCTGAGATACAAGATGCACAGTATTCTTCAAACTCTGAAAGTGTACACCATATGTCAACAGTCAGTTTTTCTAATGAGTTTTCCGCTTGAATCAACTTATTTTCATTTTTATAATTTTTCACTTCATCAAGTGATCTGTATCCTAAGCCAACACAATCAACGGTCACATCAACATTCCAAAATTTATGAACCATAAAACACTCTGGATGCCATTGTTGTTCCACTCCACCTTTGTGTAGTTCAACATATTGCTTTAGAATTGCCGAATGACAACCAGCGCAGTTAAATGCATGCAATTGAGAATAGTGATAGTGACAAAATATCTTACCATCATTAGCATAGTAATCATCAGATTCAAACAATTTGTGGCACACATCACAATAGAAATGCTCTGGGTGATATTTACGCCCCAAGGCAGTAATATAAGATCCTCTAATCGCTGTGTCACAAGTGTAGCAAATAACATCAAGCCTTTTAAAATAATCGTATTCACACAATGGATATGGTTTCAAAATCAATGAATCCTCTAAAGATGGCAAATCCATGGAAAAGAACTTCTGAGAACATTGTTTACCACAGTCATAACAAGTGAAACAATCTATGTGATAAACATTATCCAATGCACGAACTAATGTTCCAATTATTGGTTTTTGGCACTTTTTGCAAGTTCGTTGCTTTCTTTGTTTTCGGGAATTCATATTCATATGATCATTTTTAGTTGTTGATGGCTTTAAATTAGCGTTTAAATCCAATGGCCCAAGAGGAACAGATGGTGCAGAAATTTGATTTTGTGGTAAGCCATTTTGATGATTTAGATTACTATTTGGTATCCTTAAAACTTCGTTTTGGTTGATATTCTGGTTGTTAATGTGGGTCTGATTGTGATTGTGATTTTGACTGTGATTGTGATGCAGACCCTGATTATCGTTTTGTTTTGATGGACTATTTTGAGGAGAAAATGCTACCCGCTGTGGTAACGCCAAATCATGATAAAGATGACTTCTCAAAATGTGAGAATTATCCTTTGTTGTGTCTTCGGGATTAACCATGACACCACGCTATATCAGATTTGTTACCTGTAAAAACAGCTGAATTTGTTTGAAAGCAATGTTTACGCGTAAAGCTGCAAAAATAGATGAGACCCCAAATTTGAATTCAAAACAAACTCTGCGCGGCCTCAGAATTAATATGTCCCTTAGACAATCAGAGTCTTCTTGTAGAATTGAAAAGCGAAAGTATTATATTCAAATTTACAGAATTGTAATAAAACAGAAAAAAGAGTATACAGTATTGATTAAAATGATTTGGTCCGTGGAATTAACCATCAAGCAAAAGGGACTGAATCTGCAAAATCTGCGGCATCATTTCTACTTTTAAGATTGTCACCGAAAACATCTATATATTTGTTATCCAAATCATCAGAAGAACGGCTCCTTGCATTATGCCATATCCTTTGTAATTTTCTTAAGGACAGTTCACCACTACCAACCCCTAAACAAATAAGACCATCAAAACAACATTCAATAATTATCTTTTGCTCAGGTGTTCTGCAACAGAGTCCACACACATATAGCGGCCATTGAACCATGACCAGCCTGCGATCAATATTATAGTTCAGATAAATGTCGTATTCCAATGCAGGCCAATCATTAATGCATTGAATAAAACAAGCTTTGTCCTTCGTTGGTCCCGCACCATACCTGGACAATAGCTTTTGATCAGTAACATAATCAGATGAATTCAAGTCATATTTAGCTTTCCAAGAGACCAATGATGCTAATCCAGCAAGCATCCTTTCAACTACGTCTCTAATAAAAGGAGAATCAATATCCATGCTTTTTCCTACCATCAATCTGAGTAAGGCAGCGTCAGCAAAAAGCTGTTGTGACAAATCAATCCACGAGTAATAATTACCTCCAGAAGTTTTGATATAACCTGAGGTAACAACAGTATTTTCAGAACTTTTCAAAAAATTTGACGGATGCAATGAATGAGTTTTAGAAATGTAATATGGTAGCTTATTAGAAATATATTGAAAGTCCCTGGCTCTCTGAATTTTGAACAATAATTGCATTACAAAAGATGAATTTAATTGCATTTCATCAGCAGCATTGACTCCCTTATTTTGATTTATAATGCTTTCCAGTTGGACCCTCTCCTTTTCATTTAAATGCCCATCGTTTGAACTATATGATCGCATGCATTCAATCCCATAAACCAAGTCATTAAAAACTTCAATCATGCACTCATCATAGCCTAGGTACATATTGAAAAATCTTTGATCAGAATTCGTTCCGCATTTTATTGCAAAACCGAACTCAACCATAGCTGAAAAAATGGATCCCTCAGATTCGTCTCTGGAGGACAGCAAAACAGGTAAAAATGTCTGGAGCTCATTCAACTCATGAATCGTACCACCATTTGGAGAAGACACAGCAGCCAGTATTTCCATTGCATAAAACCATAACCAAACAATGACGAGTTCGATAGTACATTCTCTTTTCACTTCAGCTTCTTTTTCCATAGTACCCCATTTAACATAATTAACAAGTAAGTCTCTTGCCCCATTTAAATGTTCACGCCATTGTCCACCTTTAACACCAGAGAAATCAGATGTTAAAATTAAAATCGTTAAAAGTAATGATTCAATATTATTTAAAGTTTGTTCCTTTGAAAGCAAAATCGTGGTAAGCGATTGAAGACATGAAGACAAATAGAACGCTCGAAATTTCATATGATATGCAAATCTTGCCTCATGTTCTAATATAAGAGAGTGTTTGGCAAAATCATCTCCATTAGAAGTCCAAGTGTGACTTGCTGATCTCGGTTCAGGTGTCCCTTTATCGGACGCCGGATTCGATGATAAAATATCATCATTTTGGACCCCCAATTCTCGAAGTTTCTGTTGAATTTGGTATGCTTCATATTTTGCGGCAATAGCTAGAATAGCAAATAATAAATGGGGAGAATTTTTTGCTTGACCTAAAAAAGTGTTGATATAGGCATTGTTGATATAACTTGTGCTAAATGGTAGGAAATTTAGATGAATATGGGTAAAAAAGATTTTTAAATATTTGTATTGGGTTGAATCTACCGACCAGTTAAAGTAGGAAGCTACTGATTTTTCAGCAAGCTCAGTGACTGAGCTATCGAGTAATGTGATATAATCAAAATCGAAATCATGTTTAGCAGCTTCAGGGCAAGGATATGCTTTTAACCCAACAGATCTAATAATATTTGTGCTGCTTTGATAGGGCATTGATTTATTAAGAGGGTTGCCCAAGCCAGGTGACATTTTGTTTTCATCAGTATTTATTGGTCCCGATTCTTTGTAATCTGTCAACGACATATTGATAGTATTAATGTAGTTGCTACTATTGTTTTTATTGTTTTCCGTAGTAACAGACTCATGCATGTTTTTAGATGGTTTTAGGGATGTAGAATCAGGCAAAGATTGATGCTCATCATTGTGGAGTAAATTTGGGGCTGATGAAGCACTGATAACGAACTCAGCTAAATTTGGTGTCGTCAAAGAGTAAGATATGTCATTCACAGGATAAACGGTCCCTTCTGATAAATTTTGTATATCCTTCAAAGCAGTTTCTGTTTGAAATAAATCGGTATCAAGGTTTGTGAAGAATTCGTTTAAATCAGAGATCAAGTTTGTTGCACCATCAAATAAAAAGTTTTCAAGATCATCTTGGTTCTGTGAAGAGTCTGCTGAGCCCAATGTAAGATTCTTAGATAATAATTCATGTGTAGAAGGTAATGGCAATATATCTGGGATGTTATTTTGGATCACTAAAGGCGGATTTTCAATGAAAGGATTAACATTTGTTTTCTTATCAATTGCAAAATTATGTCTTTTGATTGGGAGGGAAGAAGATGAAATTTCCATATTGGATAAGGAAACACCGTCTACACCGTTTTTTTTGATTGTGAACGACCTAGATGAGTCAAATTTTATACTCTTTTCATAAGAGCATTCTCTTCCGGAGTTTATGCAGCTAAGGCAATGTGGTTTCCCCTCATCACATTTAGCCTTTCGACGCTTACAGGCAACGCACCCATTTTTAGAATACTGCCTTTTTTTGATAGCTGGGCCCATGGGAATGTGAAACCACAACCAAGGCCTGTGTCTCTTTACTAAATAAGAACAACATGGTAAATTTGGAGCAAAACGTTTTTTTTTTTTTCAGTGTCAATAAATTTCCAAATTGGACGAATAGCTCAGCGACTTATCTTATTAGTATTATGTTTATTAGAATAAAAAGTTTACAAGATATAAATGCATCTACAACTAAAGTTCAGGATCTGCAATTCTTCTAAAGCACGCAATATACTTACTTCCGTTGTTTCTGGCAACCTTCTTCCCTTCTTCTGTTGCATGGGTCATAATTTCAACACATTCATCAGCCCTTTCTTCTTCTGGTGTGAGTCTTTCAAATAAAGGATGTTCTTCTAAATGAGATTTCATCCATTCATGTAAATCCAAAACATCGGTAATAGTATAAATAATACCTCCCTCCTTTAAAACGTATGCATATTCTGATAACAATGTACGAGTAACAATTCTTGCCTTGTGTTTTCTCTGCTTAAAATGTGGATCAGGGAAACAAAAGAAAAGCTTTTCTAATTGAGATTTGTAAAAGAAGTTTGGTAAGAATTTCATGGAGTTAGCTCTTATAACTGATGCGTTGGTGACACCATCAGATGCACGTAAAGCACGGAGACGATCTTGCACATATTCAGTAACTTGAACTCTAATTTCCATTCCAAGAATTCGACGCTCAGGAAATCTTTCTGCAAGAGTGACTGTTAAACCACCATATCCACACCCCACATCTGCAATAGTAACAGGTGTATTTTCAGTAAATGGATGAATCTTTGCGTCTGGGGTTTTTTCTAAAAGTCTTTCTGTCTCAGCATCAGTTAATGGTTGATAAAGAGTGGACCAATCCATATGAGCTGGAGACAATGGATAGGCTAACTTGTGATCAGAAAATGGGTTTGAATGTGCACGCTGACGGTAGTATCTTTTCTTTGGTAAAGATGGTGTCTCTTCAGTAGCTGATTCTGGCACTGGTGTTGGTGTTTCAGAAAAAGCAACCTTTTTTGCATCAGCTTGAGCTTTACGATAAACTTGTCTTTTGGATTCTGGCTTTGTAACCTTCCCTTCTTCACCAGACATATTCTTAATCAGTTTTCAGTTGGGATAAATGAAAAGTTTAATTTTTTTTTTGTATTTTTTTTTTTTTTTTTTCAAGCTCCAGTAGCTGCTACAGACAGATCTTTATATATGTCAATGCTTTAAGTATTTTTTTTTCTAGATTGAGCTAGTGAACTCATATTCCAAACAATAGGTTTCATTATAATAAATAGATGAATTTGCTTTCACATAAAAATAAAAAAAAGAAAGAAAATAGGAGTTATGAATAAATACAGTTAATTACTATATACAGACCGTAGTTATAAATCAACTTTAGATTCAACCTTCAAAAGATAGATTTAAGCTAGTTTAATCCTTTTTTTCTTCAGCATTTGGTTCTTCATCCTTTTCTAATTCGTTTTTCCTACTTTCAAAAGTCATCATTAAGTTTTGACCCGCTGATTCCAAAGTACGCACGATACCTGCACCACTTGCCATGGTCAATAAGCCAATCAATTCTGCTCTCAACTCTGGTAAGCTCTTCAATTCAGAGAAGTCCCTGACTTCATTAACATTGAAACAATCATCACCAACTTTACCTCCCATAATGAACAATTTCTCCTTTTGAGATTTAAGAACTTTACTGATTTCTTTCACCTTTTTTGGATCTAAATCTGGAATTAAAATAGCAGCAGTTGGACCCTTAAGAAGATTTTCTAATGGATGACGAATCTTGTTTCTCTTAACCATTCTGTAAGCAGCTTTAGAAGCTGGATCTTCATGACGTGAAGCACGAAGGAAATGTTTAAAAATGGATCCCTTTAACTTTCTAAATTGAACATCTGGGGCGACCTTATGGATTTGCTTTTTAATAGCTTCATTTTCGGCTGACACTAGGTTGTTGTGATGTGCTAATAGCACTATAGAATTCTCTCTCCACATATGAGTATAAATGTCCATAAGATATGTTTTACGGGAATCTGAAGCTTTTAAAGTATTTCTAACAGGAGCAGCTGCAGTAGCAAATGCTCTAGTAATCAAGTTGTTGAATATCATTGCTTCTTTCACTTGATATAAAGGAGAAGAAAATGTGTTGAAGTTTTTCTGTGGTGAAATTTTTTTGTGTTTCCTCAACAGGAAAGTTACAGGAATAAAGCTTACGTAACAATGTACAATGCAATCAAATACAAAAGATTTAATAGTGTCAATCTAAAGAGAGTAAATTTTGTATTTCTTCAGGATCTGTTTGATATCTTGACCATGTTTGAACAGAGTTGGTATTGGTATCAACTTCAAAAACTCTCACTCTTCTACTGGTACCTCCATAACCGCCATAACCACCTTCACCTGCAGCACCACCATAACACATCCACACACCATCCTTATCTTCGGTTCCATCTCCCTTCATACAGTAATCATTACAGTGGTCATGTCCAACAGATAGGAATTTGACACCAATATCACGCAAAGTGGAATACATCCCAGTGTTGACAGCACCCGCCATAACACCCTCCTTAAAAGAACCCAAAAATCTAGAAGGATTTTCAATTTGATCCTGAGTAGGAACATACTCTTGCAATGGGATGTGAAAAAAGGCCAATTCAATTGGTTCTTTGTCTTTAACTTCTTCATGATAAGATTTCACTGCATGTATTTGATCTTCCTTGATCCAATCATAACCACGAATCTTTCCCTTTGGATAAGAGTGAGAATCCAAAAAGTACATAACAATAGGGGTGGATTTAGCTGAACTTCGAACGTCAAGAACATAATTACCAACACCACTAATTTCTTCAGGTCCCGCTTGAGATACAGAATATGGTAATGATTCAAGTAATTCCATTAAATGAGCACGATCTAATGAACCACCCTCATCATCATGATTACCAAAAACTGCAGCATAAGAAATTTTCCTATCAACCAATGGCTTCACAACCTTATATAGAGCAGTTTCTGAATCTGGTGACGCTTCACCGAATATTTGATCTCCGGATAAAACAACCAAATCAGGTTTTTCAATATCTAGCACTGCATTAACAAAATCAAGGGAGATCATATCGGCAAGACAGTGGTCAATATTACCTTCAAATTCTGGCCATGGATCCATACATTTTCCAAACCCAGTTGAAAAATGTAAGTCTGCCAATTGAAGAATTTTGAACTTTCCGTCAGATCTTATAGTTGGATGAACCTGTGTTATCTTTTTTGTCCTTCTCGGTTTGTAGAACACATAAGCCTCTGAGTCAAACTGATGATAGTCAATCGCAGTGATATTCATTTCGGCTCTTGTTTCTAATTTACCTCTTGATGATTTAACATCAGTAATTGGCAATGGGACTGGTAATGATTCCCAGCCATTCCTTGGATCAACAGACTGTCTACCAAATAAAATGTTTAAATCAGTCATTGATTCAGAACTAATCTTTGAACCCTTTTTCACCCACAAACCATAACCAGCATTAAACCAACCATAATAGTTCAACTCTTCTGTGGTGGCACCCACACCTGACGTGCCTGCAACTTGTTTATGCACTTTAAATGGGATTTGGTGCTTTGACAGATATAATTCTAAAGCTAAATTCTGGCCAACATATTCTTTGTTCACACTTGGATTGAAAATAACAATATCTTCAACAACATCAATGTCATGATTGGCGGCAGTATGTATTTCAGTATTAATTGAAACTAAACTTAATTTCTTGAACCAACGCTGTCCTAAATAAAGGTCCTTTGGAATCACTGTACCATAAAATTTGACATGACCTGAATCATCGACATCGTCTTTGATTGAAGATTTAAGTTCATCATTTTCATTTTCATTTTCATTTTCATTTTCACCAGTAACCTGCTCAGTTTGGTCACTGTCATATTCTCTCTTTAAAGACGGCGCATTTCTACTTTGTTGCTTTTGCTGGATTCTTTGTTGAACATCCTCCCTGGTGGCTTTGGCGATTTGTTCTTGATTTTTGTATTTAACATTAATTGAACAGCTTTTATAAAAGCCAAAATAATATGTACATTCCTTCCAAGCAACATCAGTAAGAACATGTATATCTTCTTCCCATTGATTGACGATACTAGCACCGGTCAAATCTTCAATTGAATTCACCATATTTGCTACTTTTAATGGATTTTTTCCTATAATAATGTATGATCCTCCCAAGACAAGCAAAACCAAACTTATCTGAAGCAGAGTCCGCTTCCAAAGCCTAGAAAGACTCCATCCCATCGTCTATAATATGAAAAAGAATAAATAATAAATAACAAATAGAGTATTTTTCATCTGCTGCATCTTATTTCTCATTCTTGTGAGAAGCAAAAAATTACGTCAGCATAAAATCACAATAACAACTATAAAAGCCTAATTAGTATGCGTAGGTGTTATAGAAGATACAATTGGTGGAACAAGTTCTCAAAGTCAGATTCATTTAGGTCTGTGATTACCTGTTTGCAAAAGACCTGAAGCTGTAGTATCAGCTTTATTATCAATAACCCGATGATGTGGATGGCAAATCCTCTTGTCCCTAGGACTAACAACTTTATCACCAAAGAGGAGGTTTGCTCCCTCAAGAGACTTCTCCACCTCTGAACTTAAATTATGCGAGGTATTTGATTCTGATTGCGATGTTTCCTTTGCCATGGAAATAGGGAAGTGATTAGGAAAAGAAGAGGCTATTGCTATATATAGAGAAAAAAGGGCTTATCAAATAATATTCTGGGAAAGGAATTTATGTTGAAGTAATTCACTGGCACTCTTTCTACAAGCCCAATCAGATTCAAATGTGAGCTCCAAGAAATTAGCACAAACTTCACTAGCATTAGAAGGAATTGTGGGTTTTGTATTGAGTCCAATACGGAAAATAGCTTGCATTTGTGTGAACACCGGGAATGGATGCTTAGCAGTAAGCATTTCAACAATAAGGCACCCAAATGACCATATATCAGATCTATCCGTGTTTGCTACTTGCTTCACAATTTCAGGCGCCATCCAATAGGCCGAACCCTGCAATGAAACCCTTTTACTAGCTTCACTACCTTCTTCACCGGATTCCAATGCAGCCTTAAGTGCTTCACCATCAATCTTCTTTGAAATACCAAAGTCACTGATTTTAACCACACCGTTGTTATCAATTAAAATGTTAGCACCTTTAATATCTCGATGTATAATGTCCTTACTGTGTAAATACTTCAACCCATTTAAAACTTGTCTCCCAAAATTCTTTACTAGGGGTTCCTCAAATGCACCATACATCTTCAACATTGAACTCACAGATCCACCTGGGATATACTCTAAGAAAATATACATGTTTGCTGAATCTGATGAGGACCCAAGATATCTAACAATGTTTTCATGATCAAGTTCTCTTAAAAGTGACATTTCCTGTTTAAGTGCATCAACCATGATACTTCTATTATCATTATTATTGCCATTAATTTCAACCTGCTTAACAGCCATTAATTCACCAGTGAGACCATTTAAACCAAGATGCACATATCCAAAGGATCCTTGACCAATTTTGGCACCCTTGTGCCAAACTGTTGGTCCATTTTGAACTTCGTTACTTAACACCTCCCGAACCCTGTGCTTTTCAGCCTCTAATGTGATAAATTCGTCATATAAGATTCCATCTTCCTCTTCATCACTTTCGTCAATCAATTCTATAATGCTTTTATTATCTACAGAAATACTCATGCTGTCTCTCCCTGGCTGAGTTAAGGCCGTAGCGTATTCATCTATAATGTCTCCTGTTATTGTATCTGATGTTTCTTCAGTTGTCTTCAAGGTTCCATATTCGGTTTCCTGTTCATTGGATAGTAAGACATCACCAACTGTCTGATTCATTTTCATTGGGATTCCTACACCGATACTGGCTATACTAAGCATAGAAAGCCTCTTTGAAACACCGGAAATTGCAGACAAATGTGAATACATGGAGTTACGCATATTTATCCCATTATTGTCCATACTTTTAACAATGTCAACACCATACTTGGATAATCTAATCGAATTACGAGCAACTTGCTTCAATGATCTATTGTCGAGATCAGGGAAATAATCTTTCAAATTCGTAGTAATTAACTGACTTGGAGGTCGTTGTCCCATGAAGTCTTTCAAATCTGTATTCTGAGCTTTTGATTTTGTGGCAGCAGATTTTGATGACAATTTGTTGTAAGTATTAATCGAATCAATTGTTGGCATTCGATTCTCTTGAGCAAGAAACAACACAACTTCCTTATTTAAATTCGTTGAATCATAAATAAATTCTAATAATTCTGTGTCATGAATCTTTATTGGTTTGTGATTATCACCTATTATGTAAAATTTCCAGTCAAATGATATGAACTTAGAAGTATCTTGATTGCCAAATATTTGATATAATATTTCCCTCTTGGTATCGTCAGAAGTCCATATAGGGTCTATCTCTAATATAAATGAATGAACGGTACCTTTCATGTCAATGATGATTAAACTCGTCACAATCTTATTTGGTCTATTATTAGAACCAATCATCTCTCTAATAGTTGTGGACGTCTTGCACTGAGTTTCAATTGATGCCTTTAAAGAGGCAATTGGTAGTGTATTCCTAGTTGCTTCCATTCTGAGGATCTTAGAGAGTAATTGAAGTTTCAATCGATCTCCCACGATATAAACACCTAATTCTAACAATGCATTTCTATCAAGACTGGGGAGTAGATCCGGTGTGATTTCGTTGTCAACAAAGAGGGGCAAATAACCCGTGCATCCAACCGTAGCCAACAACCTCGATAGCTGTGATGTTTCCGAAAGCTTCATAGTATCAAAATTAAAGGTGTAGAAAAGGGCTATGAAATAAAAGCAGATTCTATAAAAAGACAATTATTTTCAAGTTATCTCTATCCATCTCTACCAAAGAATTTTCTGATGAAATAACTTTTCACAGCTTGCTCAACTAGATCAACAGATCTGTCCAATATCACCGTCTTCTGTATTTCACGTGCCTGTTGCCACTGGGTTTGGATATCAGACGTTGTAGTTGTTGAATCATAAGAATTGGTAACTGAGATGGCGTTCAAATAGCGACGCATTAGACTTCTAAATTGGTTCAAGATCAATAATGTTGCCTCCTTTAATAGTCTTTGGAAATGTAAATAATAATACAATTGTTCATTTTTATATTCCTTAGTTAATGATTCATTTTTCAAAACATCCTTGCTGCTTTTTAAGATCAATATACACATTTCAGTGAAATCATTATTTCTTACATTCAGTCCTTGATCAAAATCATAGAGAATATTGTATACACTTTTATTTTGGAGGTCGATTTTCTCAACATACATCTGCTGTTGCGATTGAATCATGTTTTGTTGAAATAACAGCGTTTTAGGGGTAGAACTTTGTTCATTAACATCTTGTTGCTCCCCCTTTCCTTCTAATCCAGAAGTGATATTCAAAAATCCTTTCGCTATTTGAATGTTAGTAGTCGATACTTGTGCAATTTGGTTTACTTGTCCTTTAACCTTTTCAATGCATGATAAATACTCGTGATATTGAAGTTTGAACTCATGTCGGAAGTATTCAAGTCGCTGATTTTCTAGCCTTTGTTCCTTTTTCTTATCCTTATGCTTGGCTTTCCAACTATCTGGAATATCCAAAAATATTGGTCCATCTAGAATTTGAGTTTCCTCGTTTACCTCATGGTTAACTTCATTGGTTTGATGAATATTGGTTTCAAGTTTTTCAATAATAACGTCAATACGAAGACTATTAATAGCCATCGAATGTTTAATGTAATTTAAAGCCTTATGAAACTCTAATATTGGTGAAGTAATTAATTCTTTGAAACTGTGAATACCATTATGAAGATCATGCTCATCAACACATCTCTGAACATAACTGAAATAGCCATCAAATCTATCTTTTCTTTGGAGCAACTTATCTAAGTACATATTTCGACTATGTTTGGCTTGAATATACGAGGGATAAACATGCGAAAGACGTTGCAAATGATTATAAATTGTCTCTTCTAAATCATCAATAGGATTCTCCTTATCTGAAAGTTTTTGCAAAAATTGACCATGAATGATTCTCAATGTTTTCAGATTACCAAACATATTTTGGAAAAGTTGTGGATGGCATATGATTCCATTTTCCTCAGTAAACACATTAAACTTTATTGATAAATGGTTAAGAAGTTTGTACAATTTAACTAATTTTGATTCAATTGAAAGCAATTCATGAGGAGGTTCCTTAATCGTTTTTCTTGATGGAAGCATTATATTGTTATTTTGGCACAGGTCAGAGCTTCTTTTTAAAGGACTTGGCATGACGAACTTTAACCCTAGGCTTGGAACATCCTTCTTATGACGCCCGTTGATATTTTCTGTAGAGGCAAATGTTTGCAGATTATATGAATCACTTTTTGAAGATAATTTTAATCCATTAAATTTATTAGAATTTGAATCCTTTGAATATCTTTGTTGATATTTGTCAATTTCATTGCCTTTATTCCCCCTAAAGGTAAACCATAGTGATTGAGCATAGGGATTATTCTTATTATTAGTTTTCCTTTTTTTGCCATTTATATGGGTTGTATTTTGGAAAGGCGATGGAGGAGTAATATATGGCCTATACACATCATCATGCATACTTGATTCGGATGTTGAGGCCGAGTTCAAAATGTCATCTCTACCAATTGTACTTTGATAAACAGAAGATGAGATTCCAAAGCTTTTTCTGTCAATAAAGTGCATTATTAGATAAATAAATAGGATTAACCAATTTGTGGGACAATCTAGTTGCCCTTCTCTCCCCTTTTAGCCCATCTGTAAGCTGTAATGAGCAAGTTTTGAAGATGTTTCAAAACATTTGCGTCGATAGTCGCCTTCATATTTTGATCTTACTAGAAAAATAATTTTGAGCATTATGTGCATAAACCATTTATTATTAACTATAATTGCCCTCTTATTGGGAAACACATTATGTTATTGAATCATTGGCGACAGTTCCAATTTTTTGAAGCTACGCCTATCAGTGATCCATATTTTGGATCCGACAGGGCTTTATATTCTGATCCAACAATGTCAGGAATTACTGCCGCAAAGGATTATTTGGCATTAGTTTCTGATAATGGAATGGTGAAACTAGTCTCATCTCAATATGAGCAATTGGCAGAATGGAGAGTAGAAGACTCCGGATGGACTGTTTCTAACTTGCGATGGATAAATCCGGTTTCAAGAATTAACAATAAAGGTATGCTAGTAACAATTGCTGAACGACAGGGGCAGCCAGTATCTCTCAAGCTTTGGGATTTAGATAAATTGTTATCTGAGAATTATAATTGGATGAAATTTGATCATAATTCTAGCTTTAAATCCCATTGTATGATATCTAATGTTCAAGGAAGCAACAATCATCCAATGACATGCTTTGATGCATTATCTGATTATTCAATGTTGGCTGCAGGGTTCGCTAATGGTATAGTAGTTTTAGTTTCAGGTGATTTGATTCATGACAGGGGTACACGACAGCGTGTTGTCTATCAAAGTACAGAACCCATCACAGCCATCAAATTTAGGGATGAATCATTGATTTATGTTACTACAATAAGCAAGATATTCACAGTTGAAACATCAGGAAAGAATCATGGAAGATGGGAAAGAATATTAGATGACAAATTTGGTGCAGCTATACATTGTTCAGATGTTATATCGAAAGATTTACATTCTAAGGAATTGATTATAGGGAGAGATGACTGCATTCAGGTTTACAACAGCAAAGGAAAAAGTCATTCAATTCAATTGGAAATGATGAAAAAAAAGGTGCATATATACAAGAACAGATATTTTCTATTTTCCACACCATTCAACTCAGATATAATAGACGATACTAACTCTACTGCTCATAAAGTTATTATTTTGGATCTTTTAGACAAGTACGTCATCTTTAATCAAACATTTAATAGTTCTATAAGTGACGTATTGGAATTATGGAATGATTTATATTTATTAACGGGGGATGGCCTGTTGGTCAAATTGCATGAATTATCAATAAAGGAGAAAGTGAATACAGTTGTTAACCGTGAACTATTCCCAATTGCAATTAAATTAGCACACGAACAACCATCTGAGTATTCTGAAACAGAACTTTTGAGGTTGCATAAACTTTATGGTGATTATTTATATGAAAGAGAAGATTTTAATGGAAGCATCGACCAATATATTAAATGTATTAAATTACAAAAGACGAGTGAAGTTATTTCAAGATTTAAAGAAAGTTCTAAGATCCCCTATTTAGTCAAATATCTAGAGAATATGGTTGGATTAAGAGTCTCAAAAGATGATCATGTAACATTACTATTGAGTTGCTATTGTAAATTGAAGCAACACGAAAAAATATTAGCATTTATTGAATCTGTTGAGATAGATGATGATTTTGAAATCACAGAAAAGCATAAAAAGTTTGAATTGAAACCTATCATAGATCTTTGTAAGAAGAGTGGCGATTTCAAATTGGCATCAATGATATCTCAAAGGTTTAATTTACCAGCAAACGTTGTTTCAATACAGTTAAATGATTTAAAAAATCCTAATTTGGCAATGAACTATGTTCAAACATTAAAAATTGATGATCTATTAAGAATTTTAGTTGAGTATGTCGATTCTTTTTTGAAAATTTTACCAAATGAAACAACAAAGCTTCTCATTGACGTCTTTACAGGAAGATATAAGCCACAGCCATCATTGGATGAGAATGCTATTGCAAAACCAAGAGATAACAGTGAAGTATCTTCATTGCTGAATCCAACTCCTCTGTTAACATCATATTTACAATTTGTTTCATTCATGAAGTTACAGCCAACAAAGAATGAAACAGAAGAAGAAAATGAATTAGAGTCTTATCAACCACCGAAACCAAAAATCATATTTTCCAGTTTTGCAAACCATAATTATGAATTTGTTATTTTTCTTGAAGCCTGCATAGAAAGTTATGACAAATTTGCGGGGAAGAAGGAAGATAAAAAGGAAATTATTATAACGCTTTTTGAAATGTACCTTACTTTGGCCGATTCTAAGAAGGACGATTTTGAGTGGAAATGTCAATGGGAAGAGAAGGCAGAGAAACTTCTTTCGAGTGAAATTCAGTGGACAGTAGAAGAGAGTGATTCATTACTTTTAATATCAAATATGTACGATTTTGGTGCAGGAGAATTGATTATAAGATCATCAGCTAAAGGTGAATACGAATTAGATCTTTTTAGATCTTTAGTGTCATCAGGAAAGTGGAAAGAATCAT
This sequence comes from Saturnispora diversa, assembly GCA_030560905.1. Classification (NCBI taxonomy): domain Eukaryota; kingdom Fungi; phylum Ascomycota; class Pichiomycetes; order Pichiales; family Pichiaceae; genus Saturnispora; species Saturnispora diversa. Next base: position 18,585 of record JAKTWH010000005.1, read on the forward strand.
TTTTAATTCTTAAAAAATATGGTGCTAGGGTACCAGAATTGTATCGAATGGCCTTATTGGCTTATATACGCTCAGATGATGTACTAAATATAATAGGAGAGAATGATTTCAAGTACATATTGGACACTATTGAAGAAAAAGAGAATATGACTACATTAGAGTTAGTTCAAACTCTTTGTTCTGGCGGAGCTACAATTAAACTTGGAACATTAAAACCTTACATAATTAGAAGTGTCCAGAAGCAACGAGCGCAAATTGAGAAGGATCGACAATTGATAGTAGCTTATAGCGGAAAGGTCACGGAGCTTGAGAAACAAATCCACAACCTTGAGAATGATGCCAATGTGATAAATATAAATGGAGGCAATGTAACTGGTGGTTGTGAGGTCTGCAAGGGTCCTGTAGAATTTCCAATGTTGTTTTTCAAATGTGGCCACCAAGTTCATGAAAGTTGTTTAATCGAGAGCGTAAGCACAAATGGCGGATGTCCATTGTGCCAAAGCTCACAAGAGGCTTTAGAGGTTTCAAGGCGGGAATTCAGTGAGGAATCAATGCGGTCAAAGGTTCTTTTACAGGGATTAGGACCTAGAAACCGTTTTAAATCCATGATGGCATTTCTTGGCCGTGGTGGTATCAGTGTTAATGAAGCTTCTCGTGTTTTATAAAGATAATTCCTGGTTTTTGGTGAAATAACCACATTTTAGATTGTAATTTAAGTAATATGAAAATTAAAGAGTAAGAAAGGCGACAAGAATTTATTCACCTGCGAATGAAAGTTAAATAGGAGAACCGTGTTTTCTGGCTGAGCAAATCACAGCAGATGGTTTTTTTTATTTATTTTTTTTAAAAAATAACAAGGCGCCAAAATAACACGGCCAGAGTTTTAAGGTGGTGACAATGGACCCTAACGGCTTTGCACAGAGCGGTCTTTCACTTCAGCAAATACAGGATGTCACTGCAAGACTTCGCCAGTTGAAAGACCAACATGGTGACCAGGTCACACAACATCCACACTATACAAGATTGGTGCAGATGCTTCAAAACGATCCGAATTATCAAAGGCTCCAAATGATGCGTCAGAGGCAATTGCAACAAAGCTCTGAAACAGGGGCGTCTAGTAACTTTAGCATGAGACAACAGCAACAACAGCAACAACAGCAACAACAACAGCAACAACAGCAACAACAGCAACAACAAATGCTTTTTCAACAACAACAGCAGCAACAAATGCTTTTTCAACAGCAACAACAACAACAACAACAACAACAACAACAGGCACCCCCAATGAATGATGTATTCACACCAGTTTCAGGACCCGGAACTCCAGGGTCGGCTAAACCACGCAATTCGATGTCTACAGCGGTTTTTACAGGTCCCCAATCTCATATTCTCAAATCTCAAATATCTGCTTTCAAATGCCTAATGCAAAATAGACCTATTCCATTGGAATTAAGTCAATTGATAAATATAACTTATGAACAGTTTAAAAGGCAGGGTATTTACAAATTGCCAACAGATCCACATCAAAATTTCCAGCAGTTTCAATTCGACCAACAGCATCAGCAGCATCAACAGCACCAGCTAGAGCAACAGCAACAATTAGAACATAGAAGAAATCTTATAGCTGAACAGCAAGCCCAAGCACAAGCCCAAGCACAAGCCCAAGCACAAGCCCAAGCACAAGCACAAGCACAAGCACAAGCACAAGCACAAGCCCAAGCCCAAGCACAAGCACAAGCCCAAGCACAAGCACAAGCCCAAGCACAAGCCCAAGCACAAGCCCAAGCACAAGCCCAAGCACAAGCACAAGCATTAGCTCATGCAAAACAGCAGCAACAGCAGCAACAGCAAGTTGAATTTGATGCAGGCAACCAATTAATGTTCCCAACAAGGGCTCATACTAATATTATTACACCACAGATATCCAAACGAATGAGTAACTCATCATTCTCATTTGGTCCTACAGGGATTAATGGATTGCCCTTTCACCCCCCTATTTCTTTCAAAGAAATAGAAGAAAAGTACCCAGGAGCTAATAAGGTTTCTACCAACAATCCGGTGGAATTTGTTGATGCATTTGAGCTACCGCGGTTTAAATCACACATACCATATGAATTTCTGAGCAATCCTAAATCAGCAATATTTACCCCAAGTTTATATCCAGAGACATCAACATTACTAGATGATTTGTCTGACTTTTCTTTGAAAAATTTGCAGAATACGATAAAGGTTCTGGCTTTAGATAGTACCTTTAATAAATTGAAGTCTATGGCAGAAAACCAGAAGGATAACAAAATTTTAGATGCAGATATTGATTGGCAAGCAGAATTTGACGCTTTTCAACTTTTACCCTATCAAAAGGCTTTGCGGGGTTATGTGCTTGCATCGGTGTTTCATCAAAATATGTTACTTACAAATCACTTACCCAACTTCAGTGCCAAAATTAGGGGGGTGACTATGAATGATGCCTCATTAATCAATACTCTTTATGTTAAGCAGAAAGAAGCGATTACCACATCTCATAAAAATGAAGTTATTGAAAAACAAACAAATCTTTTGAATGCTAGTAATGATTTTAGGAAGACGCTAAGGAATAGAAAGAATAAATACCAAAAATTAGGGAAAAATGTTTTGAGTTATCATCAATTGACAGAAAAAGAGGAGCAAAAGAGAATGGAGAGGAATGCTAAACAGAGATTGCAAGCCTTGAGAGCTAATGATGAAGAAGCTTATGTGAAATTATTAGATCAAACCAAAGATACTAGAATTACTCATTTATTGAGACAAACAAATACTTTCTTATCTAGTTTAACAGAAGCTGTGAAAGACCAACAAAAGACTTCCGCTTTGAAAATGAATGATTATACTGGGGACGAAAATCTTGATGATGAAGAAAAGGTAAATGCAGATTATTATCAAGTTGCCCATAAAATTAAAGAGAAAATCGATAAACAACCCTCAATTCTTGTTGGTGGGACACTTAAGGAATATCAATTGAGAGGCTTGGAATGGATGGTCTCTTTATATAATAATCATTTGAACGGTATTCTCGCTGATGAAATGGGATTAGGTAAGACAATTCAAACCATTTCTCTTTTAACATACATTACAGAAGTCAAAAAGGTTTCTGGTCCATTTTTAGTTATCGTGCCTTTGAGTACGCTTCCTAATTGGAATATGGAATTTGACAAATGGGCTCCAAGTTTGAAGAAAATTTGTTTCAAGGGAAGTGTCAACTATAGAAAGTCTCTGTACAATGAAATCAGATCAGGTGATTTTAACATTCTTTTAACCACTTATGAATACATCATTAGAGATAAAGCTGTTTTATCTAAAATAAGATGGGTTCATATGATTATTGATGAAGGTCACAGAATGAAAAATACCAAGTCTAAGTTGTCACAGACATTAAATGATTTCTACCACACTGATTATAGATTGATTTTAACTGGTACACCATTACAAAATAATTTGCCAGAACTTTGGGCCTTATTAAACTTTGTTTTGCCAAAGATTTTCAATTCAGTTAAATCCTTTGATGAATGGTTTAACACCCCATTTGCTAATGCTGGTACTCAGGATAAAATTGAATTATCAGAAGAAGAAACTTTATTGGTTATCAGAAGATTACACAAAGTTTTGAGACCTTTTCTTTTGAGAAGATTGAAGAAGGATGTTGAAAAATCGTTACCAAACAAAGTGGAAAAGGTACTTAAATGTAGGAAATCCGGTTTGCAAACTAGAATGTACAATCAAATGTTGAAGTATAATAAATTGTTTATTGGTGATAATGATAATAATGCAGTTACATTAAAGGGAACAAATAACAAATTGATGCAATTGAGAAAAATTTGTAACCATCCATTTGTCTTTCCTGCAATTGAAAATATGATCAATCCGTCACAAGAGAACAATGATTTGATTTGGAGGACTAGTGGTAAGTTTGAGCTGTTAGATAGAATTTTACCAAAATTCAGAGCTACGGGCCACAGAGTTTTAATGTTTTTCCAAATGACACAAATCATGGATATTATGGAAGATTTCTTGCGTTTTAGGAATCTTCAGTATATGAGACTTGATGGTGATACTAAAGCGGATGACCGTACATCCCTCTTAAAGGATTTCAATGCAGAAGATTCAGAATATTTTATTTTCTTATTATCTACTCGTGCTGGTGGTTTAGGCTTAAATTTGCAAACTGCTGATACTGTTATTATTTTTGATACAGATTGGAATCCGCATCAAGATTTACAAGCTCAAGATAGGGCACATCGTATTGGTCAGAAGAATGAAGTTAGAATTTTAAGACTGATTACAAGCGATTCTATTGAAGAGAAAATTTTAGAAAAAGCTAATCAGAAATTGGATATTGATGGTAAGGTTATTCAAGCAGGTAAATTTGACCAAAAGTCCACTAATGAAGAACAAGAAGCTCTTTTGAGACAGTTAATAGAAAACATTGATAATGGGAGTGAAAATGATGACGAGTTAGACGATGAAGAGCTGAATGAAATTTTAGCTAGAGATGATCACGAATTGGAAGTTTTTAGAAAAATGGATGATGAGAGAGAGGCCAACTGGGGTCAAAATAAACCAAGATTGTATTCCGAAGAAGAGCTTCCAGAGGTTTACAATAAAGAACCAGAGCCTGTTGACGAAAAGGAAGAATTGATATATTATGGACGTGGTAATAGGGAACGTAAGGCCGCTGTTTACGATGATAATATAACTGACGAACAATGGCTGCGTGAAGTGGATGGTGTCGAATCCGATGAAGAAAGTATGCCTTTGAAGAAGAAGAAGAGAAGAAACGAATTTGATGACTTTATTGATAATGGTGGTGATTCTGGTAAGCGCAGGACACCAACTGCTTCAATTCAATCTACTGGAGCCCAACGTCGTAAGGTGAAAACTGACCCATTATTTAGAGATCCAGGTATGGCTGAACCAAGTGAAGATCAATTGCAATCCGTTCATACTGTAATCAACCAAATATATGAGCATGTAAAGGAATTCACTCTGGATCATAGAAAGCTTTCAAAGATTTTCACTGTGAAACCGGTGAAAAGGCTGTATCCTGATTATTATGTTATTATAAAGCACCCACTTGCTTTAAATAACATCAAAATTCGGTTACAAAATTACGGTTATTGGACTGTAGAGGAATTCATTATGGAGATGCATTTAATATTTAAAAATGCCAGAATATATAACCTTGAGGGAAGTGTGATTTACCAAGATAGTTTAATATTAGAGAAGGAATGCTTGGTGAAATATTTAGAGTGGAGACATAATGCTGATCAATTTTCAGGTTTAAACCCTCAAGGTTCAGAAGTATTTAATACTGTATTGGGTGAAGATGAAATTAATGGAATTGAAGGGTTAAACCTTTATGACTTTGATAGCAAATTCCATCTCATCAAGAATAACGGTGAACATATTTCCAACCCTGATGTGGTGTGGGATAACGAAAAGGGGGTGGCTGTTGTTAGAAATTTAAAGGGAGATGTACCAAAACCCGAGCCATTAGTCAACGAAGAACAAGGCTCAGATTTATTTCAAACAGCTAATATCATGCCGGCTGATGATTTTGAAATGAATTTTTGAACACCTAATTCTTCATAAATTTAAATTGTATATTTTAGCCTATGTAATCATAAAAGAAGAAAGAAAATCATTAAATAAGAGACTGTAATTCATTAATGATAAAGTGAATTTCATGTTGGGGAATGACTTCTTCATAACGTGAAACGACATTGATTTTGAGGCAAATTAAATATTTGTTTTTCCAAGTTTGAACGGGGTTATTTATATTTACGTTGGTTATTAGAATAGATGGTGGTTTATCGCGTTCATGAAAAGCAATTGACCCCCCAGCTGACAGCAGAGTTCATTTATGAATCATCTCCTGTCATTGCTGGGACTGATGACTTTTCAGTATTGATCAGATTCAAATACACACAAAATTCAAAACCGGTTCGAAGTGAACATAATCAACCAGTTGAGAAAAATGATGAGAAGGAGACCGGTAGCTGGCTAGGATCAAGGTTATCATCACAATTTAGTAATGCAACTAGAGCCCTTTTTTTAAATAGTTTGGACAATATTGACGAGGAAAAGAATGTATTGATAGAAGAAGAGACGCCACGAATTGACATTTTTCTTGGTTTCACGCAGGTATTAGGTCATTATAGCGTTAATGATACCATAGTTGAAACATCAATTTTTAAAGAACTTCAAAAAAGTGCCATTTTAGAGGGAAAATTAGCTGGAATTCATGGGCTTGAAATAAATGAAGATTTAGATTCTAATAGTCTAATGGGGGCATTGAGTTCTCTTTACAATTCAGAATTGAATTCAATTAATGATTACGATGTTGCCAGTCACATGAATATTGTGCCATTTTTTTCAACTAATCAAAATATAATGTTTAGCCAATTGACGTTTGATCCAAAGCAATGGACCCCCGAGAATTTTAAACAAGAAAGGGTGAAATCATTTTATTTAACAGCAAAGCTTCCAAAGACATTACCACCATCATTTGATTCTGAAGCTGTGCAAATAACATATAATTTAGTTTTTGGATACCAAGTTTTAAAGAATAATCAACTCGTCAATAAGACAGTTTTTGTTCCTTTGAAAATACAACCTTATATTGATAGTTTTGCAAGACAACCGATTTATCATTTAGAAAAGAATCAGTTAAATTATCATCTTTCAGATGTTAGAGAGATGGATGTTTCAAATCACCCCTCTGTTAGAAAACATGATCTTACAGAAAGTTTGACAAAGAGAGGCAAAAGAATTAGTTTTTGGAATATTAAGACAAAGAATGACATTAGTGATTCTAGAAGACCTAGCACTGCTACCACCTTTGAGGCGTTAAAGAAAATGTCATTGTCCGATATAAAGGACGTTAAGGGTACTGAAGATATTAAGAAATTTATGGGAATTTTAGAAGATATGAACCAAATTAACGTTAACAACATTTCAAACTTACAGGAAGAATTTGAAAGGCAATTTAATGATAATGACAGACATTTCAATGTTAGAGAAAACTTGATTCAAATATTAGGTGATTTACGCCATTTGAAACAGTTCAATGAAAAGGAAGATGAAAATGGAAGTGATGAAATAAGAGATTTTGATTATGAACATTTGATACCGAGGGAAGTCCAAACAAAATTTGCTGTTAAACAAAATCATAATTTGATTACTAGTTTATCATTGAATAAGGGTGTTTTCAAAGTCGGTGACTCTATAAGCTTGAATTTATCATTTGTGAATGCTAAATATTATACTACTGGAGTTGAAATTCAACTATTGAAGCATCAAAATTTCTACAGAGAGGAGTATTTGAAACTGGATAGTTATGATAGTGTGAATCCTATGCTTATGAATAACAGTGTTGAATCAGTTCTTTATGAAAGCTTGTTTTCAACTTTCAACACTGAAAATTTAAATGTTGATATTTTAATTCCATTTAAAACAGAGTCTCAATTTAAGACCAATTTCTTTACGTTGAAGTATTACGTGCAGGTAAGATTTATTATGAATGATGTTTATGGCTTGAATAAAAAGAAAGCTAAGAAGGAGGAAGAGGGGGAAGAGGAAGATAAAAAAATGAAACTAGAAAAGTTTGATTTGAAGAAGATCTTTGTTGATTATGGTGGATCCGTGCTTTACCAACCAGAAGACACACTGGATAATGCTAACGAATTTATTGTTCGTATACCGGTGTTTATTCTTCCAAATTACGAGCACGATTTTGGTAAGGTGACAAGTGAGAAGTAAGAGAATCAAAAGGACCTCTTCATATTTGTTTGTATGAATATTATAAATAAATGTAAATACAGTTGTATGTATGTAAATGTCCCAAAAGAGATAATTAATTAATAGAGATTTTTTTTTAAGCGCGTTAAAGACAAAAGGCGTATTGACGCGTTAACATTGGGACCTTTTCATTTTTGATTTAGTGTGTATTTACCATGATGCCCAAGAACGTGCTGGGTTCTCAACAACAAGAATTTATAAAGAGCCCCAGTAGCTCACCAGAAAATGCCAATTTGAGAATTAAAAAACTCAGAAGCAAAAATAGACGTCAAATTATGGACTCGATTCAATCTACAGAAAAACCCAGTGCATTAAGACAACAAACTTTAGGCTTATCCAACGGTGCAATGGTTGGGAAGCCACTACTCAATTCTATACCTAAACTAAACATTTCTTTGGAAAAGAAGATCACCAATGATCCCCTTTTGAATGAGACACAGGATCAAGAAAAACCTACAATTCATAGTGATGATTTGCATGATGATAAATTATTGGAGAGTATTCCATCCTCCCCCCCAATGACGCCCTATAAAAGAGTAGCATTTTCTAGTGATCCACCCTCAATGATATCATCATCTCCTATTAAATCACCAAATAAACCAAAATCAATTTTGAAACAGACAAGTATAAAATCATACAATACATTTACCGTTGACCAAATGCTACAGGGGAATTTATCTAATATTTGGCCAGATGGTTATGTTCTACATGTTCCTGAAACTTATGTGAACAAAGCCAAGGTTGTTAGATCTTGTGTTACCATATTGAAAAATCCTAAATGTGATAAAAAATATGAAATATTTGCTACATTGAATCATTTAATCAAACAATCATATAATAATCTTAACAATGCTTTTAGTTTGGATTCTGTTTATAATCTTTTAAAGGCTATTGAGATTGATTTAGTTGATCTTACAAAGGAAATAGAGAATGAAATATCACCATTTAGATTAAGAATTTCATCACAGGGAATAAAGTTATTAGCCTCCTTACATAAACTTGTTACCAATAATGAATCAGTGAATATTAGTTTGAAATCTGTCTTGACTATAATGAAGAGCCCCAATATATCCAAAAGTTTAGCATCATCAGTGATTCAATTATGGAAGTCCAAGGAATTAAAGGAATTTGAGCATGTGGAAAGTTTAATTGCTAGTTGTATTCAAATGAAATATTTTTTAAGTGCCACTGTTATTTGTGAAAGGCTCAATATTCTTAGCAGGATTGTGATAGCAAAGCCAGCAATATCTAGCAAATGCGGTTATCAAATTTTAAATTACATCTTTTTCACTATGTTGAATACAGATGTACCAGCATATAGTAAAATCTTTTCATTCTGTATTCATCTTCTCACTCAATATGCTAAAAATTCAGAATGTAAATCAATTGTTTTAAAAATATTACATGAACCAATTAATGATTATCTTTCTTCAACAATTAAATCATCAGTTTTCGAACCTCCTACAAAATGGTCGAACATATCAGAGGCGTTAACACGAACATTGTTATATGCCATTCATATTAAATTGGGGAAGCAGGTTTTAGAAGTGTGGTTTTTAATTCTCTTTATGTGTTGTTATAAAAGGCCGCAATTTTCTCTAGCCACCTGGGAGTTGATTGATCAATGGACCGAAGTTTATGAAAAGGGGTTGGAAAGCAACAAGGACTTTGAAAGCCTTTATATTGAAAAATGGAATATCATCTCATATAATTTTCAAATCAACAGTTTAAATAATGATGATCAATTCAGTATTGATAAAAAAGTGAGTTTATTAATAAGACCTTTAAAGCAAGTGAGTAATGATCAATATAAATATCTTTATTATAAGATATTTTATCCGATTCATTGGCAATTGACTCATAATAATTATAATGATATCATAAGAAGGGAGCTAGTAACTCCTTTATTGAATTTAATCACAGAAGCCCCCCAATCATGGGACATTGAACCAGTTTTGAGCCGTATATGTACAATTGATACCCCCCTACTTAATATGAAGCAATTCAATGACCCTGAGTCTGTTGTTTGGATACAGGATTCCCAAGCATGGAAACAAGTGTTATCACCGATTTCGATTCAATTATACTGTGATAATTTTGATTTAATTTGTGAGGTTATTGAAAGGGCCTTTGAAACTAGAGAATTTGAAAAGAGTTGTGAAATCTTATCCAATGTGATCTATCAACCATTACATTATTTGAAAGAGCAACAAGATGAAAGATATCAGAAAGTGATTCATAAGGTTTTTAATTTAATAATAATAATTCTCAAGGGCCAAAAAGAGCATATTTCACAGGCACAGGGTGAAGAAGAAGCCAAAAGATTTTTCAAATTGATTCAAGATGCAGATATTGAATTATTATTTATGCCGAATGAAATCAGTTTGCTTCACAAGATAGCAAACGAATTTTCCAATGCCAATAATATTGATTTTATTAATGAATTTATTTTATTATGTTTAACGAAATTCAATTCAGATAATATATTTGGAGCATTTATTACTTCAGATATATTTAAGAATTTGCAATTATTGAGAAAGGCATGTGCAGAGAGATCCTTCCCACCATTTTTGAATTATTGGGTCAGATTAGAAAAATTAGAAAAGAATGGTAATGTTGATGTTATAAGGTCTGATCCATCTTTACTTTCTATTAGATATAAATACTTTTTCAGTTCGTATTTAAAGGAAAGTATTAATGGAGAGGATTTTATAAAGAGGGTCAATATACAAGGTCGTGCTATTATGGATTATCAAATTTGTGAATATTTTGAAACAGGATTTTATTTATTTGTATTTGATATGATATTACATGGATTTATTGAATTTGAAAGACAAGACCGATTTTATAAGGTGATTACACTTGATATATTTCAAACGATTATTTGGAAGAGTAGTTTAGATTGGGAGAAATTCATTAATTTGATATTATCGTTACCATCAATTGAATTAATTCCGGGGGAATGGAGTAATTTCATCATGGAGGAAATTAACCATAGATTGGAAAGAGGTGTTTTATTAAAATATGAATTTCAGGAAATATTAAGGGTGTTAAAAATGAATGGGGGTGATCAAAAATTATTTATTGACTTTGAAAAGTTATGTCAAAAGTTTAAGATTGAATCACCCTTTAGGCAAAGTTTGAAGGGTTCAATTAAGGAGACACAAGTTTTACATTCGTCGTTGCATCATCATGAGATGATGATGGATTTGGGAAATAAAAGAAGACAAACAAGGTCGATGACCAAGGAGAATAGTTTTGAACAAGAGACTGTTTTGAAATTGCGAAAGAGGCCAAGATCATTTGAGCCGTCACCGGTTAAGAAAAAGAAATTTATTAATTTAAGTAATAGTAAGGAGGAACGTAAGAATCACATGTTGGATTTAGTTAAAGTTAGTTTGGAAAGAAACAACAGTGATTTAGGGGATGGAGCAGAAACTGCGACGAAATCTGAGATTGATGAATTTCAAATCATGCTTGAGAAAATCAACAATAAAAGGATCGATTTAGGGCATGGCGATAAGGAGGTACTAACAAAGCAATTATTATCTGTTTTAATGAAATTGAGTGAGTAAAAAAAAAAGGGGGGGGGGAAGGAGAGAAAGGTTATAAAGAGATAAGAGGGAACGACGGGGGAACAAGAACAAGAACAGCAATTATGCATCTAATTGATTCATACATGTACACACACACACACACACATATATATATATACACATATGTATTAAATATTCCCGATAGAAATATAAGCTTTCAATAAATGAACAGCAACATGAACACCATCAACAAAGGTGATGTTGGGGAAATCCCTTTTAAACTTATCATTTAATGAGCTTAAGCCAGCGCAACCCAAAAGTAAAAATTTAACACCGGCGGCTTGTAAAAATGTAATCTTTTGATGAAGAATGCGGTAATTCTCAGGATCCTCTAATTGAAGGGGGGTCAAGCCAACACTTTGAGTATTAATGAAATGAATTGGCCAATCCTTAGAACCTAAGAATTTAATAATGGCGCTATCTAGGGGTTTCTCCCAATCTTCACCAGATGTCATTATAGCAGCCTTTGAACCAGTTATATTTAATGTATATAACATTGAAGCTTGAAATATCCCCATAACATGTTGATTTGATTTAACACATTCCCTTAAAGTACCAACAAGTGGATGATCGGAATAGCAGGCAACTATATAACCATCATAATTCATATACTTTTTATTTGATTTCAAGTCCGCTAAAACTGCTTTGGCAGATATCAATGCATCGTTTTCATTATTGATTTCTCTTGGAGCAGTGATTGGTGCTGTATAATAATCCAATGAAATATCTGGAATTTTAATACTATTTGCCAGGGACCTAGTCATTGATTTGGATGAATTTGGGTTTATAACAAGCAGCTTCATTTTCAGATAAAGATTACAGACAAGTTACTTGCTATGTGATTTTTCCAGTACGAAAAAATGACCGAGTTGAGTTAAAAAAAACAAAAAAAACCAAAAAAAAATACATACTACTTACTACTCTTTACAAAGTCCTCCTACCCCCATTATTGTCGTAACCTAAATCGTTCAAGGTTTTAAACACGCTGTCATTTAATGAACAATACCTTTTGAAATTGAGTAATAAGATTGGAATATTTGTTCTTAATGATGGATCCTCATTATAATGGAATATGCGTATTAAACAATTCAGGGTGTCTTGATTTGGATTCACTTTCCTCTTTTTGATCATTGTAGCAATCATTCTAAAAGCCAATTCATGACTTAATTTTTCACCTTTATATATACCTGATTGTAATTGAATTGAAATCACTTTTAGAATGATATTCATTGGTAATCTACCAAATTGAATATCCGTACCGATTTTCTGATTCCTTTGACCTGAACTCATTTTAACGGGTTTATTTTCATGTGATTGAGATTTATTTGTATTTCTAATAAGTTCATTATATTCATTAAGTTTAATAGAGTCCGGCTCAGAGGATCGATTTATTGAACAACGATATATTCTAGCCATTTGAATGTTGGGGGATAAGCCCTTATGATACCTTTCATGATATTCTTTAATGTGAAATCCATGCATTTGTTCAATTAAATAAATCATATAAGTAAGAGTTAAAATTTGATCATTACTTTTCAATGTCAATGCTAATGATTCACAAAGGAATTCAAATTCATTTAATGAATATTTAGTATTTCTTGAAAATGTGAATTTATTAAACATCCCATTCTCAATAACCATTAATGCACCTAATCTATCATGATATAATTTGAATTTATTTAATCTTGAATTATATCTTAATTCATTAACTTTCCCCCAATTACCATTTGATTTAAATATTAATAGTTGTGATTGTATCACCTTTGAATGAGTTGCCAAATTACCTGATTTAATTAATATATTAGCAATTGATTCTAATTCATTTATTGTAGGGTTATAAATAGGTTGTTTAATTTGTTGAGTTTCTCCAGTGAAATAAATATATTTTTCAAACCATTTACCTAATAAATCGCCAATAGGTTTTAATGATTGATTTTGTGATTCTAATTGCTTACTAGTTTCAATACATTGATTTAGCCAGGATTTTGAAATACATGTATTATTAATTGAGCGTTGAAGTTCGGAAATAGAAGTTATTGTTCGTTTAAAACATCTATTTAGCATTATCTTTAGATATAATAATATATGAGTAAAATAAAGGTGAATAAATACATGATATAAAATAAATGGGGAAAAAACAAGCCAAAAAAAAAACAAAAAAAAAGAACAAGCCAAAGAACAAGCCAAAGTGTATGCGAAAAATAAGTGTTTATTCCCTATGATGCAATTAGCGGTTGGGTGGCAGCAGCATTAGCATTAGTATCGGCACTAACATTAAGAGTGTTGGAAGTTGAATTTGTTTGAATTGCAGAAGAGAACATCACTAATAAGGAGAAGGCGAAGTCCGCAGCAGCAATCGTGAAGGCAAACCCCCATTGGAAGGCAATCAGTTTAGTGAATAATTGGCCTAAACCAACACTAAGCATCAACAAACTAGTACTTAACCCCACTGCCCAATCACCATAAAGAATCAATAAAGCTAAAGGAACAAGAAGAAATTCCCAAATGGCCAAATTAGCCAATAATCTTGGTAGTAGATGTTTATTATGGGAATGGAATAAAGTTGCGCCATTCCAAAATAAAGCATAAAGTGTCCATGATAAAGGCCAACCAGTAACGGGCCAATGAATAGTTAACCAATCACCAATACTTTTAATTTCAATGGTTTTATGAGTGAAATAAAGTGCCAATAAATTTAACACATTGATTATAAGTAACAATTCTGAAATTAAGAATCTTTCACGTGTAAAGAAATAAACCCAGAAGAAATGAAGTAGATTATTAATGATGAAGTGGGGGCCCACGACTGCCAGAACATTGGATTGACTATTTGAATTCTTGGATTCCTTAATTATTTTAACAAGAAACACTCCCTGTGATGAGAGTGTTATAAACCAATAAATTACTGTAATGATTAAAACGCCAGTAAAGGGGGTTTGATAATGAGAGCCGGAATGGTTGAAAAGGAAATAGATTGTGGCTAAGATGGATAATCCATATGATAAGGATAATGTGACGATGTTTCCAATTAGGGGGTCCATGGTTAGAATATTGATAGCTGGGTGGGGTGGAGGGACGGTGATAAATAGTGTGAAGTAAAGTAAAGGAGAGCTCCAACAAAGCGCATCAAAATTACATCAAATTACATCATCACATCCCGGTGAAGGGAAGGGCAGTTGGGACAGGCTCGCCAGACGTGATAGAAGACGGAGCAGGGCGCTGAGCAAATCAGAAACCCGAAACCAGAGGCGAGCCGATTACAAATTCCATTACAAAGCGTAAATCCGGCTGGGGCCGAAACCCGATCCACGCGCTCCGCGTGGCTTAACGTAAACTCCGAACCGTTTCGTGATTAGTAAAATGCCTCTAAAGTATAAATATGGGTCTTCACCCTCCCATAAGTGGTGGTCAATATCAATATCTTAATTAATTCAATTTCAGTTCCATGAAACAAGTCTTTAGAAACAACTATTCATCAATGATGCAACCAAAGTTATGTACATCTTCAATACCACAATCAAATTCTACAAAGTCATTAAATGACATACAAGATGAAAGATGTTTCAATATAAGAATACGGATATCTGATTCTAAGAGTGAGATTAAATTATTTCATAATAATACTATATCAATGGCTCAAAGGCAGAGATTGGCCCAATATAGAGGTAAAATACCCTCTTCATATAGAATAAGAGACTCTTCATCGTTCATTTGATTTGTCCTTGCCTTTGCTATTGCTATTGGCAATACCAATTCTTATAATATTTATTCATATATACCCCACTTTCCTCGACAATTGCCCGCCCCGTCCCGCTTGTCCGGTTATTTTCTCTCCATTTCTCTATAGTTTTATTTAACTCTTTAATCGTATCATAACTACAACTCCCGCTATCCCCATCTTAATAAATCGAATCATGTTTTAAATTAATCGTGTGTTTTATTGCAACAAAAAGCTTCTATTGCATGCATATCCATCCACGCTTAATATTTTTTTTTTTTTTTTTTTTGTGTGTGTGTGTGTGTGTGTGTGTGCTTGATTTCACTTTTTCAATTCAACTTTATATAAAACTGCTATACAGAACGGTTACATACATTTCAAAGAAAAAAAAAATAAAAAGAATATAATTATAATTAAATATCAAATGTATTTCTCTCAATTCGATGGATTGGTAAAAAAGGGGGTTTTTTTTTAACAAAAAACAACTTAAAATTATGATGAGGTTTCTTCGGCTTCCCTAGCTGGAATTTCAATCGCACCATTTTGTTCAACCCAATTACCAAATGAACCAGCATAATTCAGTCTCTTATTGTATCCAAATGTATATGCCAATTCTTCAGCCATAGTTGCTCTAACACCAGCAAGACAATAAAACACAAGGGTCTTATCAGTGTTTGGTTTATCAAATCCAAATCTTAATTTAAATTCATCTTCATAAAGACCAAGAGCACCAGGGGCAGATTTAACAGGAATATTAATTGCTCCTGGAATATGACCTGCAACAAATTCATCAGGTTCTCTAACATCGACAATAACGTAATTAGAATCCTTTGATAATGCAATTTCCTTCATCTTTGCAAAATCAATAAGAGGTGCTTGTTCTTCATTGGATTCGATTTTGATATTTTCAGTTGTTGTACCACTGGTTTTTGATTCTTGTTGAGTAGTGTATCTTCTAACAAACATTGGAGCTGAGGTTGAGGTTGAGGTTGAGGTTGAGGTTGATTTGGCAGAAATGGTCATTCTTGGCGCAATAGACCCAATCAATCTCAAGGACATGGCCCTAGAACCACAACGTGTAGCATTAACAATAGATCCTCTCATAATAGCAAACATCATCTACCCTTCCAAGCGTTATTTTAAATCAAATCAATTTAAAAAAAATTCCAATAAAAAAAAAATTGATACTCGCCATTTTGTTGTCCTCCTTTCGCATTGGCATTACTACTATTATTTTTTTCGCATGGTGCGAGGGGATTGCCTCATTTGGCTGACGCCTTGCACAAAAGCGGATTCACTCAGCTTTGGCTTTGGCTTTGGCTTTGGCTTTATTGGAATTGAATCGAATAACATTACAATTAAAAAAAAAGTTTCTACCTATTTAATTGCTTGCTTACTTGCTTTTATCTTATGTCATCTTATTTTCTTTAGTATAATTTACATTTCAATTAACATCTATACAAGACATCGGCATTAGTATTGGCATTGACCAAGCATTTGCGACCCCATCACTGCTCTTTCAAATCACCTCCCCCCCATACCGGGGAATCCACCCATACCAGGGAACCCCCCCATGCCGGGGAATCCACCCATACCACCCATTTGTTGCATTTGTTGTTGGGCCATCTTCATTGCATTAGGATCTCTCATCATTCTTTGGAATTCCTCCATACCCCCCGCAGGCATACCCATCTTTGACATCATTTGTTCTGCTTGTCTCATTGCTTGTGGATTATTTTGTAAATTTCTCATTGCTTGTTGCATATTCATACCACCTGGCATTCCTGGCATTCCTGGCATTCCTGGCATTCCTGGCATACCACCACCCTGTTGCATATTCATTGCATTCTTCGCCATACTGGCAAACATATTTCTTTGAAGTAAAACTCCCTCAACTTCAGTAACTGATTTACCACAACCTCTTGCAACTCTAACAATACGACTTGGTTCATCAATGAAAATAATTCCATCACTTTCTAATTCCTTCTTTGTCATTGAATCTAAAATATATAAAATATCCTTAAATTTTTGTGATGTTTCTTCTTCACCCATTTGATTCATCATCTCACCAAGACCACCTGGTAAATTTTGTGCAATTTTAGATAATGGACCCATTTTAAGAATACCTGAAATTTGGGACTGTAAATCTTTTAAAGTGAATTTACCCTCTTGAATATTTTTCATGATCTCCTCTTGATTAATATTTGCAGTTTTAACTTGTTCCATTAATCCTTGCATATCACCAAATCCAAGTAATTTCGAAATAAATTGATTTGCTGTAAAGGATTCTAAATCATAAAGATGTTCACCTGTACCAATAAATATAACTGGTGTTTTACTGGCTGCAACAGCAGAAATTGCTCCACCACCCTTTGCATGACCATCCATCTTTGTTAAAATTATAGACCCAAAATTCGATGATTCCTTAAATGCTCTTGCTTGACTTTCAGCAGCTTGACCAATCGATGCATCCAAAACCATAATTGTTTGATTTGGATTAACAGATTCACCAATTTCAATCATTTCTTCAAATAAATCTTGTTCTTGTCTATGACGACCTGATGTATCAACAAGAATGATTTCATATTTCTCCTTTTTGAATTTTTCAACACCCTCATTTGCAACTTTAACAGGATCTGATTCTGTATATGAACCATAATATGGAATTTTGGCCTTTGTTGCATTTTGTTTTAATTGATCAAATGCACCTGCTCTAAATGTATCTGCACAAACAATCCCCACTTTAAACCCCCTTCTTTGATAATAAACTGCTAATTTAGTACATGTTGTTGTTTTACCAGCACCCTGTAAACCAACAAACATAATCACATTGGGTTGTTTCTTTTTCGGTTTGAACACCTTGGCATCTTTAACATCAACTAAATTACAAAGTTCATCAAACACTGCCTTTTGAATAATTCTTTTCTTATCCCCTTCACTTGAATTAATAGTACTTTTCAATTTCTTTCTTAATTGAATAACTAATTTAATATCAACGTCTGCTTCCATCAATGCATTTGAAATCTCCTTTAACATGCCTTCCACCACTTCGTCATCAACCTTTGACCCACTGGTCACTTGTCCAACAGCTTTATTAATTCGACGTCCTAAATCTGCTAAAACCATTCCAATGACCAATAATGAATTTTAAACGTCCAAAAGAGAGAAAGTGCTGCAGCAGAAAAAAAAAAAAATTAGGTAAATGACATGGTGAATGAGTGAGTGAGTGTGTGTGTATTTAGATTAATATATGGGTGAAATCATGGGCCCCCAATTGGGGGTATTTGCTGTTATCAATGACAATTGGAGAAGTAATGAAGAATCAACCATTTCATTATTGGATCAAATAGTGGTCTTTTTGCAGTTAAACACCGGCGCTATTTCAGATAATGATAAGATCAAGAAAATCGGACTCTTGCAAGCAATCACCACTATTTCAAAACAATTCAATGGGGAAAGTTTATCGACAAAGATCCAACACATTGAAACAGATAAAAGTCTCACTGTTGTGGGTCAATTGGAACATAATTATTGGTTTTTTTGTGAATTCCTGTTTGGTTATTCAATTGATGATGACAATAATAACAAAAAATATTCAAATAAAGGGCTACCCCCCCCACGTTATCTCATCAAGTTGATTCAAAGGGGGTATCAATTATGGTGTTTGAATTTCAATTCATTCGACCTTTATGAACATCAAAATGGTAAATCTCAATTCAAATCACAAGCTAACCAATGGTGGACAGTTTGGTTTAAAAATTCATTTGAATTCCCCTCTTCCTTAGAAATGAATGATAATGGTGTTTTGAAATTGATCCCAAATGGTATTAGATACTCTTCACTTCATTTACCATTTGGATTTGAAAATAATCTCGATCTAGCTTTCAAAACATTGATTGATTCGCAAGATGGGTTAGTCCATATCTCTTCATTAAACACAAATTGGGTACCTCAAAGTAATTGGGGGGTCATCTACTCTCCAAAAACCTTTTTAGATTTAACCCCCTTATTCAATTGGATGGAATCAATAGATCAAACTTTAGGGTTGAGTACTTATGCTTTGACATATGACAATGTGCCTTCTATCAAGGAATATATTTCTAATTTGAAAAGATTGAATTCCATTAAACCAGATGGAAGTTTATTAGAGAGATCTTTAATGGAACCTGCGTTGTTGATTCATAATACATTAAGTGAGCATGTTGTTAATCCATTTAAAAATATGATGGGTACTGTCACTTCATATATTCCAGATGTGTTTTCCATTTGGGGCCCTAGTGTGGCTGAGGAATCCCTACAAGGAGTAGGCTCTGAATTAGAGGCCGAAGAACAAGAACAAGAACCGCAGCAGCATCTGCAGTCTCAACCACAACCTCCTCATATTGAACAAGCACATATAGATTTAGAACAGGTTTCTAAATATGGTACATACTTATTAGGAATTTTACCAAATGGATCTATCTGTGTGAAATCCATCTTTTTGAAGGATAGTGATGATTCCTTCACTGAATACCAATTGATCATTTACGAAATTAAAGGTACTTTGTTCCCCCTAATATTCAACAGGGATCATGTCTTGACAACTGATACATTGAATTCGATATCAGAAAAATTAGATCAATTGTTTGATATTCATTTCCAAGATTTAATAATTGCCCAAGTTAATCAATCAAGTGATATCAATAAAGATATCGACAATGAAGCACCCCACCCACATATTCTCTTTAAGGAGGGGAAAATATACACCACGTTGCCTAATATCCCCCCAGCTGGAGACATGGCACAGTTCCAAATCCCACAATCTCATAATAGGTACAATTCCCTAGACGCTGGTGACATTGATGATAATGAACGAAGACACATTTACGCTAAGCATCATTTCCTCTGTTCGCTGTTACTGAACTCCCAGGCGCCATTTGATGAATGGGGGAAAACCCTTGAACGTACAAAGATTTCCAAAACCGAATGGTGCACGTTCCGAAGGGTCAGCAACACGTCTTGGGGGGTCCAATGGCACAGCTCTAGTTCCAATTCAGATTCAATTGTCCAGCTGCTTACGTAGCTCTGAGCTGAGCGCAAATAAGCTCAGCTCAGCCGAAGAGCCTTTTGAGGTGTTTCTTTTTTTTTTTTAATTTATTTTTTTTAATTTTTTTTTTTTTTCCTTTTTTTGTTGTTTATTTAAACAAATTGAGACCTTCACCTTTAATTGATAGCCCCCCTAGTGCAATTGACTTAATTCACGTTCAAGACCACTGAAATAGAAGAGATTTCCAATTAGAAGAAAGGGAAAAAAAGATCAAACCAAGAAACAATAGTCATCCCCGCCCCTTTAAATCAAGTGCGTAATATAGCTTATCAACAATGGCGGTGAAACCAATAATGAAGTGTAAAAATTGTGGTAATACCACCTTCACAAGAGAATATCATACAGCTTCGGGGGATTTAGCATGTAACTCATGTGGTGCAGTTATGGAGGAAAATCCAATTGTTTCAGAAGTGACATTTGCAGAAAATGCTGCTGGTGCAGCAACTGTTCAGGGTTCCTATGTTGCTAATGATCAAGCTCATGTTAATTTTGGTAATGGTAGAGGTAGTTTAGAATCTAGAGAACAAACTTTACAAAGTGGTAAAAGAAGAATTAAAAATGTTGCTTTAGCATTAAATATTCCTGATTTTGTTGCAGATTCAGCATATCAATGGTTCCAATTGGCATTAACAAATAACTTTGTCCAGGGTAGACGATCACAAAACGTTATTGCTGCATGTTTATATGTTGCATGTCGTCGAGAGAAAACTCATCATATGTTAATTGATTTCAGTTCACGATTACAAGTTAGTGTTTATGCAATTGGGGCCACCTTTTTAAAAATGGTTAAAGCATTACATATAACTAATTTACCATTAGTTGATCCTTCATTATTTATTCAACATTATGCAGATAAATTGGATTTTGGCAAATCAAAACTTAAAGTGATTTCTGATGCAACTAAGTTAGCACATAGAATGGGGGATGATTGGATTCATGAGGGTAGAAGACCCGCTGGTGTTGCGGGTGCTTGTCTTTTATTAGCAGCTAGAATGAACAATTTCAGAAGAACTCATACAGAAATCATGGCAGTCACTCATATTGGAACGCAAACAATTCAAAAGAGATTAAAGGAATTTAAGGAAACAAAATCTGCACAAATGTCAGTTTCTGAATTTCGAGATGGTAATAATGTTGAACCATCATTACCTCCTGCTTTTAAAAAGAATTTGAAGGAAAATAGAAAAAGGAAAAGAGACATTGAAGATGTTGGACGTATAGAGGAGGAAATGGCTGCTGATCCTGTTTTGGGGGCTATGCTTGAAGATAGTGAAATAACAGAGGAGGAAATTCAACATCATATTAAAATGCTTTTAAAGAGACGTGAAGATGACGTTAAGAGAAAGGTGAATAAAAGAATTGTTAAAGATTCTAAAGGTGAAACTAAAGTTATTATAGATTTTGATGATGATGATGATGATGATGATGACGATAAAGATTTACAAACAAGTACTGGTAATAATGATCATTTTGGTAATGATAAAAGGAGTCTTAATGAATTTGAAGCTAAATTAGAAAGAATGATTGATGAAAATAGACCACGAAATTTAGTATTGGCTTTACCATCAACAAAGGAAATACTGGAAAGAGTTCCTGATGATCCTGATAATTTAGAAGATGCCGATGATGAAGAAATTGAATCATGTTTGTTATCTAAAGAGGAAAGCTCACAAAAGGAGAGATTATGGGTGGGGTCTAATCAAGATTATTTAATTCAACAGGAACAAAAGAGATTAAAAATTGAAGCTGATAAAATTGCGGGTCATACAACTACAATTAGAAAGAGAAGGAAGGCTAAAATCGAAGAAGATGATGAAGATGTTAGACGTGCTGTTAAGGGGTTCACTAATCTTGGAGATGTCATGAAAGCTACACTTGAAGGTCATGGATCGGCATCTGAAAATGCAAAGACGCTATTGAGTAGTAAAAGTTTGAGTAAAAAGATCAATTACAATGCCGTTAATAATTTGTTTGATGATTGATTGATTGATTTATGGGAACAACAAACTCTTAAATCTTTCCCTTTATTTTTATTATACTATATATTATAATTAGTTACATGTATATTACATTATTATAATGGTCTACCATTGCTATTAACTCTCCCCATACCCCTACAAACCGGACAAGTATCCAAATCAAGAAAAAAATGAACCATACCTTTACCACCACATCTTGGACAAAGCACACCACCAATTCTTGGATCACCTGGTTTAACCACTGTAGGTCCCATTTGGCCTGGTGGTAACACAGGCGGTAACATTGTAACCCCCGGTGGTAATTGTGTCACATTTGGATTCAACCTCTTTGGCGGAGGTGGGTTTTTAACAAGATATTCCAATTCCTTTTGTGAAGAAGGGGGCATAATACCCCTACGATACTTCTTCCAACAATCCTTACAAGGATGACCATTTTTCAGTTTGAACCCCTTGTTTGCACACTTTTTACATTGTTTCACATCTGAGGGGTATTCCCATGGAAGATAAGGGTTGGGGTTGATAACAGTGGCAGGTCTCAATTTCAACTTCATTGGTGGCCGTTGTTGTTGTTGTTGTTGTTGCTGTTGCGGGGTGTTATGTGATGGAGGGGGCTGTGGTGGTCTCTGGAAGTTTGTGGATGTCTTTTCAGGTCTATTTGCTGGAGGATGAGGTGGTCGTTGTGGCTTTTGAGGTAATGATTGAGAATCTATTTGTGGATCAGAAAGTGCTTCATCATAACTAGGCGGTGCCTCTGTGGGGACATTTTCGTTGTCATCATACACTGCCAGTGAACTAGCAGAGGGGGTATGTGTATAACTCATCAAAGTTGTTGTGAAGCAAAAAGTGACAAATGAAGGAGGAGGAGGAAAGGGACAGAGAGGCGAAGTTCACCATGTTGTTTTTAACAAACACCAAAACAACGCAGTATTATAAAGCCAACCCACCGTATTTTTGCTTTCTTTTAAGTGTTCAATTATATCACTCTCATAATGGCTCTGTTTGAAGACTGGACTCTATCATCTGACCAATTCAATCTAAGTGGTTGCATGCTCATGTATGGAGGGGAACAAATGAAATGTAATGATCCAAATTTGAGTTATTTTTCATAGCAAAAAAGAAGGTAATTTGTATGTGAAATAAAATTCCCATTAAAACTTCAATTGACAGCTTATCAGCTGGGTTTATTCAATTATCAGTTGATAACAACGACAATCTGTTGCCCCCAATTTAAGTAAGCGCCTCTGTTATGTTTATATTTTATTTATTTATTTATTTATTTTTTTCAATTGAATTTGACATATCTTCATTTAAAGATGTTGTGGTTGACCCAATTACAGAAGATCGGTGTTATCTTCACAGCATGTGGTGTATTCTTTTTTATATTGGGGGTTATATCCTTTTTTAGTGCAAGATTATTATCAATGGGTAATGTTTTGTTTATTATTGGTGTTGTTTTAATTATTGGGCCTCAAAAGACCATTGTGTTCTTTACTAGACCTCAAAAATTGAGAGGTTCGATTTGCTTCATTTTAGGTTTATTACTCATATTTATGAAGAGACCATTTTGGGGGTTCCTCTTACAAATGTTTGGTATCTTAGGTCTCTTTGGTGAATTCTTTCCAACCTTGATTCAATTCCTTAGAAGTTTACCATTTGTTGGTTCTCTATTAAGTCACCCCATGGTAGCTCCTGTTGTTGATAGAATTGCCGGTGTTAGAGTGTTGCCTATATAAATAATATTATGTACCATAACTAATTACAGAAATTTCGATAAACTATGTGCAAATTGTAAAACTTTATAATCCATACCATGTTGACCCATGATTTGAAACCCATACTTACTATAAGGAATGTTGATAGTAGGTAAACCTGCTAATGATGCTGGTACAGTTAACACATCATTCATATACGATTCAACAGGGTTTACATTTTGATATTCTTGGACAAAAGGTGGTAAATCAACAGCAGTTGGTGAAATAATGAAATCAACCCCCCCTTCAATATTGCCTTCGGTTTGGGTTAACACATTTACATCTCTTAAGACATTATTAAACTCGGAAATCAATTGGGATCTCACATTGGTTGCCTTCATATAATGAGATTCATATCCATATGAAGATAACGTGAAATTCCCAAGAGTAATTCTACGTTTAACTTCTTCACCAAAACATTCGGTACGTGTGTTCATGAATGTGTCTATTTTAGCACCATATCTATTACCATCATATCTAGCCAAATTAGATGCGGCTTCTGCTGTCACTAAAGTGTAATAAGCTGCCAATGAGGATTTCAATGATGGGATTGAAAGAGAAACAATCTCATGGTGGTCCTTCAATTTATTTAAAAACTCCAACCATTTGCTTTTAACATCGGGATTCATCTCTGATAATATAAATTCTTCAGGTATACCAATTCTCATGGTTTTTCTCTCTTCAACCCAAGTTTGTTTCATCCATTCAGCTGAAAGCTCCTCTCGTAACTGTTCACTTAAACTAGTTGGATCCTTATCATCGTAAACATCTAAAACTCCAAACACCTTCCATATAGTTCCTATGTCTTTTGCAAAGACCCCCACTGTATCTAAACTTTGCGCATAAGCAACCATCCCCCATCTTGAGATACGTCCATATGTTGGTTTAAATCCATAAATATTGGTATATGCTGCAGGCAATCTCACAGATCCACCAGTGTCAGATCCAATAGAAAAGTCAACCATATCAGCAGCAACAGCAGCTGCTGATCCTCCACTTGAACCACCTACAATTCTTTGAGTTTCTGGTACCCTTGGATTGATTCTTTTAGGCTGAATATAATCATCGGTTTCACTATATTCTAAAACCATATCACCGTCACCATCCCTTGTGTATAATGGATTCAGGGTGGTCCCCCAATGTGAATTCGTTGTGGAATTCCCCATACCAAATTCATCCATATTTGTTTTACCCACAATTTGAGCACCTGAAATCTCTAATAAACTAGCAACAGTACTATCATATGGTGCAATAAAGGTCTCCAGTGACTTAGAGGAACATGTAGTTGGTTCATTCTTTGTACAAAAGAGATCCTTTAATGCAACAGTTGAACCACTTAAAGGCCCCAAATCCTCATTGAAAAGAGTCTTTGGTTTCCTTAATGAAGTAAAGGCGTTGAACTTTGAATTCAAGGACTTCAGCGAACCAAAGGACACCGGTTTCATCACTTTTAATTTAAATACCAATTCAAAATTTAAAGAAATTATGATTTCAAAACTTTTTAGGTACCAATCAATTGCTTTCTTCATTATGGCAAAACAACAAAGGGTAATTCAAAGGTTAAAACCGGCACCATATACACTTCAAGACCTTATAACTCCCACAAATACCCCCAATTTATCTAAGGTGTTGGATTTAGAACTTTCAAATGGCGAAAATGTCAATATGTATTCCATCCCAGACATACCACAAAACAAGAGGGGGTTTAAATATTCCACCTGTCGACCAAACCCCCTATTTAACTCCATCAAGTATTCCACTTCAGATGTGAAACCCTATCACGCTTCTTGGTCCTTTTTCGATAGATCTAATGATGCATTAGTGAACTCCGAAATGAATATTGTTTCGGTGAAACGAGCAAATGGTTGGAGAAGTGCTAGGGCTAATGTTGGAATAAGAGAGGGTAAATGGTACATTGAATATAGGATATTGAAAAGTGATGATGTAGGACATGTGCGAGTGGGGGTTGCTAGAAGAGAGGCTTCGCTCGAAGCTCCTGTTGGATTTGATGGTTATGCCTATGGAATCCGAGATATTGGATGTCAGGGTGTTCATTTAAGTAAAAGAATTGATATGGGTGTTAATGAAGATTTAAAAGTTGGTGACGTAGTGGGACTTTTAGTGGAATTGCCAGATTTAAGTGATCAATGGGAATTGAATCCTAACAATAAATCCAGTGATATTGGATGTATAAGAGATATGATTCCTATCAAGTACAAAAATGGTCTTTTCTTTGAACAATTTGAATATACTAGCTCTAATGAAATGAATCATTTGTTGAATCCCGTTACTGTGTTCGGGGAACAGGCGGTTCCTGATAAAGAACGATTTAAGCCATTGAGATTAAAAGGGTCCAAGTTAAGTGTATTTATTAATGGTGAACAATTACCAGTATTATGGGAAGATTTGTTAGCATTTTTGCCTCCATCTAGTGAACAGAGAGAGCAAACGAAAGTTCATATAAATGATCCAACACCCGATGACGGCGATTTGGGTTATTATCCTATGGTAAGTTGCTTTAAAGGTGGTGCCGTGGAATTAAATATATCAAATGAATCATGGATACAACCTAATGGCGCTTCTAATTATAAACTTTATGGCCAAAGATACACCGAGCGTGTCATTGAAGAATATGTTTGGGACTTGGTTGATGAATGTGTGAACGAATGGCTAGACGATAAAGAAAGATTACTTTAAAAAATATTATAATTAGTTAACGACTCATTACAATGATCATTTGGACATGAATCTGTTTCTCTGGAACTTTTAACTAAGTTCTTACAATTTTTATGCATTCTAATATAGCATTGATTATTTGGACAATAAAACCCCCTAGTAATAATTTGCTCGCATCCAAAGCATACACTTATAGAACCATCATCTTGAACTAATTTATAAGTGTCTATTAAATACCCCTGCAATTCAATAAGACCTCTTAATGATAATGTCAATTTATCATGGTATCTTTCGAGCCAGCCTTGTAACTCCAATGTAGCCACAAGTTGTTCTGCTTCATCATAGCTTAAACCTCCTTTGGATTCGTCTCTGATGTGATTGATCATGGCCATATGTGTAACATTATAAGTGACACTACCAACACTATTTTCATTCATGTATTCAATATTAAATATTCGATCAATAGCGGCCTTCACTAATTCTATTGATTTATCTGTAAATTCAGTAGAAAGTTTAATAGAACCAGCTCCTTTTTTATTAATAAATGTATAGATTATAAGATTTGGCATATCCATATCCTTTGATTGATTAATTTCCAAGTCCAAAATAGATAATTTCTTATTGATCTGAGAAATCATTTTATTTAATTCATCAATAGTGAAATTGGGGAGAGGATCAAAGTTACGATCTGCTTTTGCTGATGCTATTAATCTTCTTGTTTCTTCTTCTTCATTTTCTTGTAATGAATCGTGAATCAATGTCAAAATAACCAGTTTGGTAAATGCAAGCAAATCAACCTGTGCCATTGTTCGCAGGGACATCACCATATCAAGAACTGCGGCATGAAGTGTAGAATAATCATCCATGAGATCCAGAACACGTCCATCGAGATCCATTTCAATGTGGTGCATGTTTCTATACACAAACACGCTTTAAGATAGTTGAAATTTGAAAGCGCGAGTGATATATTCATTAATCACTTCTATCGAAAGAGTATATAAAGCATTAAGTAATTGCACTTTGTAACCTATTCAATATTATTTCTAAGAAAAATAGCTATCATTTGATACCAATATTAAAAAAATATCTAAATTTAATGCATTTTTCTTAACTGTAAGGCATTTTGAAAAGTTTAAGCTCGTTTGTTTTTGGCGTTGTGTGTTTGTTCATTGAGTTGATCTATAAACAATAATGTCCTACTATCAACAATATCAACAGAATTATAACCCTTACACACAGGGTGGTCAGCAGCAGCATCATCAACCACAACAACAACAGCAACAACAACAAAATTACCAACAACAAAACTTCATGCAATCACAACAGACGCCATCATTTGCAATGCCTTCTGGTAACATGGCGTCTACTCCATCATATAACGAATCAGAGCCACTTTCACAAGGTATATTGGCAGCATTTTCCGCCTCAGGTTATCCGGGTGAACCAACCCTTTTTGAAGAGTTGGGTGTCAACTTCAATCACATTAAAGCAAAGACCTTAGCTGTGTTACGTCTGAAATCAAAGTCCCTTAATGAAGACGTTATACAAGATAGTGATATGGCGGGTCCAATTTTATTTTGTTTTTCCTTTGGTGCTTTACTTCTGCTATCTGGTAAAACTCATTTTGGTTACATTTATGGTGTAGCATTATTTGGTACATTGTCATTACATCTACTTTTCAAATTGATGTCTAGTAATGGTCAAGGTTTAGAATTTTTATCAACTGCTAGTACATTAGGGTATTGTCTTTTACCATTGGTGGTATTAAGCGCATTTGCTGTGATTTTATCATTGGATAACTTCTTAGGTTACATTTTCAGTTTAATTTGCATTGCGTGGTGTACATGGGCATCATCGGGGTTATTTGTTAGAGTTCTTAATTTAAGTCAAGCTAGACCATTGGTGGCTTATCCATTAGCAATGTTTTATTCTGTGTTTGCACTTATGGCCATCTTTGTTGAAAAGAAGGCATAGGGAGTTGTTTGTTTTTGTAACTAAAATTTAACAATACATTAATTAAACACTATAATATTATTTTGTAGAAAGTGAAGGAACCAACATTTCAAAAGCTGTAGTTGTGGAATTCGCATTTTCTTTATCATCTTCAATATGTAAAGTTGCAACAATTGAATCCTCACTATATTTATAGCTCATTTTACCATTAGTCTTTTGAATTTCATGAATATCCTGTTCATTACCCTTATTTAATTTTAAGGATTCTCCAGGAATAAATGATACATTGTTTGGAGTTTCAGACCCGTATCTTTCCAAACGTTCTTTTGGACTGATGTTTTCTATTGGGATTAAATCAGCAAAGTTTCGACGTGCCATAAATAAATCATTACCACCTGGTTGATGTTTAAACATTGGGATCATATCTTCAACAGTTTGAGAATCCAATTTGTGAAGAAATGCTCTCTTTTTCATAAAATTGGCCATACCTTCAGGTGGTGGAGCATTAAGAATAGCACTAGAGATCAAATTAGTAATGAAACGAGGATCATTTTCAGGATTTAAAGCAATCTTGGCATCTTTGGATTTCAATCTTGAAACTGCACAAAGATGTACATCACCTGAAAGAATGGTGATTCTAATATTATACTTTTCACCAAAGTTGATTAATCTCTTTAATAATTCATTTCTTTCTCTTTTATGATGAAGAGCACACCAATGATCATTTAAATCATCTAATAATTCAATATCACCATCAAATTGATTAACCAGTCCTTTATTTGCAACTCCCAGTTTCACAAACAGTTTCACAATCTTTGATAGAGGTGATTCCATTAATTTTTCAACCCACACCATTCGTGGATACATAATGGGGATACCTAATAACACATACATATGTTTAATAGGTATTTGAGAATTTGTGATTTCAGTTTCTAATCTGTTAAAGATTAAATCATATGTCTTTGGTGAAATCACTTGTTTCTTTGTACGCTCAGTACGACAATCAAACCCAGCAAAAGCAACATGAGCACCTAATCGTGCATAGATTGATCTAGATGGTTCCTTGATATAGGGGCCTGTTGAATCACCCTGAATGAATGACTTTTCCAACTTAAAATCTTCCTTATAAAAAGTTTGATGCTGAAATAACATGTAGTATCTGAAAGCATATTGACCTACACCCTGGAAGATTTCTTGTCTCATGGTGATATCAGCATATGAGCCAAACCCATCAATAATATCATGATCATCAAAGATATTGATTTGAGGGATAGATGCCAATGCCAGAGGGAAACATGATTGAAGAGTTTTACCATTAGTACCTTGCCAGTAACCCTTACCAAACCATTTCATATAATGATTTAAATAAAATGTTTTAAAGGAAGCAATCATTTCATCACTTAGCCCCTTACCAGCATATAAATGTCTATGCTTTGTCCACTTTTCGAATTCCTTTGAAGTGGTTTTAATTGAATCTGCATAAATTTGGTCACCTCCACCAATCATCACATGATATGGTCTCTTGTTATGTTTACGTAACACGTCTAACCAAAGAGATCCCCTGAAAGCAGTAGTATCCACATCCAGTGAAAATCCATTACAAGAATGTGATAAAACATTCATTGATTGGTCAATTGAGGGAAGAATGAATTGAAAATGTGATAAATTGATATTATTAATTGAATATTTGATTCTTTGTTCACTATCAATTAGATTAAATTCTATTGGATATCTAATAAATGTGTAATCTTCCTCTTCATATATAATTTCACCTTGAAATTCACCTGTGTTAAGTTCCTGGGACTCAATTGAGCCAATAGTATAAGACAAAAGGGGGATATCGGCTGTAAAGTTTCGAATTACAATCATTATTGATCCTCTATAATTACCACTATTATTTTCATGGGAGGCACAAAACCTGACTAAAGGACCACAACTAATATCTAGATCCCCGATCTGATAATCTGATGGACACTCATGAACTGCAGATGGGGAATTCTTTTTAACCTGCTCAGAATAATCATCTATTGGTAGTCCTGCGCTCAAATTGGATTCATTTGAATGAAATGTCATAATAAAGGGGAAGTGTTGAATTAATTGAAAGGGTTAGGAAAGGAAAGGTCAAAAAAAAAGAAGGTGTTAATTGGCAAAATTGATTATTATATGATGTTTTATATGGACCAGTGAGCCAACCAGCTTCAATTCCACTGCCTTTGGTGTTAAAGAAACAAAGCACTAAAAGTTAAGTTTTGTTATTGTTAGAACAAGACTGGTAACTGCCGCGCTGCTCAGCTGACATGTGCTCAGCGAGGATACTCCAATTATCCGAGCTCGACTTATAAACATTGATTTTAATAGTGATAACATCATTCCAATAATTTACGGTTTTGATTACAAATAATTAGGGACGTCTTTAAATTTCATAGATAATGAATATCCATGTATCTCCAGCGACCTGTTACATGTTTCATGGTCTCAACTAGAAATGACAAATTTTAAAACGTTATATGAATCGGGCATTTCTCGGGTATCGGGTGTCGGGTGTCGGGTATCGTATATTATGCCACATATCGGGGAGTTCAGTGAGGTGAGTGATATATCCCCCTCCAACTCTCCCCCTCTCTCATCACCATGCTTTCACTTCAGTTCGAGGTCTTCTTGCCGCCATTTTGCCTCTTTATTTCCCCCTTTTATTTTAGATCCCATTGCCTTTTTCCAAATTGGGATAAATTGTAAAGGCCTTTCACTTTTCTTAACACCGTGAGCACTACTTTGTTTTCTTAAGTTACAACAATGTCTCAAAAAGCTGTTAAGGGGACTGTTCTTTGTTTACATGGGTTTGCCCAAAATGGTAGTGTCTTTTCTGTAAAGGCCTCTGGTATTAGAAAGGCTCTTAAAAAAGCAGGTTTCCATACCGTCTTTGTGGATGCTCCTATCGCCTTAACTGCAGCTGACTTACCATTTGAAGCTTCTAGTTATGGTGCTGACGATAAAACTGAAGAACTAAATTTTAGAGGTTGGGTTTACACTCAAAAGGACAAGTTTGATATCAAACCTTCATTAGAAACTGTTAAGAAGGCATATGCTGAACATGGTCCTTTTGTTGGTATTCTTGGATTTTCTCAGGGTGCCGGTGTGGCAGGTTTGATCTTGGCTCATTATAATGAAGTGATGGGTGATGACAAGGCTGCTGATTCATTAAAGTTTGCTATCCTTTATTCTGGATTCAAATTTGAACACGAATCTGTTCAACATTACTATGAAAAAAGAGTCACCTTACCAACATTGAGCTTAATGGGTGAATTGGATACCCTTGTTTCTAATGAAAGATCGCTTGCTTATGCTGACCTTTGTGATGATCATGTTGTTCTTAAACATCCAGGTGGTCACTACTGTCCTTCAACTAAGGATCTGTTAAAGACACAAGTTGCCTGGGTCACCTCAATCGTTGACGGTACTAGAGAAACTGAAAAGAAAGCTGAAACCGAAAATGCTTAATTTGTCAAAATTGGCAGGTCGATTAGATAACCTTAGGAAAGTTTAAAAATTATTATATAGATTCTTTCAAATTTTATAGATCTCTAAGGCATTTTGGTTTTTTTTTATCAATCGCAAATCACCGCTGATTGTTTTTTTTTTAATTTTTTTTTTTTTTCAACCTTGATAAGATGTATTTTATTGTATTATTGACTTTTGCCCTTTTATTCTTTTGATTTTTCCTAATACTGTTCCAGACCAAAAATGTCTGAT
The DNA here is from genome assembly GCA_030560905.1 of Saturnispora diversa. NCBI lineage: Eukaryota > Fungi > Ascomycota > Pichiomycetes > Pichiales > Pichiaceae > Saturnispora > Saturnispora diversa. The sequence goes on from JAKTWH010000005.1 coordinate 50,927, forward strand.
GAAACTTCACCATTGGTATTACCAGTGAGAACTTTAAATGCATTACCTAGCATGACACTGAGAATTACACAGATTCTTTGTGCTGTTCTTTGGTGTCTCTTTGCTGCTGGTCCCATCTTTGGTTTCGCTGCGTTGAAACCAGTTTTGGTTGCGCAGGGAGTTTATAGCGAACTATGTGAGGTCAATGGTCAACCAATAGATGGTTTTTGTGTTGAACAAGATTTGAAACTCAATCTGATGTTCACTTTAGCTGCTGTTCTTACTAATGCAACTGCCTTGATTGTTGGAAGAATATTGGATTCCCAGGGTCCTAGAGTTACTGGGATTTTGGGTTCTATTATAATTTTTATTTCTGCATTGATCTTGAGTAATGGTAAGAGCATCAAATTATTTGATGCATATCTTTACGGTTACATTGGATTGGCATTTGGTGGTCCCTTTGTTTTCATTTCTTCATTCCAATTGGCAAATTCCTTCCCGGGGAACTCCGGTTTAATTTTGGCACTTTTGACCGGTGCCTTTGATTCTTCATCAGCATTGTTTTTGTTATACAGAATTGCTTATCAAAATAATTTCATTCAAGATTTCAGTTTAAAGAAATTCTTTTCTTGGTATTTAGTGGTACCAATTTTCATTTTATTATGTCAGTTATTTATTATGCCACATGAATCTTATAAAACAGTTGAAACCATTGTTAAGATTGGTGAAACAGGGATTGATGAAACAGGTTTACCATTGAATCCAAATGATTCTAGATATAGAGCTGATGAAGTGTCTTCTTTGGAACGTGGTAGATCCAGAAGAGCCTCTATTAAATCCACTAAGTCTGTTTATGAGGAAATTGCTGATGAACAACTCAAGACTAAATCTGGTGGAATATTTGGTGTATTGCATTCCAAATCTGTTTTGGAACAATATAAAACTCCATGGTGGTATTTGATGTGTTTATTTACTACAATTCAAATGCTTCGGATAAATTACTTTGTTGCAACCATTAGATCTCAAATGACGTATTATTTTGATGCAGAACTTGCTGTTACAATCAACAGATTCTTTGATGTCGCTCTACCATTAGGTGGGATCTTTTCTATTCCTTTAATTGGAACCATTTTGGATCACACGGGGACCTTGACCACTTTGAAGATCTTATTAGTGGTGTCTTTAACCATTGGTGTCTGTGGTATCATTTCTTTTCAATACATTCAATATTTGGGTATTCTCTTACTTGTTGTATATAGGCCGTTTTATTATACAGCGGTTTCTGATTATTGTGCAAAGGTTTTTGGGTTTAAGACATTTGGTACCGTTTATGGTGCTATGATTTGTATTTCTGGATTACTGAATGTTTTGCAAACTGGACTGGATGATTTAACTCATTTCACATTCAACATGAACCCAACACCTGTTAACTTAGGTCTTGTTTGCTCAACTGCCCTTCTTGGCTTTTTATTGGTTTATTATGTAAAATCTCAAGAAAGAAAACTCATCAGAGAAATGGCCATTGCTGAAGCCATTGAAGGTGCCATTTAGTTTATTGTATACATTACTTTGATATTTATTTATTAATTACGTAATTCTTTATCAGTAAAAAATTATGTTTTCTGATGCGATGGCGTTCTTTCTATTATCTATAACAAATATCATCCCCCCTTACGTTTTGTTTAATAACTTTTACATTAAGATTGTAACCCAATTGCATCTTTATTAATTACAATTAATTTATATTTATTTTAGGAAAGAGAAATATTGGATAAAGGAGTTTAAAATCTAGAGTGCAATCTATAATAGTCTAATTAGACACAATATGCCTTCGATATCAACGGCAATACAGAAGACAATTTTATCATTATTGATTTCAAAGCTACCAATTCATTTGGATGGTAAAGACGAATCATTGATTTCTCTATCATCTGGTCTCCATTTGGCCAATTTAACATTGGATGAAGAGAAATTGGAATCTCAACTACCAAAACATATCACATTCTATATTAGATCAGCTAAAGTCAAACAATTAGATGTGAATGTTAGCACTGATGGAATTAAAGCTAACGTCAGAGGTTTAATTGCAGTTGTTTCTCCTAAAATGAGATTATCAAATAATTCAGATGAAGTCATTGAAGATGTTATGAAAAGTGTTATAGATTTGGTTGATGGTATTACTGGGACAGGAATACTTAGTAAGAGTTTAGAATATGAATATCTGGACGATGTTTTAGATGAAGAAGAAAGTATTGAAAATGACGAATTAATTAAAAGTATGATAGAGTCAAAGACCATTTCTTCTGATGATATAGATAGTAAGGGAACATGGACCGGATATGTTTTAAGCTACATATTGAGCAAAGTGAAAGTGAATATAAAAGATATTAAAATCAAATTTGTATCGGATCCACTAATCTTGTGTTTATCTACTGATGTAATTGAGGTAGAGAGTGAAAAGAATCAAAGAAAAATTACTATTGAAGGGGTCAAGTTAGGTATTTTGAAAAGTAATTTAGAGACACAAAAGAAGGAAAAGTCCCCTCCTGGTTCCGAAGAATTGGATAGTGATTCCGATTATGATGAGATGATGGCATCCTCCTTTATGGCAGAAAGTAAAGATCAAATACAACAATCATTAATAGAAAGTGTTAATTATAAGTCAGGAACTGTGTATATGAGCACTAATACTAGTGGATTTTTTGATGCCCCATCCCATTTTACAGAAAACCTAGCAAGGGAAGAAGATATCTTTGAGTTAGGATCATTAATAATGTACATGGATCAGTTATCTTTTATTGTCACAACTACTTCTGAGCCATTGAATATAAAAACAGAAATTGGTATTATTAATGTATCAATGAAAGCTTTTCCTGAGTTTGCATCTTCCCTAATATCGCTTTTGATTCAGTTAAATAAATCCACTAGTATGACAAAATCCCCTCCTAAACTAAGGGAACACAAAGCCGAGACATCTCCAAAATTTTTGGTGAATGATTTCAATCTTAGCCATGTTACAGTCAGTTTGGAATCAGAGCTTAATGAAAACGGTCAGTTTGAAAAAAGTGAATATATGAGTTTGCAGTTGAGAGAGTTAAATATTCAACAGAAGGGCGAATCGTTCTTTCAGGGTACTGTAATGAAATTTGAAATACATGAAAGCGGAGTATCAGTTTTAAAATTTGATAATAAAAGGAACACTCATGTAGACCTTAAATTTGAATTACAATCTACTGGAACTTTGAGGACAATTAGTGTTATCTTTTCAAATGAACTGCAGCTCATGTTGGGACTGCATAACTTGAAAACTATAATGGATTTTTATTCAAAACTTGATGGTGTTTTTGATAAACTAAGCTTATTAACTAGTTCAAACCCCAAAACTGCATACCATACATACTCACTAAATCATAGACGTGGGGTTTTGGATGCCCATGGAATGAAATATAGAAGGAATGAAATAAATTTTAGGTTATCAGGTATTCATGGTAAAGTTTTGCTTGATGAAGGTGAAATAAGCTTTGAGACATCAGAGTTGAGTTATAATCCCATCAATAAACTCTTCCAACTGGGTGGATTGAAGGCCACTTATAAGGGTGAAGATGTATGCAAGTTATTAGATATCAATGAAATTACCTTCAATAACTACTCAGATTCACCCACTGTTGTAAAAGGATATGATAATAATACAAGGAAAGAAATCAAATTAACTGCCAAAAATATTCTTCAAGTCGGATTGATTAATGTTAGCCTAACTTCTAGGGTTGCCAGCAGGTTAATCGAATTTGCTCATCAAGTGAAAGACATTATAGCCATGGCTACAGATGATAAAAATAAAGAGCAGCTAAAAGAAAAGAAAAAGGTACAATTTGAACCAAAACGAGTTTCAAGAATGACAAGCAGTATGATGTTGAGAACACAATTATTGTCCTTTTTTGCTAATGTCAAAGAATTGAACTTTGAAATTCTTGATATTAAACCGGAGTTTGGAGGTATTTGTGGTAAAATAAGAGACTTTGGATTTTGTCAACATTCAGAAGGACTTTCAAATGGATACATCAAAAGGTTGTCCGTTGACAGATACTTGGTTTTTTATGAATCAATAGTCAAGCATGCGAATGAAAATGATAACTCGCCAATGATATTTTTTAAATCGCAACCAGGGACACCAAGTATACACTTTCAAAATTTCCAAATTGACTACTATGGGAAATGGCTCAAGTACTTTTGTCAAAATGGTGTTGAAAAATATGAGCCACCATTAGGAATTGATATTGACATTGAAGAACTAGTACGACGTAAAATAATAAAGAAAATCTCTTGGGAGCTTTTTGTTTCGATGAATGATGTTGTTATTGGATTAACTCCCGTCAATTTGAGTTCTAAGGCACTGGTAATATTGAAGAAGGCGACGTGTGATATTGTTAAATATAATGACAAAACTTTAACTTCTCAGTTAACATCAGATTCAGTTTTCCTTTACTTAATTGATGATTGTTCTAATATTGTTAAAGGCAAGAAAAGGGAAAGAGCGTGGAATTTGTGTTCTCTTTTCAAAGAACAAGGTTTTGTTCAATTGGGTACAATTGATACAATTAATGCCAAATTAAATATCAGCACGGTGGAATCCCTATTAGTTAAGCAACCAAAAAATATGGTTTCCTTAAACGAAATCCAAATGAATATTAATGATGTTGAGTTACGAGTGTGTTCGGATTCATTACAATGTTTGCTTAACTTATTGAAAGATTTGAAACAACCAATTTACTTTTCATTTAATGATAAATACAAACCATTTTTAAATAGCCCAATTGATGTCTTTAATGATATAGATGACGAAATGTTTAAATGCCGTGCTGTTGATGTCCAAACTAATTTATTAGAAGAAGATCAAAATGGTAATGAACAAATGCCAGGATCAGAAGATGAGCTGAATATTGTTGATGATTACTATGATAAAAAAGAATATGAAGAGAATGTTTTAACTGAACCATTAATTATACCACTGAAATTGTATTTGAATGTATCCAAAGTCAACTTGTTACTTCATGATGGTTATGATTGGAAAGAAACCAGGACTCAGATATCTGAAGCGGTGATGAGGGTGACTAATAAAGCCAACAAAACACAAAACGAAGGTGAAGGCAACGAGGATTCGATTGTTGAGGAAACTCTTTATCAATCTATTTACCTTGGCATGCATGCATCTGATAACACTGGTGATTTTGTTAAAAACATCAATCAAAAAATTGGCAATCAAGATGAGCCTGAAGAAATTCATAAAAAGACGATTGAGCTTGGTAAATGTAAAACAAAGCCATTAAAATTGAGAAGATCAAGAGATCATAAGGTATTAATTGAAATTGAAGATTTAAACGTTGATTTATTAATGATGACTAACAATGAACCCCACATGGGAGATAAAAGGCCACCTTTATTTGCCAATAAATCTGAAAATGTTGAACAAATTAGTTTAGGTGTTAAACGATTTCAAATTATTGATAATGTGCCAACGTCTAATTGGAATATGTTTACCGGTTATTTAAGAGAGGCTGGAGATATTGAAATTGGGAAGGAAATGTTCCATCTTGATATTGATATTGTAAGACCTATTGCAAGTTTAGCAGCAATTGATCTGATAATTAATGTTCATTTATTGCCATTAAGACTTCATATTGATCAGGATACTTTAGATTTTTTACTTAGATTTGGTGAATTTCAAGATCAAAGATTCATCCCGCCTGCTATTGACAATGATGATATATATATTGAGAAATTTAGTATCAATGCCATTCAATTAAAGTTGGATTATAAACCAAAGAGTGTTGATTATGCAGGCATTAAATCGGGTCATACTGGTGAATTTATGAATTTCTTTGTTCTTGACGAATCAAGAATGACGTTAAATAGAATGACATTATTTGGGATTTACGGATTTTCGAAATTAAACACGTTATTAAATGGGTTTTGGTCACCAGACATTAAAAGGAATCAACTTGGAGGTGTTCTATCTGGGTTAGCATTTATGAGATCAATTGTTAATATTGGACAAGGTGTGGAACAACTAGTTAGTGTACCAATTCAAGATTATCAGAGAGATGGAAGGTTGTTACAGGGTGTTCAAAAGGGAATCTATAAATTTGGTAGAACGACTGGGAGTGAAGTTTTAAAATTTGGTGCCAAACTAGCTACAGGTACCCAAGGATTTTTGGAAACAACTGAAGAAATGTTGGGAGGTAATGGACCTCAAAAGGTTGGTGAATTTGTTGAAGAGGGGTTTAGAAATGATAGAGGTGACGACAAACAATTTATTGAAAGTGACGAGGATGAAAGCGAGGAGGAAGATGTTAAAGGTCAATATCGGGTTGTTAGTTTATATTCTAATCAACCAGAGTCCTTTAATGAGGGTTTACAATTTGCTTATGGGTCTATAACCAAAAATCTAAATACTGTTAAAAGGGCTATTGTTGAAGCTAGTGAAAGAGCAAATCAAGCACCAACTATTGGAGCAGCCATGGGGGAATTGATGCGTGCTACGCCTGTTGTTGTAATTAGACCCTTGGTGGCCACTACAGAGTCAATATCCAAGACCCTAATGGGGGGAGTGAATGAACTTGATCCTGAGCAGAAGCGTCGGATTGAAGAAAAGTATAAGTAAATATAGAAAAGAAAGGGGGGGAGGAAAGGGGGGTATTAATGCAGAATATGAAATGAATGATACAAGATGGATATATATATATACATGTTAAATATATTTTACATATTTTCCTTTGAATAAAGGATTTTGTTAACATCACTTAATGGCAAATCCCATACACCGTTTGTTGGACTATGCAAAAACAGCTCAGACCCTCGCTGAGTGACCACAACACCAGTGTCGTCCACGACAGAACGAACGTCGTGAAGTGGTAGGGTTACAGACTCACTATTAGTCAAGGCCAATGCGACGTAACCGTAAGCCATGGCAACCAAGATCCAAGCGGGTACAGCAAGCGCCCACCATTTAGAGGGATAATACCAGATGCCCATAGAATTTAAAAGGGTATCGGGGGCTGTTGCCCATGCAATCCAGATTGTCAATGCCAAGACAGATACAACGTGAGCTGAAAATCCCTTATATTCTGCATGGGGAGTCTTTGTTGTAGACACTGTAACATCAGATACACGAGCAAGGTCGTCATCAGGTCTCTCCATTTGATTTAAAATATAGTTTGTTTAATAAAGGAGATGTTTATCCCACGTAAATGTTTTCACCCAAACAATTAATATAAATTTATCTCATAATGAGTATGTAAATGGAGCCTTAACATCATCTAAAGAGGTGTATACTAACGTTAATTGATTCCTTACAGGTAAGAAAATGTCCCTAGGGGACTTTTTAAAGGATGAAACCCTTGGAGGGGGGGTTTCATGGGCTGTTGATGATTTTGATATCACTGAGGTTTCTACCCCACAAATAAACAGACAAAGGGACACATTCCAATATAGTAATATCAATGACAATGGATGTCTTGTAATGTTTTCAAATTTAGATATGGATTCCACTCCTGATTTAATTGATGATTTGTTCAAGTCAAGATATTTTAAGTATAAAGATTGTAAGGTACTTGTTGACCCACAACGTGCACATTCTAAATTGGCCATTGTAACATTACATAATAATATGGATATGGAGAAGGTTTTGAAATGGAGATTTATTGAATTAGATGGGGTAAAAATTGGTGTTAAACCTTGTGATACTGAAACATTTAGGGATATTCAACGCTGGAACGAGGAGAATCCAATTAAACAACAATCAAATGTTTTAAAACCAATGCCGGCATTATCTACAAAGGTGAAGTTGAATCCCTTTGGTAATGCCAAGCCAGTGGATACACCTGATATTCCCATTGTTAGTGAAAATACTAGTGATTTAAAGAGATTAGTGGAACCATCAGCTGCAAAGACAGAGCAAATAATAAGACCAAAGATTTTACAAAGAAAGAAAGTGGAAGAGGAAAAGAAAAATGTTAAGTCTTTACCAGCAACAAAGATCAATCCCTTTGGTCAAGCGAAACCAGTTGATACTTTGGCTCGACAACTAGAAATTGAAAGAAAGTTACAAATGGGGGTTGTTAATAGTACTACAATATCAACAAAGATGATTCATGATAAGGAACGTGAAGAGAAAGAAAGGGAACAAGCAAAGTTAGAGCAAATTAAAGAGAAACAAAGATTAGAAAGAGAGAAATTAGAAGTAGAAAGGGAACGATTAGCAAGGGAAAAGATGCAAAATGAAAAATCATATGTTGAAAAAACTAAAAAAACAGAGACAACAGAGATGAAGAAAGTGGAGGTCAAGAATAAGGATAAGGATAAGGATATTTTACCAAGAGGTAAGTTTAAGAAAGGGAGAGATAAAAATAAAAATAGCAATAGTAATAGTAATATTGGTACTAATGGTAATGGTAATAGTAATGGTGATCAAAGTCAAACCGAAACTGAAGCACAAACTGAAACTGTAAAGAACATTTCTGGAAATAATCATTTTAACAGAGAGGAAACCTATAAAGGAAAGTTGAAAAAGCCATTTAAGAGGGATTTCAATGACAAATTTGAAACCAACAGGTCTAGATATGAAAGAAAAAAGTCATTTAATTCCCATGTTCATGATTTACATCAAGAGCCTAAAAATGATGTGTTAATATCAGAACCACGACATGGAACTACACACGTGGAAACACATTCGTTTCCAAGAGAATCCAAATATCAACATGATGATGGGACTCATCATTATAACAAACATCCTCATGGCCATGGATATCAAGGTAAGAATTTCGATCCAAATTACAAAAGAAACTTTAAAAAGACTGCCCCTATGGGGAAACCAGAAGTGAAGAAGGATGACAAAGACAAGGCTAAGGGCAAAGAGAAGGATGAAACTAAGGAGCCTAAGCATGAAGTAAAGCCAGCGTCAGTGAAATCTCAAGATGCCCAAGCTCAAGAAGCTAATGGTAATGGTAATGGTAATGGTAGCGGTGCCGGTAACGGTAACGATGAAGGTAAATCAAAACAAGATCAGCCAGAAGGGAAGATGATAAAGAAAAAGCCATTTAAAAAGAATTATTATAATAAGACTCATCGTTACAATCAGAATGCACGTCGTTTGTCGAATAACGGTAACCAATTGGATCAATCACTAGATAAACTTTCATTAAATTAATATAAATAAATAATGTATATGTAAGAATCGAACCGGCGACTGCAAACAAAATAATTATTTAGTGAGACGGAAATAATAAAAAAAAAGTAACCTGGCAGCCGGCGCCGCTGTGATCGGTATCGAGTTCCGCTCCCATAGAAGACGGTCCACGCATTGCACTCAACAACTCAAGGTCAATCGTCAGCGGCACGCTGCCATCTTCCAACCAAGATTGGTAGGAAGTGTTTTCTTGTGGTGCTGCCCAGCGCATAAGCGCCAAGGAAGGCTCTCAAGAGCATATTGTTAAGAAGACGAAGTAAACCACCGAATTTCCCACTGGCAAAATTTGACTTGCTTTGCAGAGCAAGGAAGTCCCTTTGAAGGCCAGTACACGTGGACATCGTCGCCGGCTGGTTCATTTGACCATTTGGCCAAACGCGCAGGTCAAACAAAGAAATCAAAATTTTGGACTATGAGGAATTTGGGAAGAATTGCGCTGAGCAGCCAGGGGATTTCCCTTTTGGGAAGGCGGGCAGGAAGGCCCAGTGAGAGAAAGAAAAAAAAAAAAATTTTTTTTTCAACATCCTATTTATTAGGTATATTTTAGTTCAAATAAATATGTCTAGAAGAGGAGGTTTTAGAGGCGGTCGTGGTGGCAGACCAATGGATAATGGCCCACCAGATCGTGTTTTTGAAATGGGATCATTTCTTCATGAATGTGAAGGTGATATTGTTTGTAAATCTATTAATGAAAAGATTCCATACTTTAATGCACCAATCTACTTAGAAAACAAGACTCAAATCGGTAAAGTTGATGAAATTTTAGGTCCATTAAATGAAGTGTTTTTCACTATTAAAACATCAGAAGGTGTTAAGGCAGATTCATTCAAGGATGGTGATAAATTTTATATTGCTGCTGATAAGTTATTACCACTTGATAGATTCCTTCCAAAGCCAAAGCAACATGGTCCAAAGCCAAAGAAGAAGTCCAGCGGTCCAAGAGGTCAACCAAGTGGAAGAGGTGGCGCAAGAGGTGGCCGTGGTGGTTTTGGTGCTAGAGGCGGTCGTGGTGGTGCTAGAGGCGGTCGTGGCGGTTTTGGTGGTTCTAGAGGTGGCCGTGGTGGGTTCAGTGGTTCTAGAGGTGGCCGTGGTGGCTTCGGTGGTAGAAGATAAGTTAATAATAAATCTCAATAACCTTCTTTGTCATTATACAGTATATTTTTAAATAGTGAATTTAAAAGAAAAGTAATAATAAAAGACCTTTATTTAAGTGAAATCCTCTTCAAGATCTAATGGTGCGTCTTTAACATTAGATTTAATAATATTCAATAATCTCACCTTCAGAGCATCTAATCTTTGAAATTGATCAAATTTACGTGATGCCCCCCCAATTGCTTCACTATCACCATCTCTAACTGCATCAATTAATTCTCTACAAAATTCAAATTCTCTTGTTTGTTGAAAACTTGGATCCCATGAAGTGAATCTTGAAAGTAATGCCTCACCGCTGGCATAATCATTACCCTCAGCTAAACGGCATAACACTGCCTTTAAGAAGTATTCTTTTAATGACCATTTAGCAAGTGAATTATTAACAGATTCTCTACCAATCTTTTCAAATACTTGAGATGCCTTTGCAAATTGTTTCACACTTTCATCACAATATAAATCTGCTGCTTTCAATGCAAATTTATTTGCAAGTGCGTTAGCTGAATCACCTAAATACCAATCACTAGCTTCTTCATAACTTTTAATAGCTAAGCCAACATTTCGTAATTGATTTTCGTATAATTCACCTAATTCTGATTTGAAATTGGCTGCACGTCTAAATTGACCCCTTTCAACAAACATAGCAATTGATCTTTCCAATGCTTCTGCTGCCTTCTCTGGTGAATCTAATTTAAAAACTTTATATGCTTCAATCAATGTATTTGCTGCTTCTTCCGGAGAATCTGTTTTCAATTCACATTCTGCCTCCTTCAGAAATGCCTCACCAGCTTTACTATAACTTCTCCTTGCTTTATATGCAATCGCAGCAGATTTAAACAGTTCACTGGCCTCTTCAAAGTTGGATCCTGAAGTTCCTAAGAAACTCGACAGGAATCCCGGTTTCTTATGCAAAAGTTTGGTAGCCTTTTCATTTAGTTAGTATATATTCGCAATGTTCAACCAATGATATCACATACGTCTTGAATGAGTTGTTCTGGATCGGACATTTCAATTACTTAAAAGGAAGTTCAGGGCGTGGCGATAAAAGTAAAAATCCTTCATAATGCGCCACTTCTTGCGCCACTCTGAGGGGGCCCGTTGAAGGCCTGCAATCATGCCCATCACCCTTGAGTACATGTTTTGTTGCTAACATTGTTATCTGTAACGGATTAGTGGAACGGTATTTAACGTTGGTGTTGTCTGTTTAGTTTGGTTGAGGTGTCCGGTTCGATCCCCGCGGTGGGTACTGTACTCCTATGGGGAACCTGGGTTGTGCAGTGTCCGTAAGAATGGGAAAAATCTCCTAGGGTAGAAATACAGCAAGAGATTCCTATCCGTGGGCGAGGCGAATGGGATAACACTTCGCCAATTATACGCTATAGCAGGTAGTACTACAGATTTACTTAACCATTTTTTTTGTATACAAGGCATTGGTTTTTTTTTTTAACCTTTTAATGAAGATCATCAGTTAATATCATATTAGTATAGAATTTCTTATTTAATTTCTAATCATTTAAATCTTTTGCATATAAGATTACATAGTTTGAATAACAATAGCACTGGCTCCACCACCACCATTACAAATACCAGCAACACCAATCTTACCACCTTCTTGCTTCAACACGTGAGCTAAAGTCACAACTACACGGGCACCAGAACATCCTAATGGGTGACCAATAGCAACAGCACCACCATATACATTAACCTTAGCTGGATCTAAGTTCAACAACTTGGTATTAGCTAACCCAACAACAGAGAAAGCTTCATTCAATTCAACAAAGTCAACATCTTCAATATTAACTTGTGCGTGCTTCAAAGCCTTTGGAACAGCCAGTGCTGGTGCAGTGGTGAAATCCACTGGTGCATGAGCTGCATCACCCCAACCAAGAATCTTAGCTAATGGTTTAACACCCAATTCTTTAACCTTTCTTTCAGACATCAAAACAACAGCTGCACCACCATCGTTAATTGGGGAGGCATTTGGTGCAGTGACTGTACCATTTTCCTTTTTGAAAACAGCTCTAGCAGATCTCAATTTTGATTCATTCAACTTACCTGATTCTTCATCAATTTCAACAACAACATCTGGCTTACCTCTGAATCCCTTAATGGTAATTGGTGAAATTTCTGCTTTGAATTTACCATCAGCATGAGCCTTTTGAGCCTTTTGATAGGAACTCACGGCAAAGTTATCTTGATCTTCTCTTGAAAATGAGTGGTCACTAGCACACTTTTCAGCTGCAACACCCATAGCTTGACCATCATAAGCATCATTCAACCCATCCTTTTGAATACCATCAACAATTGCACCATCACCAAATCTTAGTCCTCCTCTAGCCTTTGGCAAGTAGTATGGAGTGTTTGTCATTGATTCAGCACCACCAGCAACAACAATATCAGCAGTACCAGTTAAAATGGCTTGAGCACCGAACATAATTGCCTTCATACCACTAGCACAAACCTTATTAATAGTAGTAGCTGGAGTGTCTTCACCAAGACCAGAGGCAAGAGCAACTTGTCTAGCAGGCGCTTGACCAACGTTAGCTTGTAAAACATTACCAAAGAAGATTTCTTCAACATCTGTTGGTTTGATTTGTGGCACCTTTTCTAAAGCGGCCTTCACAGCGTGTGCACCAAGATCAACGTAACCAAGAGTAGACAACCCACCTTGAAAAGATCCAATAGGAGTTCTTGCAGCGGAAACAATATACACGTGTTCTCTAGACATCTCAATGACTGAATAAAGAAGGAAAGAAGTGCCTTCAAACTTACAGGCTCGAAAAAAAATGAGCGATCCATTATAAACGTTCCCCTTTCATTATACGATCGTTTAAAAAAAAAAAAAAAAAAGAGAGTATGGATGCGCTCAGCAACCTATATTTCCATCTCAATATCAGCATCCACTTCTGTTACTTTGCTCTGTTGTTGATGAGCTTCTAACTGTTCTTGAGTCCAAACACTGACACCCCCCACTGTATCACGAGGATCCAGAGGTTGTGCTGAAATTCTCAAAAATTTCTTAGCACTTGCAATAGCCATGTCTGTTGATAAGTTACAGTCAGCATCCAACAACCCCTGGGCAATCCATTTAGGTAATTGGTTTTTCCTTCTTGAAAATCTACGATCTGCTAAAACCATTACACCATAATCATCCTTACCACGCAAGACACGACCAAGACATTGAGCTGCATGTCTCATTGCATCGAATGAAAGAAAATCATTCTCCCTAATTTGATAATTATCTCTAAGGAACTCCAATCTAGCTTTCAAAATTCTAGATTCTGTATATTGGAATGGGATACCAATCATCAAAACTGTACGACCATAATGATGATCAAAATCAATACCTTCTGAAACTTTACCTCTAGCAACTGACAATAAAACAGCCCCACGACCATTAGAACATGCCTTACGATAAGTTTCTAATGCTAAAGAAGTTTCTTGTGCATCAGGAGTTTCCACTAAAATCAACTTATATTTCCAAACTTCATCTAAAATACCCATTGTTTGCCATTGAGAAATAATACTTTCCATATAAAGATATGATGGGAAGAAAACCACCAACCCATCTGGTGTAATTTTTGAAAATTCAATTAACAATGTACCATAATTTCTGACAACACTGGGGTCATTTCTAATTTCAAATCTAGAAGAAATTGCAACTTGATCAGATCCTTTTGTAACAATCATTGGTAAAAATGATCGACGATCAAGAGTCATTGTATATGATTGTTGAATAACTGTATCAAAGTTCAGCATTTTAGGATACATATCCAATGGAGAAATAGTACCTGAAGTTATAACAACCGAAGAAAATTTGTCAAAGATAGGTTTTATAGCAATAGATGCATCAAGACATGATAATCTTAAAATTGGATTAGGGACAGTAGCATTTTCAGTTTCAAATGGTTCTAAAATCAATGTAAACCCACTCTCATATGTGGAAACTAATGTAGCAAATGTTGCAATATCTTTCAATGCCATGAAATCATCAATTTCGCTGATCTCCAATGTCCTCACTAATAATGATAATCTTTCAGAACAAAATCTTAATGGCTTTTTATCAATGAATGTTAATTGTTTTAAATGTTGTAAAAATGAAATTGGTGTTTCCGAAATAACATGTAACACCTTCATTCTAGTTTTTAGATATTCAATAAACCTTTTCATAAAGGAAATAAAATGTTCTGCTCTTCTAATACTTCCAGGAATGGCTTCATCTAAAACATCTTTTGCTAAAATAGGATTCGTAACAAAAGTTTCTTCTGTTTGTGCCAACTGTGACTCTCTTAATCCTTCCACTAACTTTTCATATTCGTCTTGAAGCTTACTACTATCAATTTCCTTAACCTGATCAACTTTAGCACTTAAAGTATTTGCTCCCTTAGTAGCCTTTTTCAGAATATCCTCTGTAATATCCATAGAAAGAGATTCAATGCAAACGTTATCAATATTATGCGCTTCATCAAAAATGACAATACTATCACCACTTAAATCCTTTGAAACTCTTTCTGCAATCTTTGGATCAATCAAATAATGATAAGAGTAAATCACCACATTACAAAGAGGCATCATTCTTCTGACTGTGAAATATGGACATGTTCCCTCCTTTTTACAATACTTGATTAACTCTTCAAAAGAATAAACACCCGGAGGAACCAAATCTTGTGGATCCTTTTCATATAATTTCTCATGAAATGAACATAAGTCTTCAACATCTCCTTCCCCACTTTCAATCTTCTCCTTCAATTGACCATTCGTTATACGTCTACATTTTTCATCAACAACAATACCCTGTCTTTCTTGGCCAATAGTTGGATGTAAACATAAATTCTTTCTACTGGTTAACCCTAAACCTCTAAACTGTTCAACATATCCCAGTTCCTTTGATCTGAATTCCATTAATTTCGATAATTCAATAAGAGCCTTTTCAATTTCAGATTGAGTACGAGAGCAATAAATGATTTTTCGATGTTCTGGATAATGCATTTGATATGCCACGGTTAAAGATAATAAAGAAACAGTTTTACCTGTTCCTGAAGGCATTTCCAAGATACAATTACCACCAACATCTAAACTCTTTTTTATATCACACATATAAGAGTATTGTTCTGGATAAATCTTGGGATACGGGAAAATCACTGGCAGGTCATCAATAAAGAATCTATTCAAGAGTTAGTAAATCGTTTAAAAATCAAAGAATTCCTTAATCCCTTACGTACTTCATCTTTTGATTTATATTAAAGAAATAAAGATCAATCTATATTTGCAAAATGAAATTTTAAAAAGTTTTAATTACGTAATTCCTATTTAATATCAACTTCACCAATTTCAATCTGCTTGTCAGCATCGCAGAATGAATCAGAAACGCACCAAATACAAAGGTTATGCTTCCCAGTATCCGGGATTGTAAATTTAAGTTTTATTTGCTCCTTTTCACCCAATAATTCTGTCTTTTTAATCGCATATAGCTTCTTCAATTCTGGATTACCCAATACAATCCACCAACTTTCTTGTTTGTTTAGCGGGAATTGGGAGCTCACAACCTTACTATCCTCAACATCTTCATCTCTTTCTATTTCAACGATAATCTCAGAAACCTCACCTGCAACAATATCCCCATTCAAATTGTAGTTCAAGTCTAAATTTGGGTACTTGTTAACGAATTCAGCAACTTGAGACACAGCATCTTCAGTTAATCCACTCAAAATGTCATCTCTCACATCATCTTCAATTTCCATAAACTCATAAACATTTTTAACATTCAAGCCTTCACACTTTTGTATAATGTTATCACTAAAGTTTGGAATTTGTTTCAATGGACTCTCAGAACTCCACATACCTTGAACAACCATCTGTGCTAGATCCATCGCTGTCATAGCATTCAAATTACTTTCACTAGAAAGAATATCAACACATGCATATAGGAGATTCATAACTTTTCCCAAAATAAATTTCAAATCATTCGTTAAATCAACATTCAACTGAACCCTTGAAAAGTAAGCTTGTAAAAGAATAAAAGTTTTCAAATTAGGCGAATCGAAATCGACTTCATCAACTGTCCATTTCACTGGCAAAGAATTGTATAGTCTTGATAAAATGTTATCTTCGTTGAGTCTAATTGGAATGTCGTCAAACTCATCCGCTGAAGAAACAATCTCTAATAATTTCTTTAATCTCGTCTTTGGTGACAAAGACTGCATAAATATTTGCAATGTAATATAAGAAACGTCATGATGTGAGGCAATCATACAACCAGTATCAGGGGTCACTTCAATAGCGTTCTCTTCTTCTTCTTTTGCTTTCTCCTCTTCTTCATCTCTATCCATGTCATTTATCTCATCATCAACATTCAGTTGTATTAGCTTAGCATCTGCCAACTCTTGTAATGTGTTTTCCACAAGTTCTGATAAATACTCACTAAGACCATCATCACTTGGATCTTTAATACCGTAAAACGATGGGTTCATCTGAAGCCTTCGGTAAAATAAAGAATATGTTAAAATATCGACCGCATCCTGTCTATTTCTCAATAATTTGAAATTAATATCATTCAAGAATAGATCATGCAAATAAAAGTTAAAGTGACTTTCTATTGGTAAAGACATTGCCAAAAATCTCTTATAATAATCAACTTTAGCAGAATTCGTCAAAATAAGAGCTTTGGAAACTTTATCATTATTTAACCTTGAACAACCAACCATTTCAAGTAAATCATTAATCTTGTAGTCGATATATCTATGTTCTTTTCCATAATAATATTTGGTTGTCACTACAACAACAAAGTTCGCAGTAGGGGACCAGTAGCATGTATCTTGGCCAGCCAATAAACATGTAAGCGCACCAGCTTCAAACAATTTTTCAATAAGGGACTTATCAGTTGGATGCATACCCTTATAGTAAATCCCAATACCAAACCTTAAAGTTTCTATTAATGCTGAATCTTGAATCTTTTTCAAATGTGGCTCCAAAGATGAGCTGTCCGCTTTCAGCCAAGTTGTACCTTTGCTTTTCATTTTTTTGATAAATTCCATGGCTATATCAACACAGTGTTTTCTTGTTGGAACAAATACTATAGCCTTTTCTTCACCATTCACTTCATTCATTGAACTAATAGCATCATAAGCAGGTCGTATGCAGCACTTTATTAAAGACGGAACATGTACAATATCAAATTTTTGAAACTCAACTTCCACAGGGTAAATTCTTTCTCTAGAATCAAAATCAAAAATAGAATGTTTTGGGATGTCCAACCAGTCCGCAAAATCTTTATAACTTGCTATTGATGAACCTAGAGTAACAAACCTAATTTTCTTTTCAAAATTAATGTCAATAAATCTCATCCTGCTCAAAATATTCTCGTAAATTGTACCACTTCTCCCATCACCAATGCAATGAACATCATCTGCAATAACTAGTTCAATGGACTGTATGTTCTTCTTCTGCTTCCAACGTCTTGAAATTAAATCAAATTGTTCAATAGTACATAAAATCAAATGACACTGAGCTTGCAGTTTTAAATCAACATTTAACTCCCCAGTTAACTTGGAGATAATTTTACCTCCTGCTAATTTACCAAATCTCTTCTTCCAATTCTTTGTCAAATAATCGATTTTTTCTTGATAAGGAGAAATAAAAACGGCCCTTCCCTTTTCATTTTTCCAATGGTTCAGAAGTGCTAACTCTGCAATAACAGTCTTACCGTTACCTTTTGAAGTATTAAACATTATGTTTTTGGTAGTGTTGTAAATAGCGTCAAAAGCGTCAGACTGAAATCGATTGAACTCCTTGAAAGAAAAGACGTTTTTGAATTCTTCCACCTCTAGATCAGATGTCTGTATTAAAGCATTGTCATTAAGCACAGTTGGTGCTGGAAATTTTGAAGGAATTATCATTTGCGACATTATTGGAATCCTGGTTTCACAATGCAACCATTTGTCACTGATAACTGAAACAAAATAATTTGGTTGATCAGTCTCAAAAATAGGAACTGTAAGATCCATATTGTGAACCTTCTCAATGTAATCTTTTTGAACAATAAAATTGTCAACGTACAAAACCTTTTCTGAATCACAATCTTCAACAAGCAAGGTGAATGATTCGCTATAGCCGTGTACAGTGGTATCCCATTTCCACTTAGGAGTCAATTCTAATTGAATACGCATCAAACTTGGAGTGATGGGCTGAGCAATATAACTAATCAGAACTTGAGGGAATTTCTGCAATAATTCCCACCCAAGATTACCAAACCTATTAGCCTTCAATGCTTGAATAGCTAGCTTAGGTTCATCAAGCGCCAAGTAATATTTCCATGGAGTCATTGATCTTTCTGTAACTTGAACAATCTCCTTTGGAGCATCAGGATATTGTCTTAATGGAGAGTTGGTTAACCACAACCTCTTCTCAACCATTTTACAGATACTCAATAATGTTTTTGAAAGTCTAGACCACTTTTTCCTTGTTGCCAAATCATACATGGCCCTGAACAATCTGCCAGCGGATTGAACAATGTAAACCATATCAGCCATCAAAGCAAAGCCATCAAGTTTCAACCTTGAAATATAAGTTTGCAGTAGAATATTAATTTTTGAAAGTGGATCTTCAACTGTTTCATTGATAGGAATTGGTGATGTGTCCATCAATTTTTGAAGTTCAATCTTTTCTTCTCTCCTCACTGGAATATACTTAAACTCTTCACTGGTAGCAAAAATTCTGAATAGCTCAATTTCATTAAAATAGGGTTTCAATTTTTGATCATAATTCCTGATGCTAGTGTGACTGATGTAGTAATAAGAAGCAATTTTTCCTAAATCAGTGGAAACGATAATATCTTTTTTAAAATTGTATTTGATTAATCCATTCTTAGCTAAAACCACAAGGGCTGAATAGGATAAATCCCTTCTTCTCCTGAGCAGCTGCGGATCATTATCATACTCTGGTCCAACATGATAGATTGATCTAGAATGCAACATACGAACGTAAAGGTAAGTGTACCCAATCCAAGAAATACAGTCCTTTAATGAAGTAATCGAACCACTAGCAATTTCAGCATTAATATTATCAGCCAACCGGGAATATAGTTGGGATTCAATTGGAAGTTGTTGATTCAATATAGCAAGATAATACTTGACCTCATCTTGCTCAGTGATAATAATACCCTCACCATGTGTATCGTAACGTGGTCTACCAGCTCTACCTAACATTTGAAGAATATCTTGTGGTGATAAGTTGACCCAACTACCCTTTTCAGGTGAGTAAACGCTAGTACCCTTAATAATAACGGTATGAGCAGGTAAGTTAACACCCCATGCTAAAGTAGCAGTAGAAACCAAAACTTTAATGTGTCCCTCAGCAAATAAATCTTCTGAGGCTTTTCTATCTTCTCTTGTCATACCAGCATGGTGAATACCAATACCCATTTGTAAAACTTCTTTTAAACCTTTGTTTTTGGCATTCTCACTCTCTGTTCTCAAGATCTCATTAACACCAGATGAAAAATTCATTAACTCCTTTAGCTGATCATTTTCAAGAATCTTATTTGTTATCCATTTTGCTGTCTTTTCTGTTTCCTTCCTCGAATGAACAAAAATAATCACTTGATGACCTCCGTTAATATTCTCAACCACTTTTTCATAACAGACTTCATTCATAGCCTCATATTTCTTAAATGCTTTTTTTTCTGTAATGCCAATAAACTGTTGTGCTAATGGACATGGTCTATAGGAAGAATCAAAGTAAAAAAGACCTTTATTCTGGTCTACATTCAAAAACTCAGCAACGTCCTTATAATTTGGTAACGTTGCTGAAAGACCCACAAATCTTATATGATTTTCTTGAGTGTCATTTTCGTTTTTCAATGCCCTTGACACAATACTTTCAAGGACTGGACCTCTTTCATCATGCAACAAATGAATTTCATCAATGATTACAAGCTTCACCAATTGCACAAAGGATGCGTCATTATTCTTTCTGGTAATGACATCCCATTTTTCAGGAGTTGTAACCAAAATTTGAGTGTTAGAGATTTGATATTTTGTAAGATTTGAGTCACCAGTCAATTCATTAACAGTAATACCAAATGAACTCAAACGTCTATCAAATTCTCTAACTTGTTCCTGGACCAAGGCCTTCAATGGCGCAATAAACACAATTTTAAAATCATTCAACCTAAAGGAGCCATTAGAATTCCTAAATTTAGATAGTGTATGCAAAATGGTTAACATTGCAACATTGGTTTTACCTGCACCAGTTGGAGCACACATCAAAATATTCCCATCGTCAGAAAATGCCGCTGGATAAACTTTACTTTGAATTCTATTAAGATTTGTGGTTTCACCAACTGGGAATGCCTGTTGAGCCCATTTGGGTAGTTCTAATATTGACACGAGTCTTTCATCTGACCCCATAACGGCCTTTGCTGGAGGTGGAATATGGATCTCCTCCCAACTTCTACGTGTTCTTTTGAAAGACCCCTCAGGCAATTGAAATGTTGATGTTGTCATCAAATGGGATCCCTGTGTAAATTTAAGATTATTAATATCAATATATTTAGGATACTCAGACTCTATTTTTTGTTGCTGTGTTTCTGAAATCTTTTGCTTCTTAGATGATTCTTCTTCCGATTCCTCGGAATTTCTTTGTCTTTTACCCTTGTAATCATCTAAAAGTTTATCGAGTCCTTTATTCTCCATTTCCTCAAACAATTGATCTCTTGTGCTCTGTTCTTTAGCTTCCGAAAGTTTTATACCATAATGGATTTTATAATAATTCTTCATAATAATCGTAAATAATTCACCACTCTCCAGTTCAGGAATAGAAGATAATCTTTCCTCTAAATCTTTAATTTCAATTGCTTTACTAACAACCTCGTCTATTCCCGTGATGATTTGAGTCAGTAAATATTCCTGCTTGATGGAATCCAACGCTTCATTACCTTCTAGTAGCTTACCAACAAGCCAAAATCTATTAACAGATTTAATATCAACAACTTGATTAGGATCATTGGAATTAATTAGTTTAACAATATTGTTGTTACCATGGATCTTCTGATTCACGGCACTTTTTTCATCTAGTAAATCAATTTCCTCATCTGTGTCTTCTTGTACATTTTCATTTCCATCATCGGTACTATTATTTTCTTCATCGTCATCGTCATCGCCATCTTCTTGATCTTCTTCACTTTCTTCTGAATCAAGAATAACCCCAACACCACTTTCTTCGGTGTTGTCTGTTTTCAAATTATAATCGGTCAATTGCTTCACTAAATCATATAGCTGAATATATTCATTGTCATCTAATTGTTTACCTAGGGTGTCTTCTAGCTCTTTCTTTTTTGATAACTTGTCAGTACTATCTAATTTGAGTACCTCAATGATTATATCAGCAAGAGAGTTTACCACATCTTCTGGAACATCATTATCAAGTTGACTTGCACACCATACTATAATTTGTGAATAATAATATAAGTTAGATTCAGTTGTTGGTGTGTAATTGAGATCATAGGTAGAACCATCTAAAAGTGTTTTGCCCTTGCCCTTGCTTTTGCTTTTATTCTTCTTATTCTTTTGACGCTCTTGTCTTTTCTCAAAATCTTCAACGCCCTTCTTGGCCTCTTCTGCCTCATTATTTGATCTAGAATGTGCTATGCGAGATCCAAAATCATTTGATGAAATGATGCCTTTAATGGATTGTGGATTTGTGTTCACATTTTCAGTTGACGCCGTGTCATCTAAAAGTCGTGTGTCATTTTTAAGCACCTTACTGGCCATTTCTTCATATTTATACATCCCCAAATCCTCTGCCATCTTTTTAAATAAAGGAAAATACTTCACTTACAGGTATCAAAATATTAAATGTTATTTTTTTATTTTTTTTTCTCACATTGATTTTGTAAATAAAATGCTCAGCATGTTGCCTCTTTCCACAACATTAATATTTTGTCGCAATACGACAAAACTCCTTAACCCAGCGCGACGGTCAATTCTCTTCCGATTCCCCCCCAGTAAGAAAATTATCATTATTTTAAACTCCTCTTAGCTTCTTGTACTTCTTTGTTTTATCACAGAATGTTAAGTCGTTTCGCCAGATCTTCTATCGCAAGACCTGTGCCAAGGATCGCCAGAACCTTGGCTACTCAAGCTTCTAACATCAAGACTCCAGACTTCCCAAATGCTCACGATGTATGTATTTGATATTATCAAATTTACCCCCCACGTAACCATGAACCTATACTAACAAACTCTTTCGAACGTTACAGGTTGTCTCAATCGAATTACCAGAATATTCATTTGAATCATACATGTTGGAACCACCATCCCTTGCTTATGAAACTGAAAAGGGTACTCTTTTACAAATGTACAAGGATATGGTGATTATTAGAAGAATGGAAATGGCTGCTGATGCTCTTTACAAGGCTAAGAAGATTAGAGGTTTTTGTCACTTGTCTGTTGGTCAAGAAGCCATTGCTGTTGGTATTGAAAACGCCATCACTCCACAAGATGATATCATCACTTCTTACAGATGTCACGGTTTCACCTTTATGAGAGGTGCCTCCGTTCAAGAATGTCTTGCCGAATTAATGGGTAGAAGATCCGGTGTTTCTTATGGTAAGGGTGGTTCTATGCACATGTACACTAATGGTTTCTATGGTGGTAACGGTATTGTCGGTGCCCAAGTTCCATTAGGTGCTGGTTTGGCTTTTGCCCACCAATATAAGGAAAACGGTAAATGTACCTGGGCTTTGTATGGTGATGGTGCTGCTAACCAAGGTCAAGTTTTTGAAGCATACAATATGGCTAAGCTTTGGAACCTTCCATGTATTTTCACCTGTGAAAACAACAAGTACGGTATGGGTACTGCCGCATCAAGATCATCTGCAATGACTGAATACTACAAGAGAGGTCAATACATTCCAGGTTTGAAGGTCAATGGTATGGATATCTTAGCTGTTTACCAAGCTGCTAAATTCGCCAAGGATTGGACTGCCAACCAAAATGGTCCATTGGTTATTGAATTTGAAACTTACAGATACGGTGGTCACTCTATGTCTGATCCAGGTACTACTTACAGAACTAGAGAAGAAGTTCAAAACATGAGATCCAAGAACGATCCTATTGCAGGTTTGAAGGCTCATCTTTTGGATTTCCAAATTGCTACTGAAGAAGAAATCAAATCCTTCGACAAGTCTGCTAGAAAGTATGTTGATGAACAAGTTAAGCTTGCTGATGCATCTCCTCCACCTGAAGCTAAGATGGACATTTTGTTTGAAGATGTTTACGTTCCAGGTTCTGAAGTTCCAATCTTGAGAGGTAGACTTAGAGATGATTCTTGGTCCTTTGAAAAGAAGGGTTTTGCCTACAAATAATGATATATTATCCCTTTTAGTCAATTTTATGTCGTTGACATGTATATCCCTGTATACTGGCGTCAAAAATAACATTCTTTAATAATTAAATTCAATATTATAATCAATCAATAAAATATAACACAAACGTAGATAAACAAAACAAAGCTAATTCTTGATAATCATGTAATTTGGATCATCCTTATGGGCTCTGTATTCAGCCGAATCAATAGTTTCCAGAGTGGAGACTTCGACAAATTCATCGTTGTCATAATCGGAGGGGCCTGTGGCGTCTGTGGCAGCGATGGCACCGATCTTTTCAGTAAATACAGGCTTTGCAGTTGGCAGTTCAGAAAGCGACTCATCATCATTTGAGTCAATGGTACCACTTGTTTCAACCTTTTCTTGGACATTCCAATTTGATTTAATTGGAACTTTCTTAGCTTCACCAATAGATTGAGTAGTGCCCAAATCAACTGGTTCATTCTTTAAAGCTTCAGCAGGGGACTCTTTCTGTTGAGATGCATTAGATTGCGCAATCGGTTTGACAACTCCAGTTTCCATATTTTTAGCATCTGCTTTCTTTTTCGCAACAGCAGCAGCAGCAGCAGCTTCAGAGGAAGATTGTTTTATAGAATTATTTCTAGATTTGCTTCTCCTGAACAAACTCAGAGAACCAGATCTTGATCTAGGTTTGCTTATAGAGTTCTTTCTCGAAAGACCTTCAGGTGTAGCCTTTTCCGCTGGATACAGATCCTTCAATGGAGTATTCATTCTTGCAATTTGTTCCGGTGTCATATTTGCAATGGCTTCATCCACCATTGATGTTCTTCTCTTAACCGGAGATGAATCTTCAACGCTGGATGGTTCACTTTTAGTAACTGCAGTAGCTGTTGGAACAGTATCTTCTTCGCTTTTAGAGGAAGTACTAGGTTGAGAAATTGATGTATCCTTTGCTTCTTCAAAATGTGGCTCTTCTGGGATGACAGCTGGAATACCACCTTTATCCTGGTCAAAATTTCCACCGTGGAATGGGGTTGGCTCTGCAGCCTTTGAAGCAGCAACCCCGCCAACAGCTGATGTGCCAATATCACCAGCTGTGGCAGCAGCCGAGGAAGCCAAGCCAGCAACACCCCCAACAGTTGCGCCAACAGCGGCACCAACAGCGGCACCAATACCAAGACCAGTAGATTTGTTCTCAGATTTTTCTTTGGTTTCTAGTCTACTTTGCCTCGCTAGAGCAGCTGCCTTGTGCTGCTCTTCAGCTTCCTTTTCAATTCTAATTTTCTCATCTGCCAATTCCTTCAGTCTTTTAGCTCTTGCAATTTCCTCTTCATGAAGGGCGATCGCCTCTTCCTGTTCTTTCTTTTTCTTTTCAGCTGCTAAACGTGCATCCTCTTTTTCTTTAGCTTCTCTTTCTTCTTCTTCCCTTTGGAGTCTAGCTTCCTCCTCAGCCTTCTCCTGTTCAATTCTCTTTCTTTCTTCTTCAGCCTCAATTCTGATTCTTTCTTGCTTTTGAGCCTCCTCAATTCTCATTTGTTGCAGCTCAGCTTCCCAATTTGTCTTTGCTTGGGAAGCATCTGCCTTTTTAGAAATTAAGGCCTCCTTCCCTTCAGTGTTGTAGTTACCTATTTTAGTGTCATGTGCTGTGACTCTTTCCTTCATTGATCCAACCTGGCCTTTCAAGATAGCAACATTACCAAGAACTTGAGCGTGTTGAGCATCAATGATATTATATGATCTATCTGCAACCTTTCTTTGCTTGGAGGCAGTACGAAGCGCATTCTTCTTGTCCAGCTTGGATTGAATAAGTGCTTCAACTTGTTTGATCTTTTCCTCTAATTCCAACTTCTTCGCAGCAGCTTCCTTTTCCAGTTCATCTGCCTTTGATTCCAAGTCTTTAGAATCTGTCTCAAACTTTTCAGCCAATTCGGTTTCCTCAATTTGTTTAGATTTAGTGTCTTCCAGCTCCTTGGTTTTTTCCTCCTTCAGGTTGATTGCTTCGGTGCTTGCATTTTCCTTTTTAGCTTCGTGTTCCTTGGCAGCATCTTCTTCAACGGTCTCAGCTTCTGTGGCATCTTCTTCTATACCCTTCTTTTCATTTTCGATATATTCTTCAATTTCGGTCTTCTCATCGAGCTCCTTCTTGTTTAAAGCTTCAATTGCAATTTCGTGTTCTGACTTAACAAGATTTGATTGCTCATCAACTGCCTTTTGATAACGTGTCAGATCATCTGCAACGACCTTTTCATCCTTCAACCTAATGTTTTCTTCGATTTTTGCGGCCACTTCAGCATCTCTCTTCAGATTCTCCGCAACTCTGTCATCAATTTGGACCATGACAGGTTGGAGCTTTTTCTTAGCCAATTCATAGATTTGTTCCTCAGTCAGAATCAAACCAGCACCCAGGTCAATTCTTCTACCAGCGTTCATAACCTTATTTTTGTTCAGAACTTGGGTAGCAATACCTAAGTTTTCATTGTATTTACCTAACAACTTTGGCTTGGATTTGATTTCTTCAGGAATTTCAACAGCTGGTGCAGCGATTGGGGTAACTTGAATATCAGCTAATGGAGCAGCTGCTTCTTCTTTAGAATTTTCATCCTCAGCTTCTTTGGAAGGTTCTGCTGCTTCCTCAGTAGATGCTGCTGCTTCCTTAGTCGGCTCTTCGGTAGTCAATGGTTCTTCATCAGCATCCAAAACTGTCTCATCAGCAACTTCATCCTCACCTTCAACTGGATTCAAAGGTTCCTCTGCTTCAGCGTTCGCTTCAGCTTCTTCTGTGACAACATCACCCTCTTCTAGCTTCTTCTTGTGGGCAGCTTCTGCTTTTGCAATATCAGCCTTCACAGTACTGACAACAGTGGTAGCTTGTGTAACTGGTGGTTTTGCAGGAGTATTCTGTTTAAAAGGATTGAAAATTCCCATTTAGACTTGAATAACTAAAATAATTGATAGAAGAATAATATAATAAACCTCAGGAAAGGACATCCTCACTTTGGGCAAAAGGGCGTGGTATGGAGATAAACAGCACCAGCCACACACAAATTTCCAAATTGGGAATTAATTTGCCACATTTTTTTTACTATCTTTCGATAACGATCTCTCTTCTTTGAAGAAATAAAGAAATGTCTTGTTGTGGGGGCAAAGGTAACCAAAGTGGATGCAACACAAGCGCCAGTGGGTGTAGTTGTGGACCAGGATGTGGATGTCCAAGCTGTAGAGCCAAAACAGCACAAATCGCCTCTATGAGTCAATGCCGCTGCCAAGCTGGTGCTTGCCGCTGTGGGAAACGTCCTAATGGTGAAGCCAACTGCGCATGTCCAACAGGTCAGGGTGCATTCAGAACTCACTTATAGTGCTGCCGAGAGCATCTGTAATTAAATAAATGTGTTAGACTCGTTATATTATATACATATTCAACATATTTAATAAAACATATCATTAAAATCATATTACCGCTAAATAAATTTAAATAACTTGAAAGCAAAGATCAAATAACAAACTAAAATCATTCCTTTTTATCTGCTTCAAATGCAACAGCCCCTGCAGCACTGACACTAGTGGAATTAGGAGCAATTGAACTAATATATGGTGGAGGTGGAGCATTACTTGCGTTAGATTCATCGATAACTGTAGCAGATGGATTACCGGTATCATTTAAACCAGCAAGTCGCTTAGCCTCCTCGTGCACTTCTTGAGCATTAGCTGTTGTCTTCTTGTAGAAATCGTGGATTTGAGATCCATATTTGTCCTGCTTGAACCAGTCAACGTAAGAATTCCATGTTTTCTTTCCTTGTTCAACCTTCTTATCCCATTCAAAGTTGCTATTGGCTTGATCATGAATCTTTTTGAAGTCAACATCAGCGCCCTGCTTGAGTGCCTCTTGATTTTCATGAATATTATACTTCTTGTCTAAATTAGAAATGAAATCATTAAACTTTGTTGAGATTCCCTTCTCATTATCAAATGCAATAGCTTTATTAACAATTTGATCACTTAACTTATAACCAGAAGCCAAATACTCAGCCAAAATTCTAGATTTTGGCTTTTCTTCTTGGTTAATTTCTTCGCCATGCTCTTGTTCGGAACCTGGGGTAGTTTCCTTGGCACTCGTGACAGGTTCGGATCCTGTAACAGTAATATTAGCACCATCTAATTCAGCACCATTTAAAAGTAAAGCAGTGGAAACAGCATGTGGGTTGGCAAACACCACAGACACACTTTTAGTCTTCTCGTCCTTCGAAAGGACCTTAATGCTTTCAATTTTGCCACAAAAAGTAAAGAATTCTTCAATCTTATCATCAGTGACAGTGAGAGGAATACCTGAGGCTTGAATTGATGACATTTTTAAATTATAGGAATATAAAGAAGGTGTAGAGAAGGGGGGAGAAGACCAAGCCCCACAATAGAGATTAATTGCGATGGCGCGTGGTGTGCAGGGGGTGGAGCATGCGCCACATTAAACTCCGAAGGTGATATAATTTGCTATTACTTGCTCATGACGACAACCCCTTTCTCACTGCCAACACACTGTCGACAATGACTGCATCAACTCCCGCAGCAATTTCCAACTTGGCGTTTTCAGGATCATTATTAGCGCCACCATATGTAAAACATGCAAGTCCACTAGCCTTCACAACTTTAACAAGCCTTGGACAATTAATAATAGGTGTAGCTTCGGACACAATCCCGAATAAGTTCCAAGTCTTTGCAAATCTAATTGCATTTTGTAGGGAACTTGCCCTAATATCCGCCATATAATTAGTTCCTGACTCTGTTAAAAATAAAACAGGGAATGTAGGTTGCTTCATTGTCATCATCATACAAATATCGGGATGAAATGATGAAAAAACAATATCACGATCGTCATAATTCTCATAAACCTTTGCTAAAATAGTATCGCAAAAATGGTTCATTTCAAAAGCAATTTGTCCAATCCCATCTAATTGAGATTCATCTAACATTGGATACTTCAATTCCATATTGAAACCAGTCATTTTTGGAACCTTTTTAAACAGCTCTTCAAGAGTAGTAAAAGAAGAAGCAATAAATGCACCTCTAGTATTTGCTTTGAACTCCTTTTCCCTCCAAGTTTTGGTGAGTTTCATTCTTTCTTGACTTGGATTAAACTCATTCAAAATTGATTCGATGTCATTTCCTGCATCTTGAGAGAAACTATAGTTAGAACGAAGAGAAGATGGAACGTATGAATCATCCTTGTGTGTCTTATTTTGTGGACGAGATTTAGTATTTTTGTCTGAAACTTCACTCAAATGCAAGAACTGTTCCAATGTCAACTCTTGCATGGGAATATCCATACCTGTTTCTGCAACAATAAAATCGTGATAAATAACCGGAACACTGTCCTTTGTCAATTGAACATCAAATTCAACATATGCAGCACCTAGTGACCCCGCTGTGATGAAAGATTGCACGGTGTTTTCTCCTAATTGTAAGGACCTTTTGGCTCCTTGGTTCATACCATTCCCTCTGTGACCAATAACCTTTGGGGGGGTTGCTGAGTTCCATAATTTACGATTTTCTGGAATTTTTCCAATCTTTTGGAAAGAAGTTATGCAGAGGAATTCAAATCTGATATAACCTAAAACATCCATTGTATTCGTTTCCAAAAAAGGTATTTTGACGCAATTAAAAAGAGATCTTTTTTGTGCACCCACAAATGTGTATAAATCACGCAGTCTTGCTACCGCACGACCTAGGACTCTTTTGTTTTCCATTTCAGCATTTAACTCAAAGGCAGGAACAATATCAAAGTAAATAACGGTATCCAAAGGATCTTGGTCAACAACGCTAAATTTAATTGGATCTGATGAAATACCATGATTGTCATCCAAGGGTAACTCCAAAGAAACCTCTTGCTGATCAGGTAAGTTATTCGCTCTAATGACAAGAGTTAGTGCGCAGTCCAATTCAGTTTTGTGAAGTTTTGAGAAAATCACATTATTCAAGTCCAAAGCTGGAGTTTCATCTCTCATATCGGTTGTACCAACATTCACGAAGACAATAGACTCATTTTCTTTTAAATACGTATTTCTTGTGTCAACAACTTTAGTAGCAACATTTGCAGTAATGGAAGGTGAACGAGCTGGTGATGGAGATTTATATTCTAAGTTTTCAAGTGGATTGTAGTCAGGAGGAGTAAGCATTTCAATGATATCCATATGACCTCTTAAAGCAGCATGTTCACGTGGTGTCCATCCACTATCATCGTCAAGGTAGTATTTAGCACCCTTGGCTATTAACTGTTGGATTATTTCATTGTGTCCATTTGCTGCAGCAACAAAAATCGGTGTCCAACCAAAGGATGACTCTTTGATTTCGGTATTAGCCCCATTATCTAGCAAGCATTTTGCAATATTTTTCAAGTTCAATTTGCAAGCAATAAACAAAGCTGTTTCATTGCTGGAATGTTTATCAAATGCATCGATATTGAAGTTGGGGGACTGCAATAATTGGCACAAAATTTCTGGACAATCTAATCTAGTTGTGATATGTAAGAGTTCAGAGCAAGACAATTTAACGTCAACTGAATCAATCAAAACTTGAGTTGTCTTCACATGCTTACCCAGTATAGCTAAATGCAATGGAGTCAACCCCTCTGAATCTCCCCAAACTTCAATGTTATCCAGCGGAATATGATCATCAAAGAGCTCCCATTGTTTTAAAAATTGAAGTATAGTCGAGGTAACTGGAGCCATTCCATATAAAGCAGCATAATGTAAAGGAGTTCTTCTATGACTATCCTTTTGTAAAATTGCAAACTTCAAATGGGTTGGTAAATGTTCAAAAATGTAAAACAAACCAACTGAAATGTCTTGTGAATTGGCCCCATTTTGATGAGCCAATCTCTTCCCAAGAGCAATAACATGATGGTGAATAAAGTTTTTGCTAGTAAAGTCTGCAGTATCTCCTAATACTGGGATTATCTCCAACAACTTATCAATGCATTTGTAGCTAAGAGTCAAAGTTGCTTCATTTAAAAGAGACAATAATAATTTCAAAGGTGTCATAAGAGGCGACATGAAATTCTCAGTCAATAAATTCTCCAAAGCATCGGAATCATCAGCTTCAATGGGACCAGAGTATGCATCTGATGATTTTTTGGATTCAGATTTGTTCATAGAAAAAGTTGATGTTGGAGGAAGTAAACTCAATTGACTAAGAGATTTCAAATTCGGCTCACTGGAGCTGTTATTGGAAAGAATGTTCAATAAATTGTTCACTTCTGATAATAGCTTAACAATACCGGTCTCATCAGCAAATGACATTGGGTAAATCTTGGATTTCAAATAATTCTGTTGTTCATGTGTGCCTGTTTTCTTATCCAACTTTTTCAAAATCTTAACAAACCCTCTCTTATTCAATTCACCAAACCATTTCAAATTTTTCAAATAGTTTCTATATTCAGAGAGAACAGAGATGATATCTTCGATTTCTTCACCATTGATAGTTGCCGCGTCTGTTGGAATAACTCCTTTGATCTTATTCACATTTGCTTCGTAATCAATGAATTTCCTGCAGTAGTAATCATCAACCTTATACAAGTTTTCATCTAGAGTGTAAAAAAATTTAGCCAAAGCAGTTTTGACTTGTTCATCATCAAGCTTTTTATTTTCATCAGCATTCAACTCCGAGTGTCTCAAATAAATTATTTTAATGATTTGTTTCAATTTTTTATAATCCATATAATGATGCTGCCACTCAGGCACCTGATGTGCAAGAAAAGAATGACCAAACTTCATTATTGAACAAGAAAAAGAGAGGGTTGAATTCAGAAATGGAAAGCAGTTTCCAAAACGGTTAATAACCGCCAATTAATAACAAATATAAAAACGTGGGATGCCACGCGCCACGAAACTTTTTATCCAAATAACAATGCGCCATAAACATATGGCTACACTTTTGATAGAGCTCGTCAAAGTTAAAGCGCTTTTAAAGGGATAATTTTTGGTAACTAATTAGATGGGATAGGGTGATAGTTTTGGAAGCTGACAGTAACTATCCTTCGTAATAAAGCCAGACACACCTTAATTAGTATTTTTATTTATTCAAAAGCATATGTGATGAATTGTACTGTTACAGCGGTAACAATAACCACATATTGGCTTATTTGACCTTTTTTTCTATATGATTATTAAATGGCGTTTTGTAATAATCAATACTATTTTTCCTTGAAAATATTTCACTATTTTTTTCATTTTTATTGGGGGCATTGTTCCTGAATTACCAAAGCTGTTTTATCTTTGTTTCAGTAAAAGGACATGTGATATTGTTAATTGAAACCGTTTTTTCATCCTTTCAATAGAAAATGAATCTTATTCCAAAAAAAGATGCTCATTCATCTTTTGGTTATTTAGCGTTACACAAAATGAAAAGCTGAAAAGCTTTATCTTCAAAAATATAATTAAAAATGTGGCCTCATTTTTAGTTGATCATTTTTAAAAGAAAGAAGACACATTCTTGGTTAATAATTGGTGTTAGTAAAACTATTTTGGATTTATCTACCATTGCTTTATAGTATGTAGCACATTAATTTTGCATCAAAAGTAATAATTACATATGCAATGAGCAGTAATCAGTAGAACCTAAGGATCAAAAAAAACAAAAATAACCTCAGAGGATCGGTAATCAAAGAGTAATAATAAGTCACAAGTTCACATCATTACATATCCATAGAGGCGAATCTTTGACGGGTTCGGCTTTAAGCGTAAGTATTACATTATAAACTGGTCTATAAACGTTCAAATAAGATAATTTAATGGTAAAGATCACATTATTATTACAAGCATTCTTTTAAAAGTTTTATTATCAGATCAATTTAAAAAATATATAAACTCCAGAAAGAATTAAAAGTTTCGATGGTTTCTAGTAGTGACCAAAACACATGAATATTACGTATAACCACTTAACTTACTCAAAGATTGGATGATATCAATATTTGTCGTGGAGAGATGGTATTCTCAAGAGAAGAAAATAATAGCAATGTCCTTGCGATGTTATGTCACTGTTTCACGCTGACATCACTAATTATACATTAAAATAATTAAGCGCGCTTGCCTATTTAGGTAATTTTGGAGCGCGCTAAAGATGACTCAACTCACGGTTTAATTTTTCACGTTTAAGTAGAAAAGTTTTCTGTTTTCCGCCTTGTATTTTTCCCACAATTTCTTTGTAAAACTAACATATTTCAAAATGCTAGCATTCAAATCATTGAAGTCCAAGTTAGGCCAACAATTCTCCCAAGGTGTTAGACAAGCGTCTTCCTCTTCAAAGGGCCTTGAACCGGCAAAGCTTACAGTTAAGGGTGGTCCAGTTTTCAATGGTTTATCTTTTGGTGCCAATAAATCAGTTTCTGGTGAAGCGGTTTTTACAACTTCTCTTGTGGGTTATCCTGAATCCATGACTGATCCATCATACAAAGGTCAAATCATTTGTTTCACACAACCTTTAATTGGTAATTACGGTGTCCCTTCAGGAACCGCTCTTGATCAATTCAACCTCTTAAAGTACTTTGAATCTCCTCACATTCAATGTGTGGGTATCGTTGTCACTGATGTCGCTTTACAATACTCACATTGGACTGCCGTTGAATCTCTTGGTGAATGGTGTAAGAGAGAAGGTGTTGCTGGTATTACTGGTGTCGATACCAGAGAACTGGTTTCATATTTGAGAGAACAAGGTTCTAGTTTAGCTAGATTATCTGTTGGTAATGATACTACTCCAAATGAATTTTATGATCCAGGTCAAGATAATATGGTTTCCATTGTTACTACTAAGGAACCTTACTATGTTCCAGCTCCAAATGCTAAACACAATGTTCTCGTTATTGATTGTGGTGCTAAGGAAAACATTTTAAGATGCCTTGTTTCTAGAGGTGCTAATATAACAGTCGTTCCATACAATTATCCAGTGCAAAAGGTGGCTGATAAGTTTGATGGTGTGTTTATCTCTAATGGTCCAGGTGATCCAATCCACTGTCTGGAAACTGTTGAAAACTTGAAGGTTTTGATTAAGGAAAACCCAGAATTGCCAATTATGGGTATTTGTATGGGTCATCAATTACTTTCTCTTGCTGCAGGTGCTAAGACCTTAAAGTTGAAGTACGGTAACAGAGCTCATAACATTCCAACACTTGATGTTACCACTGGTCACTGTCATATCACTTCACAAAACCACGGTTATGCTGTTGATGCATCAACATTGCCTTCAGATTACCAAGAATATTTCCTTAATTTGAATGACTTGTCTAACGAAGGTATGATCCACAAGGAAAAGCCTATCTTTTCTGTGCAATTCCACCCAGAAGCTAAGGGTGGTCCATTAGATTCAGCATTCTTGTTTGACAAGTACTTCAAGTTATTAGATCAATATAAGGTTACCAAGAAGGTGAGTGATTTAGGTGATTTGGCACCTGAAAAATTGGCCAATGCTAGAACTATGTAAACCTTTTTCTATAATATACAATGATAATAATATAAAGATCCATGTTTAATAATTAGGACATAAACCGTCAGATTTGACTAATCTATAAACATCGTGAGACGAAGCATTTATGAGTTGTCTAACTTCAAGTGTCAACCAAACCTTCAACATGGATAATTTATCAGAATTTTGGAATATCAGTTTTCCCTCTTCAAAACTGATTTTTCTTAAAATTGGAATAGATCTAAATTATATTAAATGTTAGTATGTAAGTTTGAATATAGGAAGATGAAAAAAAATGGAAAAAACAAGATTTCAATGATGATTGATAATGCACTGAATTTTTAATTAATCAAATTGCATCGTTGGAAATCCAATTGTCCATGCAAATACCCACCTAGCAAACAAATCAATATTTGGATCTAATTGTCTACAAATCCCTTCCAAGATCAAAATAGCAACAACAACACTCACAAAATCACCCTCCATCCTAACATGATGACCCCTAACCATGCTTAACATTTGATCAAGAAGATCACCAATTGAAACTGAACCTAATGTAAAAGTTCTTTCCTTTATTCTATCAACTAATCTTGCTACACGAAGTTTAAAGACTTCTTCATTAATTGCTGTATCTGGCGTTTTCGATCGTTCGATCATCAATTCACCAGCCTTGTAACCGTCAAATTGTGCAAGAGCATTGAAAAGAGAAATAAAATTAAATCTATTCTTGTCATCTAATTCTGTAACCAATCCTGCATCGATAAAGCAAATTTGTGGATGATATCCTTGCTGTGAAATAGATTCTAATTCTTTCTGTAAGTCGCCAAATTCCATGTTATTCAATTTAGACGTCAATTCATCAACTTCTTGTTCATTAAAAGTTTCACCTTTCACAAATCTCACAAAAATATTACCAGGATGCAAGTCTGCATGAATAAAATTATCAAGAATTAACATTTTCAAAAAAGAATCAATTAATTTATCACTGATCTGTTTCATC
Source organism: Saturnispora diversa (assembly GCA_030560905.1). Lineage (NCBI taxonomy): Eukaryota > Fungi > Ascomycota > Pichiomycetes > Pichiales > Pichiaceae > Saturnispora > Saturnispora diversa. Next base: position 86,087 of record JAKTWH010000005.1, read on the forward strand.
ATTTTTTCTCCTTCATGATATTTCGGCCCTAAAATTTTATTCATGCTAACCCCAGAAATCCTTTCTTCAATCAAGACATTCTTTGAACTGAAAAGAGATGATGGGAATTTAATTTCATTAAAATTTGGAAATTTCTCTTGAAATTTTGTCAAATTATAACTTTCAATTCTTAAATCTAATTGAAGCCTCATCAAAATTGAGAATTGATCAACTTCTTGAGGCAAACTCAACCATTCCATCGTTGGTATCAAATCAATAGTATCAGCAAAAAATTTCATAATTTTTAAATCTCTTTCAATGGTCTTTTCTACATGAGGATGAACAACCTTAACAGCAACTAGTCTATCATGAGCTGATGCATTGGGAAAAAATCTCTTGTCTAATTTTGCCAAATAAACCTGAGCGATAGCACCACAACCAACTGGTTCTTCTGGGAAATTTTCAAAAAGTTCCTCTAATTTCTTCCCTTGGAATGTTTCCTTCAAAATTGCTCTTGTCTCTTTAAAAGAATGCTTTTTAGCATTAGAATGTAAATTAGACAATTCATCACATAATGCCTGGGAAAAAATATCAGTTCTTGAAGCTGCCCATTGACCTAATTTTATAAAGGATGCACCACCTAACTCAGCAGCTATTCTTAAAAGTCTATTCCAAAGTTTAGCACCTGATCTTGATCCATGTTTAGTTTTTCCAAAGAATACTATGGGATACATTAAAAATATTGGAGTAAATAACAAGGATAATTCCAAAAATCGACCAAACGTTAACACAGGTTCATAAATGTAGTCTAACATGAAGTAACCAACTCGGAACGCAAATCCCAGATATTTCCTATCGCATTGAGATTTTCTGTGTTCATGCTGAAGCCTTTCCTTTTCTTCTTGAGAGGCACAGTAAAGTCCTAATTCAAATGTTGGTTGAGAAGGATCTGGTGTTAATGTATTTTGAGGTTGGGAATCAGGTTTCGAAGCCCAATCATTTGCTGTAAATGGTTGTGGCCCCAAGACCTTGTTTGAGTCATTCCATAAGGGTTGTTTAAAGTAAAAATAAGTTGATGTTGATGTTAGCAATCCAAATGCTAGTAGCGTTGAAGAGGAGAATCTCTTTGTATTTGAACACACAGAAAATTGACGATGTATATTTGTTTTAAACTGTTTGCAACTGATTTCCGCATGTTTAAAACCCCGTAAAGGTCGTAACGGGCTGAATAACTTGAACATTAAATTATAAGTTAATAAAGAAATTGCATGTTGTGGGAGCGGAATAATAAAGTGTTCACAATATCAAAAGAGAAGCGTGCTAATGATTAGTTTATATAGTTATACAGTATTGACCCCAGTTTGGGTGCCTGAATATTAGAAGGGAATATAATTCCCCCTTTTATTTAAATGATTCGAAGTTAAATCATGCTGAAATAATATGAAAATGAGATCAATTTTTACCTTCATTAAAGATGATTCTATTACATTTGTTCATCCTTAATGACGTCAATCAACCAATCAAGCCCCTCTGTCAATCCTTCGCCTTTAATCGCACTAGAGGCAACAATAGACCAACTACGATCTTTCAATTCAACCAACCCCAAAGCTTTACTAACTTCTGCGGCACTAAGAGCACCTTGTTGATCTTGTTTGTTTGCAAACACCAAAAGAGCACTATCTTGAAGTTCTTCTTCATTTAACATTGTATGAAGTTCTTGTCTAGCTGTCTCTAATCTATCTTTATCTGTGGAATCAACCACAAAGATGACAGCTGCTGTATTGGCGTAATAACAACGCCAGTATGGTCTAATAGACGTCTGTCCACCAAGGTCCCACATATTGATGGCAATGTTTTTGTACTGGAGAGTTTCAACATTAAACCCAATAGTTGGTTTAGTTTTGATAACTTCTCCCAACTGAAGCTTGTAAAGAATTGTGGTTTTACCGGCACCATCAAGCCCTAAGATAAGGATCCGAATCTCCTTGTTGACCCCCCAAAGTCTATTAAAGATGCCACTGAAAATGTTCCCCATATTCAGAGTTCGTGTTTAAAGAATTAAGTGGCAATGCCAGATCAACATTAAACTTTCTGTATAGAGCGACAAAATTGCATAATACGAATATGCTTTAAAATATGAAGGCCCACTGAGGGGGGTGGCATCAAAATACTACAATATAAGAATAAGCTAAGAATAAGCTAATTATGTGTATAAAAATAAATCAACATATTTATTCTCTATCTTTGACTCTCTGCAAAATAGTTTTGATCATTTCATTACCAGCCTTAGTAGCTTCTGGGAACATATGTTGGAAAAATCGTTGTGTTGATTCAAACTTGGTCCTGTATTGATTGAAATCACCATAAGAAACAATATTAGCCCATTCTCTAGATGCCATAGTAAATTGAAGGTCATCTTGACGGAATGTAATATCATTAACAGCAACTGAAATACAATCTTCTAAAAGTCCAGGTGAGCAAAAGAGGTATTCTGAAACACCCAAAAAGATTCTGAAAAGTGGTGTTGAACAAATGATATGATCGTAAGGCACAATTTCTAATTGAGACCAGGAATCAACAATTGCTAGCAAAGACAAATGAGAATTTCTTTGTGACCCACCTGGTGGGACATTCCCCAATGAGTATTGTTGTAAAAGATCATCATCTAAAAGCAAATTATGATTCTTTCCAAGATGACCAAAAACCTTTTCTTTAGCTTGCATGATTCTTTCTCTAAGTTCATCTTTTTTATTTTGAATCATCAAAGTAAATAATTCCTCAGATGACTTTGCATATTGAGTGATTTGTTTATGGGCACTAGGGTTTGTAATAGCCAAACCAGCATAAACATGCCATTTATTAGAATAAATTCTCATGGAAATATTAACCTTGGCGTTTTCAATACCACCAATCCATTTCGGAGTTTCCCAAGGGTATTGATGAGAATTGTGCCATGCTACCCCCATTGATAAGAACGCAGCGTGAGTAACAGCTTGAGTGTCGGCAGTAATTTTGTCGTGATCTTCATAAGACAAATAAACATGTTTAGATTGCAAACAAGACATCAATGATTCAATAAAATTGAAACTTTCATCAGATGCTTTATGTTGGATCAACACTAATGGTTGTCCTCTAGTATCAACTCTTGGACCATGCAGAGAATGAACAGACACAATTTCAACATCATCAGGCAGATGACGTTCGAATGCATTAATTTCTGGTGACTTACAAGAAGTTTGCCCTCCAACAATTGCCCCAACCTTTGTTGAAGGACCATAAATTGAAACAATCATGTCGATATTTTCAGCTTCCACTGAATAAATAATGTAATCCGCTTTACGGGATACGTAATGTCCATTAGGAAGGATCTCTAACTCTGGGAGCAGTGAAGATAATGATTCCTTTAACTCTTCATATCTTTCCTCTCTATCACAACCACAAACTGACCATCCAGCTTCGGAAAAACGCTTAGCATAAAGCAACCCCATATCCCCTAAGCCGATAATACCTATTACTTTCGTCTTTTTAAGATCTTCAATAACAGAATCAGCTAAAATCATTACAATAGTATAAGAAATCGATTTGCCAAAAAAAGTCAAGACAGAGATGTTGACACTAATTCTTTTTTTCCTTGATCTAACATCAATTTTTCATTTATTTGAGCATTTTAGCCCTTCATTTAACGCCAAAGGATTGATTACAATGAAGCCAAGGCTCTCTAATAACAGAGAGAAGGGAAATCAACGGTCATCTGTTGATGGATTTGTTTATTGCCCGGATTATAACTCAAATTCCGAGATGAGGGCACTCATGAAATCTTTTAAGAGGAAAACAGATGCTCACTACGATAAAAGTAAAGCAAAGGAAGACTTTGTTTATGAGAGGAAGTATGTGAAGGATGTGATCCATGTATTAACCAGTGAATTGAAACAAAGAGGCGCAAAGACTCCATTATTACTTTTACCTTTTAGACCTGATCAATACGATGATGACAGAGTATTACAAAGTTTATTAGATGGTATGCTTCAACATGGAAAGTCTAGAAGTATAGCTGAAATTGAGCAGGTTGTTAAATCAACAAAGAGTGTCTATATTTTAATGTCTGCATTGAAATACCTTTGGTGCAGATTACCCGGGGGTGCTATTATTGGTTGGAAAGTTTACACTAATTTTGTTAAAATGGAGGAGGAATCCAACTTCAGTTCAAGATCATTTTTAGAATTCATGCCAAATTGTCTTAATTCAGGTGCTCATGCATCGATTGTTTATGATTTCTTTGATTTAATTGTTGCATTTATTATAAATTCCAAAAAGAATTTAATGACAGCTAGAAAGTTAAGTAGAATGATGGGTCTTTGGGCGTTTAACCCTATTAGAAATGGACCGGCTGGTGAACCATCCTTTGAAAGAGGGCTTTATGAATGGATTCCTGCAAGTGATGCCATGTTTCATTTATTATTAGCCTTTCTAAGAGCCATGCCACCAGGTGGTGATATCACTAAATTACCAAGTACATTCCAAACATTGCTGAAAACAACAGAATATCCACCTCAATCCACATCATCTCAATTGGAAACATCGAAGACGCTTGTTGATGTTCCATTGATTACACTTAAGGTTAATCACCCATCACAAACGCCTGCAGAATTAATTTCAAGAGTTGCAAAGACATTAACGTTTGATGACCCCACATTATTCAATAATCGGGAAGATTACCTATTATTAAAGAGATTATTTAAAGAGCCTGACGATGTGACCAAAAACCTTTCCAATGAGGGTAAACGTATATTAGAAAACTTGTGTTTAAGTGAAGGTGGATCTGGGTGGTCTAAAACAATGACTAAATACAAATTTGACACTAAACTGCCTGATTTCTTTAGCGCTTCAGTCAACAGAATAGCCATTGATGATTATTTTATCTGGACTTGGTTAGCTTCATTAGGGCAAGAAGAAAGTGATTTGAAAAGAAGAACATTTGGCAAAAGTTATATAATGGAAGTAGAATTAGCTGAAGGCTTTAAAAAATGGGTTATCCTTGAAGAACAAGATGTTGAACGAGATGGATATGATATTGAATTAGAATTGAAGCAAGAAAAATTGAAGGAATTAGAAGCTCAAATTAATGAAGCTCAAAGGAAGGTTAAAGCACCTCCCCCTCCTTTACCGAAGGATTATGGTATACCTGATAGATCAAATCATAGGCCAGTTTCTACTCCGCGTTCTGATTTTGATGATTCATTAAGTAGAGATATTATTAAATTACAGCAAGATTACGCTCAGGGAATTAGGTTGTCGTTAAACCAAAATTTGGATGATGATTTTATGGATGACAATGATTTCTTAACTACTGGATTGGATAAGCTTGATATTGTTGAAAATGAAGGGAAAGGAGTGTACCAGCCAGATCAAAATGAGATAGCACGAAAAGAGATGCAAAGACAAGAAGTTGAAAAGGAAAGGGAGAGAGAAAGGCAAGTGGAAAGAGAAAGGGAAAGACTGAGAATAGAGAAGGAAGTCAGAGATCGTATTGAAAGAGAAAGGATAGAGAAGGAGGTTAGAGAAAAACTCAAAAGGGAAATTGAAGAGAAGGAGTTGCGTGAGTCTCAAGCTAAAGAGAGGGAAGCTGAAGAGATAAGACAGAAGCTATTATTAAGGGATAGAGAGATTCAGGCCGCCAAGGAAAGAGAATTAATAGAGAGAGAGAGAAAACTCGAAGAGGCACATCAAATGAAACTGAAAGAAGCTAATGAAGCTAGGGAAAGAGAGAGGCAAACGCGTGAAGCCAATGATAAGGAGAGGCAAATGAGAGAGGCGAAACAAAGGGAATTACATTTAGAAAGGGCCAGAGAGAAGGAGATGCAACAGAGGGAACAACAAAGAAGAGATGTTGAAATTAAAGAAATGCAAATGATTGAAGCAAAGGAACGTGAATTAAGGGAGAGAGAACGTCGTTTGGAAATTAAGGAACAAGAATTGAGACAGAAGTCACAGTCACCACCAAAGTTCCAATCACCACCACCACCAAATACTAGATCGATGAATTCAAATCCTGACATTCGTTACGCAAAGTCACCACCAACTGCGAGATTTAGTTCGCCGAATGGTAAAGCTTATCCTCCTCCTAATTCTTACCCTCCTCCTAATTCTTATCCTATACAGCCAATGCAACAAGTGACACCACAGGCGCATAATGGATATTATAGACCACAACAAATACAACAAATGCCACCTCCTCCTAACTGGGGGTATCCACCTTCCTCTCCTCACATGCCACAAACAGGATATCATGCTCCTTCTTCCCATATACCACAAACGGGGTATCCTTCCCCAGTGCAAAAGACGCCATCATCATCTGGTGGTTACAGTTCTGCTGTGATATCACAAATGCCAACGGCTGCCAAAATTAACAAAAAGCAGGCAAGAGAAGCATTTATGGGCAATGGGTTTGGAATTTAACTAAAGACTTTATATGTCTTGTTTTTTTATCCATGTATAAATAAGTCTGAGCCTTTAACGTATATACGAATTTATAATAATATTAAACGGGAGATGATATGAAAAAGATTGAAACGCACGCATCCCAATTTGAACCACTTTATTCTTGTCCAGAATGGCTGTTAAAAGGGTTAAAAAGGTTACATTAAAGCTCTCTCCCAATATCTTGGCAAAGCATGGAGGGGCTTCATCATCTTCATCTGATTTACGAGCAGCTGGGACAGTGACTCCTGCAACGGAAACAACACCAACACCAAACTCTACACCAGCGCCTCCCACCAGAATGGGCCCACCAAAGCTGTCATCTAACATTAGAGTGGGTGTTTCGGGTCTTACTATGAATGCAACTACTCAAAGAAAGGTGGATAGGAGTAAGAAAAAGGTGTCAAAATATACAGATGGGTTGATGGAAATTAAATCATTTACAGGGTATTCATTAAACATTAGAAAGTGGAGTAAATTAAAATCACACGGGTCTTAAACCTACTGACCATAAGTATGAACCAGGAATCAATATCACCAATGACCAGCAAATGCAAAAGGTGATGAAAAAATAATAATATCTATGTTGAATTACTTCTAAAAGTTGAATTTCACGACACATTGCGGCTAATGTTGAAAGAGACCCCCCGAATCCATTAGCGAATGCATTTAGTACCCATATCTGGGTTTCGTTGGTGATTAATAGATCATGAGTCCCCTTCTTATATCCATTTAATAAGACTTGGATTATTGCTAATAACAGGGATGCACCAGCATTTGCTAAAAAAGTTCCCAATGGGAACCATTTCCAATGTAATTTACCATTGAAATATGTTAATTGGAATCTCAAAAATGTTGCGGGAAGTCCTAATAACAGTGTCAGTGAATATTCATTTTTGTACCAATTATCTAGAGGTAATGCAATTGAAACTATTAAATTAGCAATAAAGAAACATAATCCAACAATAATAATAAAATCTTCAATAATGAATCTTAAACGTTGATTTAAATAAGGTTTCAAAATGGGGGCTAATTTAGCATCTAAAAATAAACCAAAATCTTTGCCCAAATTCATTGCAAAGAAACAAAGACCTAATTGACCTAAAACAATTGCAAAGAATTCCATAACTCCATAACCATGATTAGGGACCTTTAATGTAGTATTATTTGTTGTTTTATAAAAGAGTTCAATTAAAAGAGCTGAAAGTGTAGAAACACAACCACAATATCCAGCAGTTATCCCAGCATGCAGAGGTAATTGTTTATAATTATGTTTAACTTTAGATCCCTGATCAAGATATGACCAAAGTTTTACACAGGAATCTGCCCACCCCATAACAAAACAGGAAGTGAAATTGACCCAAATAATAGTACCATGTTTATAATAAACGTAAGCATTAGCATATGTAATTAATTTCTCCATTGAAACTCTTGTTAAGTTACCCCAGACACTAAATCCAAGAATAACAAGCAATGGTCGAATCCTTCTTGTGAAGGGGGTATCCTCTAATTCCATTACATTGCCAACTTCATTTTTAGGCACGTGTCTCAGGGGTACAACAATCCCATCAACAGCCAATTCCTGATTGGTGTTGTCGATATTCATTTAAGAGCAAAAATTAAAAAGGGCATATATCAAAAGAAGAGTCCCAACTTTTAATTATTTTATTTACACATACTGGTTAAATATGGGAGGGCGGGATTTTTCTCCCAAATTTGGTTTTTTTCTTTTTCCCGAGATGCTATTGTCTTTATTTGTTAATATTATAAAACTCTTTATTTATGAATATAATGTACTGTGAATTTATTCAGCTCTTTCATGCTTGAATGGGACTTGACCCATTGGGTAATAATTACCATTAAAGATGTGATTTTGAGCATCTCTTCCTAGTAATCTTCTGGTATCGATATAGGTTGGATCAATTTCCTTTAAGTTGTTGACACCCAAAAGTCTCATATCAGCTTTCAATTCTTGTTTAAGAATTTGAATAGCCTTTCTAACACCCTTTTCACCATATGCGGTATTGGCATAAAGGAACGGACGACCTAAACCAACAGCAACTTTACAATCTTGACCACCAATTGCTAAAGCCTTCAAGACGTCAGAACCTCTTCTGACACCACCATCAACATAAATTTCGAAATCTGGTTTCAATTTACCCATAGCTTTTAATTGTGGAACAGCTTCTGCAAGAACTTCAATTGGTGGTGGAGAAGTATCTAATTGTCTACCACCATGATTTGAAAGAACGACACCCTTAACACCTAAATCAATTGCCTTAGCAATATCATCAGTTCTTTGAACACCCTTTAACATAACTGGTAAATCAGTCCATGACATAATATCCTTAACATCATCCCAAGTTAATCTTTTATCAATAAATGAAGGCATTGCACCTGAAGTTGAACCTGATCTCACTGCTGAATCATCATTTAATTCATCATGATCTTCTTTAATTCTCATTCTAATATCCTTTTCTCTATTACCTCTAGTTGCAGCATCAACAGTAATGAAAATGGCCTTCATACCAGCATCTTCGGCTCTTTTAAGAGTCTTTTTAACAGTATTTTTATCTTCATTAACATATAATTGGAACCATTGAGATGCACCGGGGATTCTATTTTCAGCAATTTCTTCAAGTGAATAAGAAGAGAATGATGAAATCATTTGAATAACACCCTCCTTACCAGCACCTCTAGCAATTGAACATTCACCATCTTCGTGACCTAATTTAGCAGATGCAGCAGCAGAAACATAAAATGGGACATCAGTTTCACAACCCAATAAAGTAGTTGAAGTATCAACTTCAGCAACATTCACCAGACACTTTGGTCTAAAATAAATTCTTTGATAAGCATAATGATTTTCTCTCATTGTAATTTCATCATCACAACCACAAGAATAATAAGCCCAAGCTTGTTCAGGTAAAACTCTTTTAGCAACATTTTCAAAATCATAAATATTTTGAATTCTTGATAAAGAAGGTAAATTCATTAAAAGTTTTAATCTTTCTCTTTCCTTGGCATCGATAACAACTTCTAATTTAGGTGCTTCACCAATTAAAACACCTAATTGCTTTTCTTGTGGTAGAAAATTTTCAATAGTACCCTTTGGGTGAATCTTATTATAAACATCTGTAGCGTCATGACCTGCATTTTGAATCAATGGTGTAGTACCACCTGGATGCATAGAAATGAAATCAGTTAAATCATAAACGTTTCCATTAACTGTAATCCAACAATCATCAGCTTTATTATGTTTAACAAATTCTTCAACTGTGATATGTCTAGTTGATTGATGACCAACTTCTTCATTTTCCAAAACTGTTTGAGCGGCCAAGTAAGTTGCCAAAACTGTGGTGGCACCAATGGTTGAAAGGAGGAATACATTTGATGTCTTCTTTGCGCTTGCTCTTGAACTTGTTGCAAGTGCCCTTTTGAAAAGAGATTTGTTTGATCTCTTCAAGTTGTTTAAAACTTGATTTCTGAACATTTTCGAATATGAGTTTATTATAGAACAAGGGAGGAGTTCTCTTGTTGAAAAATAAAAAAAAAGATGGAAAAGATTTTTCATTTATAGCTGGAAATGACACGCAACGGGGTGCTACGAAAAATGAGTCGGAGTCATCCGATGCCCTACGAGGCCATAATTTCGGGTAGATGGCAAGTATTAGAGATGAGTTAATAATGAATTAGAAATAATGGGGTTAGGGCTAGATGTTTATTGATCATATTACACTTGTTAGATAATAAGGTGCCTATCTAGAGTTTGAAAAGTTGATATATTTGCATTTTTAGAGAGGAAAAACGTTAGCCCGGGACCCGGACGGGGCGAAGGGCGTGTTCGGAAAAAGAAAGGTGTTGTCCGAGATGACTCACGGAAGCTTGGCACCTTGACAATCTAATTTATCGACGATAAATAAGTTATTGTTTTACTTAAACAACGGGGAAAAGGAGCTTGTAATCAAGATTTTAAAAGAATGTATCCCAATTACTAGGATGAATGCTTAGATTTGGTATTAATGATTAGTAAACAAAACGGGGAATCATCCAAGTGGGGGCGAAAAAAATAAAAGACACGATGGGAGTCGAAAAAAAGAAAGTTGAAAATTTAAAATTGGGAGTTGAAAAAGAAACCAACTCAAAGTTTCTCCCCCTTTTATTTTTTTGAAATGTCCCAAGTCAAAAGATCAAATTTTTGAAACAAATAAGGGTGCAATCATTTATTACCGGGGGTGAATCGCAAATGAATCATGCCTGTTCGGCTTCGGCTTCGTCGTCATTCTTATTGGCATTGGCATATATTTAGTAACAAGAGTAGATCCAAATTATTAGTATGATTAGTATAATTGATAGCGATGTTCATAGCCGCCAGCCAATTAAATCCCCATTGTGGCTGTTCCCTTGGCTGGTTGGCGGGCTGTTCTTTCCAGAGTCAGCTGAAGTTACCGATGTCGTCACCCTTCTTCCCTTTATTTTTTTTTTTTTCCTCACCCCAAGGCGTATCATAGCGGGCCTTCGAAAGAGGAAGGTACAGCCGGGAAATGCTCATACTTTAACTTTCTTTTCGTTTCCCATGGCTGAATTCTAATGAGCGTTTCTTAATATAAGGGAAATTATAATTCGGTAGATGGTAGAGGGAGGGGGGGGGCTGTTGATAATCATCGGTATGGCTCGTATTATGCTTTTCCAAATGAATAATTAGAACACGTTGAGAATGTGTTTGAAATAGAATTCAAGGGGGTAAGGTAATCAAAAGACGGCCATGGTATAATATGGTGAACCACAGTATGTACTCAGTCCACATTTGAAGAAGACTGAGGCAAGCTAAGGTACTGAGAAGGGCCCCTTACGTAATGGCCCTCTCCTCCTCACTTCTTCACGCACTGGTCTCCGCTCGGCTCATCTCATTCGGCGAAATGACCTGAGTAAATAAGAGTGGGGATGGGCCATCTTTATATAAAGTAGGTTGTGTTCCTTTACATTATAACTAATGTCTATAATATTAACTAATTAAATACTGGAATGGTATTCAAATCAGAAGCAATATTAAACGAACTTTCTCACACCCTTGTGAATGATAAATCACTTCAACAAGACATTTGGAAAAAATTAAATGCCAATGTTTTATTCAATATTAAAAATAGCAAGGGGGACACAATACGATGGAGATTAATTGGTAAAAAGGATACGCCAGTAAAACTTGAACAAATTCAAAATTCAGATGCTGGTGAAAATGAAAATGATGTTGAAATTTCCCTATCTGATACAAATTTAGTTAAAATTGCGCATAAAAAGGTTAGTTCACAGAGGCTATTTATGAGTGGTAAATTAAAAATAAAGGGTAATGTGATGAAGGTTTCATTTATTGAGCCAATGTTACAAAGTCAAGCTAAATTGAAGGCTAAATTATAATTAAAAGGTTAAAGGGTATGTGAAGTGGTTTTCTTCTCTAACATGTTATCATTTGTACACACCCCTAAACATACACAAATACATACACATAACTTTCTTGGTTCTCCTTTTTTTACATCTATACATAACCAGCTGCCTTTCTTTTTTTTTCTTTTTTTTATCTTTTATTTTTAAAATTTTTGTTCCTATTGTAAAATTCAATTAAAAATTTTCTGGAGGTGTTATCAACAGGTGTTCCTTCTGATAAAAGGAGTTTCACTCAATGGGGTCTTCATTTACATTTAAATATCCTGCAAAGGAGGGAGTTAACGATGTTATTTTAGTTGGTAACTTTGACAATTGGGCGGGTAGATTGCCCCTAATTAAAACCAAAAGTGGTTGGGAATTACAAGTGCCACTAAAGGGTCCAAAGGTTGAATTTAAGTTTATTGTTGATGGTGATTGGGTTACTAGTGACCAATATGCTACAATTTCTGATGACTCAGGAAATGTTAATAACATTATTGAAGTCACTGAGGAGACTGCCCAAACTAAAGTTGCACATATCCCAGAGTCAGGTGGGTTGGCCACCCCAATTGTTGCTGAAAAAAAGGTTCAAGAGGGAGAAACCCCCCCTGTTTCCAGTGTTGATAATACTATTGATACTACTGCTACTGCTACTACTGATAAGCCCGTGGAAGCATCCGAAGACAATGTCAAATATGTGAAGAAGGTCAAAAAGAAGGTGCCTGTGGAGAAATCGGGGGGGTTCAAAGCCAAGTTGAAGAATTTATTTTCCTGATAACCAAGCCACTTAAATTTTGGGTATTGTATTGAATTGAATTAGTGTTAGTGTATTGTGTATGAGTATTATTTTTTGTTTTCTTATGTTAACTATAAATAACTATGGCAATAGGCATTGTATTGTATTGCTGGGGATGACACCATCAGGCATTTTCAGCTGCAGCTCTAGCCGACAAATTCTTCTGCGTAAGTTTTTTTTTAGAACGTTTACTGGATTTGCAAGTTTGGGTTTATTTTTTCTCCCACTTTAAGCCCATTTTACTTTACTTTTACTTCACATTCAGACTCCATGGACCCTCCAAACCAACTGTATCCCAGAGTGGTCCTACCACCGCTTGTACATCCATTAACGTATTTCAATCCAGAGAGCCAACAAAATCAACAACAAGTTCAACAACTCCAACACCCTCATCATCATCATCAATTAATACCTTCATTGGGGATCCCAATAACAACAGGTTCATTTTCATCAACTTCTTCAGTATCATCGGGAGGATCCAATACTTCCACAACATGTTCTTCCCCTCCCACATTACCATCATTAAGGCCAACCTTCAATTATACCGCTAAGCCTCCACCGCAACAAATGGAATGTTGCAAATGGGCAGATTGCAATGCAACATTTGAAACTCCTCAGTTATTATATTCTCATCTTTGTGATATTCATGTGGGGCGTAAGGCAAAGAAGAATTTGGCCCTTAAATGTCAATGGGAAAATTGTCATGTTCAAGTTGTTAAAAGAGATCATATAACTTCACATCTTCGTGTTCATGTGGCATTAAAACCATTTGCTTGTCAATCTTGTACTAAAAAATTCAAGAGACCTCAAGATTTAAAGAAACATCAAAGAGTTCATATGTCCTCCTCTTCAACTACTCTGACTACTACCACTACGACTACTACAAATAAAATTAATGCCGCTATTATTAATAATCCACCTGTAACAAAACCAAATACAATGCCAATAAAGAGACCAAATATTGAACAATTACCAAATTTAGATGATAAAAGACCTAGATACACTTTACCTCCTTTAGAATCTATTCTCAATGCCGCTCCCTCAAATTGGCCACTCCCTATGCAACCTCCAAATCGTTTCCAACTGAGAAATAATCAACAAACGTCTCTTGATCTTGATGAAATATTTGCACAAATCGATCTTAATGACAATGACAGTGACAGTGACAATGACGACTCGTATTTTTGGAATTACTATGATCCTACTCAATTAGAAGAGGGTGAAATCATTGATAATTTCTCTAAATCTACATTATACCCAATTATCTCAGTTTGATTGCTGGCAAAACTCTACTTTCCGTGTGTTTTTTTCTTCTTCTTTTCTTCTCTTCTCTTTTTTTTTTTTTTCTTGGGTTTTTCTTTTACTCCTTAACTATTCTTTGTTTGTTTAATAAAATCTGCTATATCTTATGTATCTTTTTTAATTTACTTTGCTTTATTATACTTTATTTGTCGTTTCATTTTAAGTTATGTTATGTTATGTTAAGATTTTTTTTATTTAACTTCACGCTATTTATTTTTTTTTCTCCCTCCCTCTTGAATAAACTTCCGCCATCCCGAATCCCCTAGTAAGATAAATGAATCAACAATCAACACACTCAACAACTACTCATGTTGAAGTAGAAGTTGTGCCTGTTCTGAAATTACGTTTGAATAATACTAAGGAAAAGGAAAGTGATAAAAAACATGTCCAATGGGGAGATGATGTAATAGATAATGAACATTTAAATAAAAAGAAATCAAAGAGTATGTTAATGTTATAAATTTACATTCAAATTAATTATAAATCAATCATTATTTACTAACATATTCAATTTTTAAAAGTATGTTGCATATTTCATCCTCAAAATGAAGATGAATTTGAAGTGGAAAATCCATCAGATGCAGATTCAGACTCCTCCTCTTCGTCCTCAAGCTCAGATTCAGATTCAGATAACGACAATGCCAATCCTAATGAAAACTCAAAACCAAATGCATATGAACGCCAGCCTCGTTATATACGAAAACATAAACATGACCAACAATGTCAACATCATCATCATTAAATTAAAACACCCATTTGAACCATTTTAGAATAAACTTCTCTTGGCATTTTATATTTAATTAATCCTCCAAATATCAATAAGTTTCTTGTAATATTTTTATCGTGTTTAATTCTCAATAATTCTAATGTCAAAATTAAAACCTTTGGTAGGATTTTTAATATACATTCATCATAACCATTTAATTCACTAGCTAATCTTCTAATATCACTAATATCAATATTTTCATCAATTGGTAAAATATTCATCTTTTGAACCCTTTCTAATAATCTATCAATTTTAACTTTATCTTCATAACCATTTTTAACTAATTCACTTTTGCTTTCATTTTCAATTTCATAAAATTCTAATATTTTATTCAAATTCGTCAAATTTCTATCATCAATCTTACTCATAATTTCAACAGATGATTTATACATCAAACTTAAATTCTTTCCTAATTTAATATACTCCTCACCATTATCACATAATAATCTATTCAAAAGTTTTAAAACAATATCATATTCTTCACTTAATTGATATAATGAAATAGCATCAAGAATTTGTCCCTCCTCTTCAGCTCTTCTTGCTGCTCCCTCACTAATCTCATGAAGATATATCTTAAGATCTTCTAATCCTAATAATGATCTTCTTCTTTCAATAATACCTGCTTGTCTAAATCCCTGTGAATTCACTTTACCTAATAATAAAACAAATTCACGACTTTCTAAAACTAATTGTTTAATTTCCTTCAATGCCAAATTAGTATTATTAATACCAATTAAAAATAAATATTCTGCACTAACAACTGGATCACTAAATTTGAAATTTTTAACATAATAACCAATTAACTGAGCAAAATCTAATTCAGCAAATCCTTCATCATTATAATTCAATAATTTATAATTCGATAATTCATTTGTTCTTAAAATCCCATAATAATTCAATAAAATTGATAAGTGAATTGCATCCATTTCTTCAATATTCATATAATATTTAACAGCTTCCTCATTTAATCCAACTAAAATCAATATTTGAAGATAAAGTGGATTATTATTAGATGAATTAAATGCATCCTTCCCAAATTCCAAAATAGTTCTTTGGAAATCATTTAAACTATACCTTTCACTAATGATTCCTCCACCTTGTAAATCTTCTTCATTAATTAATGATAAATGAAGCCAAACCCAATCTTCAATTGATAATGGTAAATCTTGAACACTCTTCTTAGCTAAATCTAATCTACCTAAAATCTTATATGTAGCAACTTTAAATGGATCAATATCATTATTCAATTTAAAATATTGATTATATTCATTATTAATCTTCCCCCAATTGTGAGATTTTAATGATCCTTCATTATTAATATAATCCTTTAAATAAACTGGGAACCATTTCTCAATCTTATTAAATGAATCTTCATATCTTTGTAAAAATTGTAATGCTTCAGAATGGAACCCCCCTCTAATACAATAAAATACAACAGCCCAAATTGGTACACCATTAACAAATGTCATATGTGGAACCTTATATTTATTATTGGTATCCTTTAAGGTAACATTAATAAAATTGATTAATTTATCAAACACATCAATTGGTTTTCTAGATCTCAATTGACCCTCTCCATTAAGTGATTTGGCATACAAGTCATTAACAAAGTCACTAAATTGTTGTTCTAAAAATTTTCTTGATTGTTTGACATAAAATTTTCTTAATTTAATGGTATTGAAATCATTCAAATCATAATTTTGATAACTTTCCTTCAAATTACCATCAAATTTATCACCAGCTTCAAAAATTGATCTAATAATTTGTAATGATTCGGTAAATTGATCAGATTGATGAGATTCGGTTTTATTTAAATCATAAATCGCTGTAGCTAAAGGAAATTCTTCCCCTTTTTGTCTTGAATCATTCAATGAATAAATCACTTGAGCATATGATTCAAATTTCTTTCTTAATGCAATTGATATTTGAGGGTTAGTATTAGATAATCCACCTTCAATACTTGGATTAATATCAATGAATTTGAAATTCGAAGATATTAAACTCTTATTGTTCTTGGCCCCCCATGTTAATTGTCTTTGAAGTAATTCCTTTGATGTTGGTCTTTTAGTATCCTCCTTAACAAGTGTATTGGATGCATCCCTTTTCAAAATTCCATTCAATTTATCCTTCAATTCCCTCTTTCTAACCTTCCAATCCAAATGAATATTAGAATTAACATATTTTTCAAAATCATCATAAGATTTATCTAATGATTGATCAACATTATAAATATCATCCATTTTATCCATAACTTTTAATCCTCTTAAATTGACATTCTTTTGAACATAATTGGATTGAGTACTCAATTTGTCTAATTGACTCATCACATCTTCAACATTAATCCCACTATTCATTAACAAATAATGAGCTTTAACCATTTCGCCCTTTTGGGTCTTCAAAGTTTGGGCTCTTTGTTTTAACTCTTCTAAACTGAATCTTAATGTATCGACATCATTTAAACGACGTGGTAATGCTTTAGATGCATCTAAAAGTTCGCCTATTAAAGTGGCATTGGTTTTTTCTATTTTAACACCCATTTATTAAATAGTAAACACAGTTCAACTTTGATTTAAAGTGTTTAATTTTTTTTTAAAGGTTTTTCTCTCCAAATTGGGAAATTAAATATTTACAAAACTTTTCGATTTTGAGCCGGGTAACAAAGACGTGCTCAGCAAGATCGGTTCCCTTCTCTTTTCCTTCCTTTCTCTGGCTTATTTTCTTTTTACATGGTATTATACACAAAATGATAAACTTTTCAATTGGTATCTTTAATTGCTATCAATTCTCTCAAATGAGGGGTTTTGTCATCAACAAAGACTCTTCTCCTTTCACCTTCCTTGGATTTATAAATGAATTTGAAAATGGAATCCCTAACAACAACCTTGAGTCCCCTAGGAATCCATATTTTAAATGGCCCATCTACTTGTTGTGGTCCACTAGTGGGGGAAAAGGAAAAGACCCCCAAATCTTGAATAACTATATCTAAATTACCCCTAAATGGAGGGATCTCAAATTGGTCCATTTCGTAAATTGTGGATGGCTTCACTGCAAATCTTTGACCCACTTCCTTTGGTCTAGTGTCATTCAATTGTAAAAGTCTCTTCATAGATGAATATTTGGCTTCAAATTGAGGAAATCTCTTGTTCATTAAATATTGAACTTTTATAACAGCATTGGCTGGTGGTTGTAAACAAAATAATCCTCCATAACTTAAAAGTGATTTGCCATCAAACACCTTCCTAAACTTAGAATTGATTGGCTTAAATAAATGCTTAACATCCATTGGTCTAACCTTGGTATATTTATTAGCTGTTTTATATTCATTCAAAAGATATTGGTAAATTCCGTTTTCGTTTGTAAAACCGGGGGTATCGATAATATTCAATCCACCAGCTGCAGTGAACCTTTTATTGGCTCTTGTAAACCCCGGAAGACCCCCCACACCGGGGAAAATGGCTTCTTTCCCATTGGTTTTCCTTAAAATTGATTTGATTAATGATGACTTACCAGTATTTGCCCTACCGATGAAATAAACGTCTTCACCTTTAGGTAATAGAGAAATAATTTGATCAATATTCCATCCTTTTTCAGCAGAAACTAAATGAACTTGGTTAGACTTGGCATGCATATATTCTTCTAGAATATCTTTACAGTATTGAACACCTAGTCGTTGAGATTCGACATCCTTAGAATAAAACAAATCAGCTTTATTCACTAAATAGATCACGTTCCGTCTTCCCTTGACAACTGTAGGGTCTAATCCTAAAGGGAAATCCAATATCGAACAAACGTAAACTATGGTATTGGCCTTGGGAATACTTTGCATAATAGATTCAACTTCCATCAACTGCACTTCTCCCAGTTTGTGGATATTTTTACATCTTTCACATTGAAAATTCATTTTAAGTGCCTCCTTCAATTCCTCTATCCTCTTCGTGTGTGCCATTTCATTAAATTCAACAACTTTTGACTCGCCTGTCATCCCCGTCATTGCTTTAAATTCATTCATAAGTGCTGTTTCAGAATCAGTAAAATCATATGTCTTCCTCCTATTTTGCTCCTTTAGTCGTGGAATCTTAAAATACCCCTGTTTATCCATGTTTTCACTTTGTAATGTTATATTGCATGATGAACATTTTAACCCATTTTCTTCTTGTTCTTCTGACTTTATCACCTGTTGAACTTCTTCTATAATACTTGGTAAATCTTCAGCACTTGAAGATTCCTTAATTCCCCACTCTGGTTCCAACTTTAGGGATTTGCCATCTGATTCTATACCAACATTTGCCAATTCAACCCATTTGAGTGAATTTTTAACGTCAAATCTCGATTCAATTTGAGAAATCACCTTCTTCTGGGGTAAATTCAACGCTGTTTCATATGTATATGTCTTGCCCTCTGGCTTTATTAACACATTACCTTTTAGGGTATGCTGGAACCTTATAAAAGCTCGATACTTTGCAATTTTGAAATTCATGTGGTTAAAGAGAAGAGATAGAAGAAAAATAATTAACGGTTTTTTTTACTAGTTTTATTAAAAAATGTATCTTAAAAAATATAAACCTAACTAATAATGATATTGAAGTGTATGTAATAAGGTATACGATTAGTGTATTTATGAAATGTATTGGTTAACACAAAAGCAAAAAAGAAGGAAACAAGAAAAAGAAAGAAGCCCCCAATTGGTATTAAAAATTAAAATTAGCTTTTTTAATTGGCAGGATTCTTTGGAACTAACAACTTATCATCACCTTCCTTTGGAGAAAAGATAGTGGTATCCTTTTCGTGTCTATCTTGTCTCTTTTGTTCCTTGTGGAATTTACCAAACAACCTCTTGAAGTTGAATAAACTTGAAATTGAGAAACCGTAAACTCTGAATAACCAATAGCCAGCAAGCATAGCACCAAAGTTGAAGATGATATAAATCCAAGCAATACCAAAGTTTCTCCAGTGTTGATCCCAATGAATTCCATATTGAGAAACAACTTCAATTTGTGTGGTGTATGGACAATACTTACATTGAGTGGAGTCAGTTGGGTTAGCTATATAACCACCATTGTTATCAATATAGGTAGACAAGAAAGTACCACAAGTTTCACCACTTGGTGGATCCATAATATTGTATTCATCAAAGGCACAAATTAATTGTCTATTGTGAAGAACAGCACCAACGAAAGCCTGAACAAAATAGGTAAATGGTGAAACGACATACATGAAAGACCAGAAACGTGGAGACCATTTCTTTGGATTCAAGATACCACAGAACAACAACATAGAAGCAAACAAGTTGGAGTTAATCATAGAAGCTGATGGAACATCTGGTGCAAAATACAAAATAGCCAAACCATAAGAAATGAAATAAATTGGGAAGATCAAAACATAAATGAAGAAGAAGAAACCAGCGTTAACGGCGGTACCAGAATATTGAGCTGGCCAGTAGTAACAAATGAAACAAAAAAATTCACAAATAACAGACCAGAAAATTTCAATAAAGGTATGAGATAAAAGCAAACAAGACCAGTGGAAAGTATTAGAAAGGGCTTCTCTGACTTCAAACAATTCTCTAGAATCAATAGCAAAAACATGGGATTGGTTAATCATAGCAAGAGAAATCAAAAGTAACATGAAAACAGAGGCAAAAGCACCTTGAGCACCGGCAACTGTATGATCAAAACCAACATAAGATAAACCAACGAACAATGCACAGAAAACACATTCCAAAAACTTAGCTCTAATATAAACTGGAGATCTCCAAAATTGTAAGTAAGTTCTCTTCAAAACGAACCATAATTGTTGATCATAAGATGTAGCAAATTTAGCAGTTAAATCACCAGCATTAGTGTTAATTGGTCTAGATGGTAATTCTCTGTGAAGAGTTTCAATTTCTTGTGTAATTTGAGCACATTCAGGGGAGTTATTCCACAATTCAGCCCAGTCAGCAGCAGCAGTAGCGGTAGCACCAGCACCAATACAGTTCAAGATATATTCAGCAGGGTTTTCAGAAACACCACACTTAACACCAGAGTGATGTTCAAAGTATTTCAACATAGTAGAAGAGTTTGGACCAATGTCACCAAAATAGACGGTTTTACCACCCTTCTTTAACAACAACAATCTGTCAAAGACTTCAAATAAAGTTGCAGATGGTTGATGGATAGTACACAAGATAGCTTGACCAGAATCAGCAAGAGCCTTCATAAATTGAACAATAGACCAAGAAGATTCAGAATCCAGACCAGAAGTTGGTTCATCCAAGAATAACAATAAAGATGGTTTAGCAACCAATTCAGTAGCAATGGACAATTTCTTTCTTTGTTCGACGTTCAAACCTCTACCAATCTTACCAACCATAGCTTCAGCATACTTATCCATACCCAAACAGTTAATAATCTTTTCAACATATTCGTACTTTTCACTTTGAGGAACATCCTTTGGTTGTCTCAAATCAGCAGCAAATTTCAATGATTCTCTAACAGAGAATTCAGCCATATGCAAATCTTGTTGTTGAACGTAACCGGTTCTTCTCTTAAATGAACCATCTAGTGGCCTACCGTTAACCAACATATCACCAGTAATAGTACCGAAGGAAATTCTTTGAGCCAAAACATTTAACAAGGTAGTCTTACCGGCACCAGATTCACCCATCAGAGCAGTCATAGTACCAGGTTTAACATAACCTTGAACATCACAAAGTAATTGTCTAGTAGCACCTTCATAAGGAATAATATAATCTAAGTGTTGCCAAGAGAAAATATCAGCCTCAGCAATAATCTTTTCCAAATCAGCATCAGGACCGTTCAATGCCAACATCATTTCTTCTCTAGTAGCAACCTTACCATCCCATTCTTCACCACCAGCTGCATCTGGCAAGTGCCCTCTCTTAAACAAAAGCATATCACCACCACTTTCAACATTCTTAACATATTCAGAAAGAAAGACATTTAATCCAATAAAACCAGCAGTCCAACAAAGGTTAATACCCCAGTATTTCCAAACGTTGTGCCATCTAAAATCAAAGTGTCTCATAAGATAGTTGTCACCCAAAACAAAATCTTGCCCGGCAATAGCACCTGGAAGGTTACAGATTTGGTTAGCCATAGAAACATTTTCATAACCTGGACCGGAAGGAACAAAGGAGTAACATGGCATAATTCTGCCGTGGAATTCGTTACCCATTAAGGAGTAATAACAGTAGAACATAGGGTTCAAATAGTGAATCCATTTAATCCAGTGGTGCATCTTTGGCATTGGTAACATGAAACCAGCATAAACACAAAGCATCAACACCCATAAACCACCAACAGCATGAGCAGTGGTACCATCAGTGGTCAAAGTAGCAACCAATTTGAAAATGAAAGACATACATTGTTGAATAGTTAACAAGAATAAGAAGAACATAAAGAAGGCACCAGCAGTATGCTTCAAATCAGGCATCCAGTAAGATGTCAAGGACAAAATAATAACAGCAATAGCCTTAGTTGGCAATTCAGTAATCATTTCTTGTAAGGCTTCAGCAGACAAATGGTACATGGTATAAGACTTTTGCTTAACCAAAATTCTTCTGTTAGCAAAAGAATTGGCAATTTCAGCAAGGGAAGTCAAAGCACAGAAAAGCAAACAATAGAACAACATACCACCTCTATTATAGGCACCAATAGTAGACTTTGGAATATGGTAGTACATAGAACCGACAACAAAACCTTTAGTAACGAAAGAGGATAGGTAAACCATGGTATAAGTGAAATCACCCTTGGTTCTTTGGAAACCTCTGATAACAAGATATTTCAATTGAGAAAAATAGTTAACAACGAAAATAGACTTTTCTCTTTGACCACTTTGCTTTCTTTGAGCAGTGGCTAAAGCCAATCTAGCTCTAGTATCTTCAGCATTATGATTAGCAACAAACTCGGAATGTTGTCTTAATAATTCTTGATATTCAGGAGAAGCAGCCCAGTATTGTTCAAACTCATCAGCAGATTCAGGAATCTTACCTTCATAACCTGGTTTAACTTGTCTTGAAGAAGGAGATGTAACAGCAGTTAAGAATTCAGGAGCAGTCATTCTATTTGGCTTCATATAACCCATCTTTTCAAAGTAGGCAACACCATCCTTTGCAGGACCCCAGTAAATTTGTCTACCCTTATAAATAACGGTAACCTTATCGAACAAATCATAAATGTTTTGACCAGCTTGGTAAATAGCAACCAAAGCACCACAGTTCAACATATTAGTAGCAGTTCTTAAACATTGAGTGAATTCAAGAGCAGTAGAGGCATCTAAACCTCTGGTAGCGTTATCGAAACAATAAACAGAAGCATTCATAGAAAGCGCTTCAACAATAGAGACTCTCTTTCTTTCACCACCAGAAACACCTCTAACAAAATCATTACCAACTCTAGTAGAGTAAGTGTGAGTCAAACCAAAGACAGTACACCACAATTGCAACATGTTGTTAACATATTCTTCTCTAGACATATTGTCAACTCTCTTATTTGGAGTCTTAACTCTCAATGCAAATTGAATAGTTTCCTTAACTGTAATGTAAGGGAAATGGAAATCTAATTCAGGATTGTAGACAATGTATCCCTTATACTTCTTCATCATTTCTTCTTGATCTAAACCATCATAAGAAAATTCACCTTCAACCTTTGTGAAGTTTTCAATTTCACCAGCACAAGCCTTTAAAAGGGAAGAACAACCGGCACCAGGCTTACCTAAAGCAAGAACCAACTCACCAGGTTCAATTAAACCAGTGAAATCTTTAATAATTTGCCTTTGAGGTCTGGCGTCCTTTTTGAAGAACTTGGTAGGCCATTTCCAACAATCCCTCATCATTTCAGGGACAGAAGGACCATATGCAGCAGAAGCATCAATACCCCAACATGTCAAATTCTTGAATGCCAACCCAGATTGAGCGGATTCGATACCTTGCTCAGAGGCTCTTTCGTGAAGATATTTTAAAAGTAATTTTAAATCAAAGTTATCATTATTAATTTCAAAATGATCTAAGTCGGCTTTAGTCTTAGTGGAAAGAATTCTAGCAAGTGATTCAATCTTTTGGATACCCTCTGGTGTAGACAAGATCTTAGAAAGATGTTGAGAGAGATTATCACCATTATCTTGACCTTCGATATCGAGTGGGTTGAATTGCTTGACTTCCTCTGGGGAGGAATCAATAGATTCTGTATCCACGCTACTCATAGTTCTTTAAAAAAAGGGTTAAACTGAATTGGGATAAATGAGTGGAATTTGTGGTTTTTATATGCCGGCCAATCCATCGAGGGATTTAAAAGCGGGTTTTTGTTTATTGTAATTTCCAAACTGGGAACGGGCTGAAACTCCCCTTTCGATAAGAGCAAATAAGATCAACACGTTTACTAATGGTTAATCATAGGCAGTTGTGAGGTAATTAATTCATGTTCATGTTATTCAATCGTATTTTAAGAGTACTTGATCTGATAAAAACAAGCTGAGCACAACATCAAATGAGGTGTTAATAGAAAGCTCAAAAACCTATTGAGGTCAATAAAAGAATCTTAAATTGAATAAGATGTTCATTATTATAATAAAACCATATGAATTGGTCTAAATGGTACTAGTAATAGGATCAAAAGTGATTCAGTTTCCGAGTGGTTTTCAGCATGTAGAAAATCATGAAGTTGATTCCGCGATATTTTAATTCACGCAAAGTCCGATAAGCTGGATTTATTTGTTGGCGTAAGCCCTAATAGGAAAGGGACAAACCACTCATTTTCTTGGCAGTTGGAATGGACCAACGGAAGGGAGGAGGACATATGGATCAAATATAGGGGGGAATTGCAAAGTGCTGAACATGTTTATAATGTTGGCAGTGAGAAAGATGGTGATGGTAACATGTTGCTACTGGTAGCGATCTATTAGTTTCTAATGCATATAATAAAATAAATTAATAAATTTCACTGAACACAAACATAGGTCTCAGCATGAGTAAAAAATATATAACATGAACCGGCGTTGTATAGCACTTGCTTATTAAGATCTATCCAAATCCCATACAGCACTTGAAAGTAATATTCCCTAATGGGAAGGGCTTCCCTTTTATAATAACGATAATGATCCCATTCATGCCGATATCCCTAAATCTCCTTTAATATATGAAATCAACCGTGCCGTTCCGCTCCAGAGGTTGAAGCAATCTTCTCAGCCTTACTAGAACGCAACCTAATTACCTTTCCTTCACTACTACCCGCTGGTCCCGAAATTGATCCCTTGCCACTGAAAATATGACTTTCAATAACTTCCCTAACTTCAACCTTCCGTCTCTCTTTCAATCTCGCCTCTCCAACCTTTCTCATATATCCTCCAAAAATTACAACTTCTGCAATTAGCACTAATATAGATGCAAAGACACTCAAGAGTGTTCTAAACACTAAACTCACTCTCATACTGCTGCCTGTCCAATACCAAACTGCATATCCAACAGATCCCGTCGTTATCAAGATATTCAATATAGTTGTCAATTGATGTTTCACCTCCTTCCCCATATTACTGGCATTATAATCCTCTTTACTAGTAGTGTAACTGTAAACACCAATAGAATCAATTAAAGGCAGTACATCGTCCTTGTTTAAATACGATCTGTATTCCTTTTCCTGTTGTTCAGTTCTTAAGCGTTCCATCAACTTAATATAATCCTTAGTCTTCTCTTTTGGTACCACTGGCTTTTCATATTGAGGCGTGGTGGTGGATAAATAATACAATAAAGACCTTTGCCTTGAGGAGATTTCCAATTCGTATATCCTTTTTAACTCATCAAAACTAATCAATCCTTCATCAATTAATTTCTTATTTGTGTATTTATCGCCTGATGACTTCAAAAGGTCTTCAATTTTCTTAGAAATCAAATATTTCATTTCTAATCTTTATGACACAGATTAAATAGTTGATAATTTTGAACATTTTTTACGCCTCAGAATTTTATGACAGAATATGAATGTTTTTTATGATATCTCAGCATCTACGGCGTGGAATCAAACAAAACACATGACACTTTAATGAGACTGTAATTATAAATTGAACTGTCTAATTAGATTTTGAAAATTCCTAAATTTGCCAATTTTTAGTACTTTTTACACCTTTATCGAATTAATACAAATAAATTAAGTTGGACTTTTTCTTTAAAAATCAATCACTAAAACAAAACTTCAATCCAATGAAATAATCAATAAAACCAATCAATAACTACAATTTTTGATATTACATTGATGAAATCTCTTACTCAATTTGACAAAAAATCTTGGTTTTAAAGTTGAATTTAAAATTTGCATTAGCATGAGCATTAAACAATAACTCACAAGGGCAACATCTTTATTTAGGTTGATCAATTTGATGTCTCATGAGAACTTCAATCACCCCTTCCCGCATCCATACAATGTCCAAATACAGTTGATGTCAGCCATATACAAAACACTTGTGGGAAATTATAAAATTGGACTGTTTGAATCCCCAACAGGAACCGGTAAAACATTAAGTTTGATCTGCTCAACAATGACTTGGCTGAGAGAGAAGAAGAAAGAAATCAATGAGGGAACCATTAAAGAAAAGTTAGCAGAGGATGCTGAAGAAGATGAAGAACCAGAATGGGTTAAGAAGGCCTACAGAGACAAAGTTATTGATGAATATTTAACTCAGGCAAAATTATACGAAAAACATTTGCAAGATGTCAAAGAACAAGGGACATCTATTTTGATTGAAGAGAAAGATAAAGGTAAAGTTACTCATTATAAAAAAAGGAAAAAAGAGGTTAAGCATGATGCTGAAGAGAATTGGGATGATCTTTTACCTGATAACTATGAATTATCTGATAACAAAAGTAAGAATTCCCTTGGTATGGATAAGGATCTTGTGGCAATGATGGATAAATTAGATAGATCTTCTAATTTTAAAAGTCAAATCAAAGCTTCTTTAATTAACGAATCTAAAATTAAGATATATTTTGTGTCAAGAACTCACTCACAATTGAGTCAATTTAGTTCCCAATTGAAAATGACACAATTCCCATCATCCATTGATGATTCAACTCAGGAGCGGATTAAATATTTGCCGCTGGGTTCTAGAAAGCAACTTTGTATTAACGATGATGTTTCTAGTCTTGGTGATTTATCTGCTATTAATGAAAAATGTAAAGATTTACAACAATCTAAAGAAAATAAATGTTCCTTTATGCCAAAGTTCCAAGATGAGGAAGATTCAATTAGAAGCCAGCAACTAAACGACATAGTCATGTCTGATATTTACGATATTGAAGATTTGAATAGATTAGGCGCAAAGATAAAAATGTGTCCATACTATGCTACAAAGAGGGACATCCCACTTGCTGAAATTATATCTATGCCATATCAGTTACTGCTGCATAAGGATACCAGACAATATTTAGGATTAGATTTGAAGGATTCTATTGTTATTATTGATGAAGCTCATAATTTGATTGATACAATCACAAGAATTTATTCTAGTAGCATCACCATAAGAGAGTTATCGTTGGTTAGACGTGGGCTTAAAAGTTATATGAAAAAGTTCATGCTCAAGATGTCTGTTGGTAATCGGGTTAATCTATCAAAACTTATGAAACTTATAACAGGACTATATAAATTCATGCAAAATAGAGTTGATACAGGGCACATTGAACTAGGCCAAGAGGTGAATAGGGAAGACATTTTTGAAATTGACTCAAGTGATTTATTAAATGTGTATACACTTGAGGATTATTTTAATAAATCTAAAATTGCATTTAAGTTAGAATCCTACATGGGAAAAGTCATCAAAAGCAGTGAAGAACCTTACCAGCCATCACTCCAATCACCGCTACTATTCAAGATAAGATCATTTATATATTCATTGTCAAATCCACTAAAAAGTGGGAAATTTTTCTTTGATAAAGTAGACTCAGATGTTGTCCTAAAGTACCTTTTATTAGACCCCAGTGAAGATTTTAAGGATATTGTTCAGGATGCAAAATGTGTCCTTTTAGCAGGTGGTACTATGGAGCCAATAACCGACTTTACCGATTTCCTTGTTCCTCAGATTTCAAAGGATCAAATATTGTCATTTTCCTGCAATCATGTTATTCCAGATGAAAATTTGAGTGTATTTCCCATTGCTAAGTGGAAAAACGTGAATTTTGAGTTTACTTTTAAATATAGAAATGATGAAAGATTGATCAATGGAGTCGGGGATGCCTTATTAGAATTATTGGCGCCCGTTCCTGATGGTGCAGTTGTATTTTTCCCCAGTTACAGCTATTTAGACCAAATTGTCAGCCATTGGAAAAAGACTGGGTTGTACAACAAATTGACATCAATGAAACCGATATTTATGGAAACAAAAAATTGTTCAGTCGATGGAGTTTTAAATGAATATAAGCATAGCATTCAAATAGAGAAAAAGGGGGCATTACTACTTTCAGTGGTTGGTGGTAAAATGTCAGAGGGTATTAACTTTAATGATGAGATGGCACGAGCAGTTGTGATGGTTGGTATGCCATACCCTAATGCCTTTAGTGGTGACCTGATTGCCAAAAGAGATTTCATTGAACAAAGCTACCATGAAAAAGGTTTCAACTTAGAGGAAGCTAGAGCAAAAGGTAGAGAATTTTATGAAAACCTTTGTATGAAAGCTGTGAATCAATCAGTGGGTCGTGCGATTAGAAATATTAATGATTATGCTGTGATCTATCTCATTGATTCCAGGTATTCTAGCGATAGAGTTCGAACAAGATTGTCAAATTGGATTCAAAAAAGAATAGTGGGAGTCAATTTAGACACAGAGTTTAGCTGTAATGAGGTCAAATCCTTTTTCAGAAAGAACAGATCTCCATGAGCACTTCAAGTGAAGGTGTACGTGTAAGGATAATTTTCAAGTGGATTTTCAGGGTGAAGAGATTGAGCCTTGCAAAAAAGAGGTTACTCCAACTAAAGTGAGAAGAGGGACGTTTCTGATTGTAGTTCTTTAGATAACTTCACCACACAACCTTTTTGCAAATACCCTGGCCGAAAAGTTCAATTTTTCTTTTCTACATGATTTCAAGACTTTATTATTACATACCATTCCAGTTTTGGCCAGAAGCATTACGTTGTTCAAATTATTTACGAAATCATATCTATTTCGACAAGTTAAAGACAAGTTCAGTGAAATATTTACGAATGAAAGGCGTAAAGTCAAAAAATGTAAATATCTTTGGTGAATTATGTTTTGTTTCACATCCTATACGGGTAAAGGGCTACAGTTCCTGGTATCTTTGTGGGAATAGATTTAAGTGTGTTTGGATAGAAACTATCTATACCTTTGGCAGACAATATATTGATTGGCCACTTTGTATTATCCAGCCACGTGAAATTTTTGAAAAATCACCTCTATATGTCGATGTGAAGCATTCAAATTTGAAATTTGAACAGTCCATGGTAGCAGATGATCTAATATTTGAGTCTATACCTTCAGATGAAGAAAGTGAAATCCTAGTGAATCTTAATAATTTTTGAAATTTCCATTTGAATCGGGAGACAAAATAATTGTCAAGTGAATCAAAACTGACCCAATGGTTCTGAATGAGGAAAATCTTACTCTACATTGTCCATTACACCTATTTACAAATTTTTGGGATGACATAAGGTCAAGTGCTCATGAAGAACATAACATCCAACCTGAACCTATTGGTAACATCCATGATAGTTGTAGAGGGCTGTACGGACCCAAGGACCACTTAAATTGATGCTGACTTTCTCTGATTTCTGGTTCTGATTTGAGTGAACCTTTGAGATTAAATTTGAAAAATTCAACGAAACCAATCACTAATATTGCAACAGCTTTTTAAGGCTTCATTTTGCTTTGCAAATAAAGATTTTAGTGACACGCATATGGAGAATTTGTGGTAATATTTAGAAATCAAAAGAGAGTGTTAGAGCAATAATACGACAGAATTGCCAATATAATTGTTGCTCATACCCTCGAACACCTATAACGGTATAGAAATTTGTATATATATATGGTGTGAGACAGGAAAAGGGTATGGGCCCTTGTGATTAACACTTTATTTTAACATGGCTCAACCAATTACTGGTGATGTTGCTGAAGATGTAGTTACACCACAGACGAAGCTCACAACATCAAACAGGAGAATATTGTTTTATATGGCCAGCATGAGCTCTATTCAAATTATTCGCTGGCAGTCATAAAAATCTAGCAGATTCCACTGAAAAAGTTCACCATTTGCCTTTGCCCTTACTATCTTATTAAGGAAATCAATATGTCTGATTACGAAGTCGATCCTACTCTTAAAGATCTTGTTTCTCACGAAACTCTGAAGTGGGTTTTTGTTGGTGGTAAGGGTGGTGTTGGTAAAACCACCACTTCATCATCTATTTCTATCCAGCTTGCCTTAAACAATCCTCAAAAGAATTACTTGTTGATTTCTACTGATCCAGCTCACAATCTATCTGATGCATTTGATCAAAAGTTTGGTAAGGACGCTAGAGTAGTTGAAGGGCTTGATAACTTATCTTGTATGGAAATTGATCCATCTTCCTCCATGGAGGAATTCAGCGCCTCCAACAAATTGATTGATTCCAATGATCCATTGAGCTCTGTTATGTCTGAAGTGACTTCTTCCATTCCTGGTATTGACGAAGCCTTTTCCTTTATGGAAGTTTTGAAACACATTAAAAATCAAAAAGCTGATTCTGACGTTAATGTTGTTAAATACGATACTATTATTTTTGATACAGCTCCAACAGGTCACACTTTAAGATTTCTTCAATTACCATCAACTTTGGAAAAGCTTCTTGGTAAGTTTGATGAAATCACTTCTAAGATGGGACCATTGCTCAGTATGATGGGAGGCGATCAAAAGAAAGAGATGTTTTCTAAATTGAGTGAAATCAAGGAGCAAGTTTCCGAAGTTAATAAGCAATTTCAAGATCCAGATTTGACCACTTTTGTTTGTGTTTGTATCTCCGAATTCCTTTCATTGTATGAAACAGAAAGATTGATTCAAGATTTGCTTAAGGGTGGTATGGATGTGAATACCATTGTTGTTAACCAATTGCTTTTTGCTGATGATGATGAATGTAAAAGATGTCAAGCTAGATGGAAGATGCAAAGAAAGTACTTGGATCAAATGGATGAATTGTATGAAGATTATCATTTAATTAAGATGCCGCTTTTAGGTAATGAAATCAGAGGGTTACCAAATTTGAAGAAGTTCTCTCAACTCTTACTTAATCCATACAATCCAAAGACAGATAAGGATCTTGTCTTTGCTATTGAAGAAAGATAAACATAAAATTAGAGTAAGTTTTTGTATATTTTAAAGTAATTTTGGAAGCTGATATTTTTATCGTGTGTCCCTCATTATGCCGTATATTTGCCAAAATTGTAAGACACCCCTTTTAATTGATGAATCACTTCAGGAGTTGAGCCATGCACAGAAGAACCTTCTGGCAATGCCATATGGGGGGAATCAGCGATCAAAAGCCGATAATAATGAAGAATTGCACAACGAGTACCCTCAGATACCGCAAGAAAGGCAACAAATGTTTCAACAAGCTATAAAATCAACCCCCAAAAGGGATGAGGGGTCATTTGTGGTGTTAGATCAAAAACATAACGACCAGCCAATCATGTCAGGTAGGTTGGATTCACTTGATAAAATCTTTGATATCATTTCCTCTAGGTATGAAATAGATTATCCTGTTTGTTGCGATTGTGCCAACACAATAATGAATGAAATGAAACAACAAATGGATACCTTGGAAAGAGAAAATGAAACATATACTATGTTTTTGAAGAAATTAAATGCACAGAAAGATCCTAATGAAGAACAAGTGAAATCGTCCTTAGAAGATTTGGAGCAACTTAAAACCAAAGAAGCGGAGGTTTTAAACTTATTAGAGGAGGAAGAAAATGCCAATACAAAACTAAACGAACAGATTGCTCTAATGGAACAACAGTTGAAAGATTTAAAGACAAAGGAAACACAGAGTTGTGCACAAAAGAATAATTATGAATTAGACATTTCTCTTCATCTAGAAAAGCTTGAAAAGTCCAAATCTCAATATTATCTTAACCTTGATATGTTAGATTCACTCAGAAATTCAAACGTGTTTGATACATTGTTCAACATTTCATACGAGGGACATTTTGGCACAATTAATGGGTTACGACTAGGGTCCTTACCGGAAGCTAATGTTTCATGGCATGAAATTAATGCAGCCTTAGGACAGATTGTACTTCTTTTAAGCACATGCCTTAATATCCTTCAATTTGAGTTGGATGGTTATAGATTAATACCAATGGGGTCTACATCTAGAATAGAACATATCCAAACAGATATCAATAACGAAGTGATCAAAACAGAATTGAAATTATATACTTCAGGTGAGTTTTCTATTGGTGGGTTCTTGAAGCACAACAATTTGGATAGAGGTATGGCTGGCTTATTGGGTGTTGTAGATCAAATTTCCATACACTTAAAATCACTTGATAGTCGAAATGAAATACCCTTCCCAATATCTGACGATAGAATTGCAGATATAACAATTAGACCATCCTTGCGAACCAAGTGGGAGGCATGGACCGCTGCCTGTAAGTATTTAATGGTGGATATTAATTGGATCAAGTCGTTCAGTGTGGCGGAATACTATTTGCGTGGCGCATGAGGTTTTTTGTATTTGAAAATTTTCCTTTTTAGTTAAATTGAATGCCTAACTTGTTTCTTTTCCAATAATCTGGCTTTGAAATGACAGCTCAAGATTTGAAACCCATAATAGTAAAAACTAATGGGAAGGAAGAAGGTTTTGAATTAAACAGGTTGCAACTTCACCTTATGCAGCTTGTGTCGGACTTAAATTTATCTTTTATAGATATCAATTACGTTATTAATCAAGTTCAAATAGGTCTACCTCAAAGATTGCACATCGATGAGCTCATTAATCTCTTAGCTGAAACTCTGGCTTCATTAACTACTAGATACTATCAATATTCTAATTTGGCATCCAGAGTTCTTCAACATCACCTGCAAAAGCAATTACCTAAAACGTTTTCTGATAATGCCAAAATCCTCTTTTCGTTTGATACCAACAGGCTTAATAGCAAACGTTTCATTAATAAAAAAGTGATGAAAGTGATTGAAGAAAATACAGCAATAATAAATGCTGCTATTGTTCCTGAGCGAGATTACCTTATCGACTACTTTGGGTTTCGGACTTTGGAAAAATCCTACTTGTTAAGAACTGATAGGGGAATTCATGAGACACCACAATATCTATTCATGAGAGTAGCTTTAGGTATTCACACTGATGATATAGATGCTGCTATTGAAACTTATCATTTGATGTCACAAAAGTATTTTGTTCATGCTTCACCAACTCTGTTCAATTCAGGAACTGATTTCGCCAATCTCTCTTCCTGTTTTTTACTTGCGATGAATGATGATTCCATTGACGGTATTTTTAAAACAGTGCATGAGACAGCAATTATTTCAAAGGCTTCAGGTGGTGTGGGATTACATGTTTCCAATATAAGAGCTAGCGGAACTTATATCTCGGGTACAAATGGTACCTCTAGTGGATTAGTTCCTATGTTAAGAGTTTTCAACAATACTGCAAAGTATGTAGATCAAGGAGGGAACAAAAGACCAGGAGCATTTTGTATTTATCTTGAACCGTGGCATGCTGATGTATTTGCATTTTTAGATCTTCGCAAAAATCATGGTAAAGAAGAGCTAAGGGCTAGAGATTTATTTTATGCCCTTTGGATACCATCTTTATTTATGGAAAAGGTTGAAAGAGACGAAGAGTGGTGTTTGTTTTCCCCCGATAAGTGCCCCGGATTGACAGATGCCTATGGTGAAGAGTTTAACAAATTGTACAATAAATATGAAAGTGAAGGAAAATATATGAAGAAGGTGAGAGCTCAAAAATTATGGAATGCCATATTGGTTTCACAGACTGAAACAGGTAACCCATTTTTACTGTACAAGGATTCCTGTAACGAAAAATCAAATCAAAAGAATTTAGGTACCATTAAGAGTTCTAATTTATGTTGTGAAATTATTGAATACTCGTCACCAGATGAAATTGCAGTTTGTAATTTAGCTTCTGTGGCATTACCTGCATTTGTTGAAAACGGTGAATTTTGTTTCAAAAAGTTACATCAAATTTGTAAAATAATAGTGAAGAATTTGAACAAAATAATTGATATTGGAGAATATCCTCTGGACAAGTGCAAAACATCAAATTCCAAAAGTAGGCCTATAGGGTTAGGAGTCCAAGGTTTAGCTGACGTCTTTTTTAAGTTGGGGATGCCATTTGGTTCAAAGGAATCCAGAAAACTTAATATTCAAATCTTTGAAACAATCTATCACGCGGCTTTGGAATCATCTATGGAACTAGCAATTAAATATGGAACTTATGAAACATACGAAGGATCTCCAATGTCAAAGGGTGTTTTTCAATTCGACATGTGGAATACTCAGCCTACGAATTTGTGGGATTGGTCTTCCTTAAAACATGAAATTGCGTCTCATGGGATTCGAAATTCCCTGTTGGTTGCATTAATGCCAACTGCTTCTACATCTCAAATTTTAGGTTATAATGAATGCTTTGAGCCTATAACTTCTAACATTTATACAAGAAGAGTTATTTCAGGGGAACATCAAGTTGTCAACAAATATTTGATAGATGATTTGGTGAGTCTAGGCCTGTGGAATGACGATATTAAAGATAAGATAATTTATCACGAAGGGTCAATTCAAGCAATTGAAGAAATACCAGATCATTTGAAGGAACTTTATAAAACTGTTTGGGAAATGTCACAAAAAATTATTATTGATATGGCTGCAGATAGGGCTCCATTTGTTGATCAATCGCAAAGTATGAACTTGTTTATGCAAGACGTTTCATTTTCCAAGTTAACTAGTATGCATTTTTATGCCTGGAAGAGTGGATTGAAAACAGGTATCTATTACCTTAGAACAAAAGCAGCATCATCTGCAATTAAATTTACGGTTTCATCTCATCTTTCAACTTCTTTGAAGAAAAGGAAGATGATCAATGAGCTCAATGGTAATGAGCAGAAAAAAAGGCCATCATCAAATGGCACTATTTTGGATACGGAAGAAGAAGAAGAAGAGAAACAAAAGGATGATAAAAAAAGCTCATTTAATATCTATGATAATAAAATCATAGCCTGTAATTTACAAGACCCAGAGGGATGCGAATCATGTTCTTCATGATCTTTTTTAGAATGTTTGCTTTTTTGTCACATGTATATAGTAGATAATTTTGTAAATATAGTTAATGTAATAAGTAATTATGATAACTTAAGTCTGAAGTTAATGGCACCACCATCATCACCAGGTCTAATTGGCACCTGTTGAAATCTACCGGGAACTCTTTCTGCACTCCACCATGGTTTACCACCAAACGATAAATAACCTTTTTCCTTATCATAGTTGAATTGCATCGGCTTAACGGAGTGACTACACACAAGTGTTTGATCAGCAGAAATTTGACAGTACCCTTTTGAGGATTTCAAGTTGTAACCGCCAAATGGTGCTTTAACGAGATGGAAAGTGGCACAAGTTCCTGAAGTGTACCAATGTCCGTTACCAATAAGACAACCTTGTTGATCTTCTGGTTTCAAAAAGCCAGTCAAAGAATCAGTAGGTTTTGGTGGCTCATTTGGATCAGTCGGAGTTGGTGGTTTAAACCCCATTTTTGGAATCCACTTGATTCCATTTTCTGGGCATCTAGAGTTAAGTAATGGAGGAATTGGGACATATTCCCCCTCAACAACTGAGCCACGGAGATGATGGAAGTACCAAACTTCTTGTAATGCATTGAATCTATTACATTTAATGAAAACAGGTTGACCAAAACGGGCACTCAAAGTACTTTCAATTTGTTCTCTGGAATATGTTTGTTCATTGGAAGGAACAATACCATTTTCATACAGCCAATCATGTGTCGGCAACTTCTCAAATAATTCAACAGTTCTTTTGAAAAAATCAACAACATTTTGATTCTTAACATATGCATTAGAATTATAGCAGGAGGGTTTGATAGTATTAAGACATGTACCATGTTTATTAAATTCATGAACCCAAAGAGAATCATCATTACCATTGAAGTTTTTCCAAAACTTCTCCATCTTTTCAAGTAAAGTGATTTCACCAAAATCCTGCAAAATAGTTTTAACACTATCGATTTCCATAGAAGGATCGCAAAATTGATCAAAGTCACCATCACATTTATCGGGCCACAACCCATGTAAAGTAAACATATCATCAGGTCCAATTGGAGGATAGTAATCCCAAAACTGGGTTAGTAAAAGAACGCCACCGGGGTATTCAAAACAGCATGAGTTTTCAACAAAAGTGGTGTTGGTGCATGACAGCGGGGAATTGATAGGACAATGCTGAATTTGAGAGGGATTGAAGATATTTGGGATGAGATTAAATGTATCAAAAGGAAGAATAAGACCCTCTACACAAGAATTGAGTAAAAGGGCTAATGAAATGTCACGTAAGTTCATTACCATGAATAATTAGAGAAAAAATGGGCATAGAGATAAGAAGAAGCTCTTCTCGTGTCATCAGATTTATGAAGGGAAAAATAATGGATTACGTAATACACTGATAAGAAACAAAATTTGTGAATTGTCTATAATTTGGTTTAAATAGGGGGTTTACGTTACGGTTCACCTTACCCAATCTTTAACATCAGTAGTGCCATAAATAATTTGAAGTGTGATTAAATTTCGAATTTTCCTTGTATTATTTTAACAGTTATAATAGTTATTTATATTATTTATTCTTCATCACCGCTTGATGCAGAATCATCTAACTCGATATCCTCATCATCACTATTGGCAGCTGCGGCAGCAGCCTTTTGTTCTCCTTGTTCTCTTTCTTCTTCTTCAAGAGATTCTCTCATTAATTTCAATTGAGCTTCCTTGACTTGTCTGTTAGTTGCAACGTAAGCACCTAGTGGAGTGTTATCCCATTCCAAATCTTGAAGGAATTTACTCACTTCAATCTTATTCTTTGGACTATATTCAACAGTACTTCTCTTTTGTTCGATCATTTTAGAGTTAGCTGTAATCTTTTCAACAAGAATATTCAATTGTTTATTGAATCTTGGATTCTTAGATTTTTTGGCATATCTTCTTAAGAAAATCAATGGGGGAGTAGTTAATTCTGGGAAAGCAACAGACTTAGAGTAAAGAACAAAGTATTCACTAATCAATTCAATGATTTGTTCACAAATGCCATCAACAAAGACCTTAGTATTTAAATATTGTTTAGTGACCTTGATAACGGAATCAAAATCAACAGCAGGAAGTTGTTCAATCTTTGGACGTCTAGAAAATTGGTTAGAGTTCAACACTTCGCTGATTAATGGGAAGATTGGGATAAACACACCAGTGTTTTGGGAAAGTCTAATCATGGACCTAATAAGATAGAATCTTAATGGGAAAAATTGAGCAGTTGGAATTAATCTAATAGTACCAATAGTAACTTGAACCAATGGGTAAATCAATTGTCTTAATGGATTTTCTGCTCCCTTTTTAATTTCTAATTCCTTTTCTGGGTTACATTGTGTAGAAATGACTCTTGACCAGAAATCAAGAGAGTGACAGAATTGCCAATTGTAAATAGATTTGTAACTGTCTTTTGTTGGTTGGTTGACAATGTTTCTCAAGTGGATTG
Organism: Saturnispora diversa; assembly: GCA_030560905.1. Lineage (NCBI taxonomy): Eukaryota > Fungi > Ascomycota > Pichiomycetes > Pichiales > Pichiaceae > Saturnispora > Saturnispora diversa. Next base: position 123,572 of record JAKTWH010000005.1, read on the forward strand.
CCAATTGTCTAACAAATTCAAACCCAATTTGATATCCAAGGGTTGGGTTCATACCAAATAATTCAGCAGCGGAATTCTTTTGAAAGTTTATCAAAGGTAAAGAATGAACATTAGTCTTTCTACAATGCTTAATGAATGAGGAGTATGATGATTTCAAAACAATTTCTAAAACGGATTTTGGGTATTCCTTTGCTGCATTGTTCATGAATGCGAAAGCAGATAATTGAGTTTCAAGTTTCTTTGAGCCACTCCAAATGTTAACAACACCATGAATAATATTTTTCAAAACCTTTCTCATAGAAATCAAATATGGTAATAATTCTTGAACAGATTGTAAAACTAAAGCGGCAGTTTCAGTATTGGAAACATCAGAAAGAAGAACAATCAAGGAACTAGAATGAGACTTGACTAACTGTGTAACATTGGCAACCTTCTTATTGTTACCAGTAATATTTCTAATACCGTTTGAAGAAACTTTATATGGAGTGATCTTTTGAATGGCCAATGGCAAGCTTTGTAAAACGCAAATCATCAAGTGGTTAAACACCTTTTCGTTAGTAACTTCGTATCTAAAATCTTCATCATCCGGATGGAGGGCAGCTTTGAAAGCTAAAATAACACTTTTAAGAATGTTCAAAGATGGAGTGTCAGAAGCCAACCCTTCAGACCAACGTTTTATTAACTTCATATCAACGGTTGTTCTTGGAGCCTTTTGTTTAGCAGCATTTGATTCTTTACCTGCTTCTGCGTCTTCTTCTTCATCTGATTCATCATCACTCATAGCATCTAATGGGTTAACTGGTTTGAAATCTAACAAATCTTTATCGTTCTTTTTCAAGTAGTTGTAAAATTCTGGATCATTTTCCTTTAAGGCATCCATATCGATATCATCACCTTCTTCTTCAGATGATTCATCATCTTCAGCAACATCCTTTTTAGAGGCTTTCTTCTTTGGCTTTTCCTCTTCTTCTTCTTCGTCTTCAGAAGGTGATAAACCATCATCTTCCTCATCCGATTCTTCCTCATCTGATTCTTCAGTCTTCTTACCCTTTTGTTGAGGAACCTTCATACCCTTTTCAAAGTATTCTTCAACATCCATATCATCAAAGATCTCTGCATTCTGTTGATTTTTGTCAACTGTAGCGGAGGTTCCTGATTTAGATTTGTTACCTCTTCTTTGAGAAAGCATTTTCTTATGGTCCTTCACTTTTTTTCTCTGACCAATGGCATTTTTCAAATGCTTAGATTGAAACTTCTTTGTTGCCTTAGATGCTTTACCCATTATTCAATGATACAAAGTTAAGTTCAGTTAGGTTAGTTTAAGTTTTTCAGCTGGATAAAATTTTTTTTTTTTTAATGAAATTTTTTTTCCACAGCCTTGAATTTTATTTATTTATTCCAGTGTGAAGAGGAAGACGCGTTATCTCTTCCTTGAACAGATTGATACGCCGCCTTTTATCTCCAATGGAAAAAGCAAACATCCTTAAAGAAGAAGACTATAGCTTATTGAAAGGGGAACTTGGTAATGATGAGAGTTTTCTTTTTGAAGCAACGCTAAACACTTCGATGAGCCTTCAAGAGACTGTTGTTGATATCGAAGACGAACCATTAGAGGAGCCAATTCCATGTAAAAGAAAAAAAGAAGATGACTATCCAAAAGAAGAAATAAACATTAAAAGGAGAAAGTGTGTTGGTAACAAACCATTTGCCAGCAAGAATGGTCTTATTTATAAAGAAATCCCGGCTGAGCATTTGGGGCCACAGGTGGCAATAGGCTTAAATGCGTGTACAATGCTTAATATGTCCAATGATGAGAAGGAAAGTGGTACAAAAAAAAGTATTGCATTGTTAAGTTTGATAGAATCTAAGGAATTGAATATAAAGAAACAAATAGCCACATTGCGGAAAGAAATTGATGTTTTACAAAGGGTTAAAAAAAGTAGAAAGAGTAATAATGTTGATAAACTTATTGATAAATGGCGTGAAATTGGCCAAATGGCTGCAAGTAAATTGTTTAATGAAGCAAAGATTAAGATCGAAAGGATGGGGGGCGTTGAAGAATATCGTATTAAACAAAACCGTTTAAAGAAAAGAAATCAAATGAATGATTCACAATTTGGAATTGACAATGATATGTTAAATCAACTAGAAAAATATATTGAATCGGAGGAGTTTCAAAATTTGGATTCTTTTGATCAAAAGGAAATTATAGACAAAAAATGTGAGTTAGAAGACGGTTTAAATAATCTGCAAGAGAATGTTGGTTCTTCCAATTTTGACGTTGACTTTGAAGACAACAGCTTCACTATGGAAGAGCTATTCAGACAGTTGAAGATGGATATCAAACTATTTTTCTAAGAAATGAGCTTGCCGGCCCGATTTGTGGAGACCGATCTTTTTCCTTTATTTTTTTTTTTCTTCGGAGTTGGATTTTATAGTCAGTCATATTGGTTAAGGTGCCGGTTAAGAAGCGAATGCCACCATATACGTCTGAATCGCCTTCTGAATTGGGAAAAGATGGGCAGAAAGGGTATACGAAGGAAGCACGTAGATCAGTCCCCGCGTGTAAAAGGTGTCATTCATTAAAAGTTAGATGTATACCTGTTGATCCTGAAATTCAATTTGGATTATGCACAAGATGTAGTAAGAGTGGAGCAGATTGTCAATATGATTTGTCTAATGTTAAGAAAAGGAAAATGTTACAGCCAATGACTGCAGCCAAAAAATTGCATTTAATGACATTAGAAGTTGAGGAGCTAAAACAAAAATTATTAGAGCAAGATCAAATTATAAGAAATATGAGGGGGTTCAGTCTTGATGAGGAAAGTGAATTTCTTAATTCATTTTCCCTTCGTGATAGATTGCAAAAATATGGTACAGAGATCGATGAGTTGAATCAACTATTGGTTGATAGTGATCAAGATATCAGAAGTGAATTTATTAAAGCTAGTGAGGAACGAGCAAAACTCAGTGAACCATATATTGATTATAAAAATCATGATATTATTAAGGAGGGATTATTGACAAAAGAACAATGTCAGCAATTGATTAATGTATTTGTTATGCGGGTTCATCCAAGATACCCCTTTGTGGAATTACCCACTGATATAACTGTTGAGGGGTTGAGTTCAAAGGATTATTTGTTTTTTCTTATTGTGTTATATATAGGCCTCACGGCTGATAAAAACACGTCAACACCATCACCACCACCAGAGTCTATATCATTAAGATTAGAAAGCTTGATTTCGAGATCTTTAGCCGTTGAAATTTTAGCTGTTGGTAATAAAAATATTTCATTGTTGAAATCGTTATTATTATATTGCATTTGGTACCCTTCACCAGAATTGTTTCATCATAGAAGATACCATTTGTTTACAATTTTATGTGCAGCAATGGTTGGCGACTTAGGATTGAGTGGTCGTCCTTATTTTTTATATAATAGAGAAGATGGGACATTCCAGAAAGCAAATATTAAAGCAGATAAGCAAGCAATTGGAAATAAATCTTTAAATTTGGTTATTTATATTGTTATGGGCTCGATTTCATTATTTTTAAGAAGAAGAGTTTTATTCCAATGGAATGAATATATGGATCGATGTTGTTTATTATTAGAGGGATCTAAACAAAGAGAGCATCAATTAGTGGCTATATATGCAAGAATGAATCACTTCTTGGAAAAAATTTATATCAATGTTCATTGCACTTCTGAACAGTTGACAATTTTAGAGTTATCAAGTACTAGAAATAAAATGCTCATTCAAGAATATCAAAATCAGTTGAATACTTTAAAACAAAGAATTAGTTCTACATTTGAAGAAAATGACAGTGATTTCCATGCCTCGATGTCTTACTTGTATTCTGCACATGCATATCTTTATGAACCTGGAATTCAATCATTATTTAGAGCTAAGGGTCAATTAACAGATGAGCATCAAAATATCATTTATCATTCATTAACTCAACTTTGCGAATCTTGTATGTTAACATTGAAGCACTTCTTGGAATTGAATAATGAATGTATCACTTCAAATCCATTGTTTCATACATCTAGAGTGATTTACACCTCAGGTATATTACTTAAAATTAGACATTTAAGTTTAACTATACCTGAATCTATCAAGCCGAGTATATTTACCAAAAACCATGTTAACATCATCCAACAATTGTTAAAAAGAATTGATACTACTATTAAGGAATATTCAAGAAATCACTTTCTGAAAAAGTTAAGAATCGTTTTGGGGTTATTCACCCAAACATGTTTAAATCAATGGTATACTTCATATATTGATCTTTCTGAGGATATTAGTGGTAGGGACCCTACATTTATCGATCCAAGATCAGAGGAAATCGAGAAATTCAAGAACAGTCATATTATTCAGCAACAGCAATCAGGTTCCCTATTCCAAAATATTAGTGAATCCACCAAATCTCGAAAGAGATCAATGTCAATGAATATAGCACCAAGTGGTCGAACACCATCAATTGGTATTCCATTACCGCCGTTTAGTGCAATGATTGGTACAAATGTCAATTTGGCATATAATCAAGAACAATCGCAACAGAATAATACTTCTAATTCTGGAGTTTACAATGTTAATTCGATGTTGAATCCACCAGTCAATTTACAAACTACTACAACTGTCCCAGAACTTACAGATACTAATGGTGGAGATCTCGATCAACAACTAATGAACTTCAGTGATGAGCTATGGACAGAATTGTTCTTCTCCGGTACTAATTCATATGATTTTGACTTTCTAAATGGGGATGGAGTGGTCCCCTCATTATGAAATGTCAGATTTGTGACTGCTTTTTTAACTCGCTTGGAAGAATGTTGGGTGCGGTGCGCGGGGTGATGGGACGCGGAAAGTTTGTGCACTCTCTGGGAATTTCGCAGGAAAAAAAATCAACGCTTTGGATTTTTTCAGAAGTCCTAACAACAACTTTACACATTAAAAATGGTTGCTGTATGTGTGAATAGTATAGTGTGGATGATGTTAGGAGAATTTAAAGGACAACCAAAATATGATCATATAGAATTTAGAATTCCCCTAGTGTTTGAATTTAGATCAAAAGTTGAAAATTGATTTCTTCAATATATTTAATAATACCATGATATAAATCTTGTGAACTTTTAATTTCATGTTAATAACAATAAAGATGCCTAATATGAATGCCATTTACAACATTATTTGATTTACATGAATATTTCATATTTAAATTCCTTAATGTCATTGCCACTCATTCAATTTAATTTATCATTTATTTGTCATTATGAGTTAATACTAACATTTCGAATTTATTTAACAGGAAGCTGCAGTTCCAAAGCAAACCAGAAAGGTTGCTAGACCACAAAAGTTGAGAGCCTCTTTGGTGCCAGGTACCGTTTTGATCTTGTTGGCTGGTAGATTCAGAGGTAAGAGAGTTGTCTACTTGAAGGAATTAGAAGACAACACCCTCTTGGTTTCTGGTCCATTCAAGGTTAACGGTGTCCCATTGAGAAGAGTCAATGCTAGATACGTTATTGCTACACAAACCAAGGTTGATGTTACTTCCCTTGATGTTTCCAAGTTCAACGCTGCTTACTTTGCTAGAGAAAAGTCCTCTAAGGGTAAGAAGTCTGAAAAGGACTTTTTCGGTGAAGGTGCCGCTAAGAAGGAAGTTAAGGCTGAAAGAGTTGAAGACCAAAAGGTTGTTGACAAGGCTTTGATTTCTGAAATTAAGAAGACTCCACTGTTGAAGCAATACTTGGCTTCTTCCTTCTCCTTGAAGTCTGGTGACAAACCACACGCCATGGTTTTCTAATTTTTTACATATAAAAATCTTTAATGAAAATAAAAATTAGATCTGTACGTCTTTAAACAAGTAAAAATTACCATGTTAAGCCAAATTGAATAGTGAAAAATGAAAAAAAAAAAAAATATTGCTAAAAAAAAAAATTTTTTTCTTTTCCTTTCTAATACCTATTCTTTACATTAACTCATAGTAAAAATGTCTACTTTATTACCTCTTGCTACTTATAACTTAGCTTTGGATCCATTCAATCCACAAAAATGTCAAGCAGATGAATTCCCAATCACAGTGAGAATTACCTTGGCTGCAATTGATCCAGAAGCAGTTGATGATAAAGAAGAGCCATCCACCCTTAGACTTTTGAAGAAGTCTGAATTGGATCCAGAAGATGATTACTACAACATGGGTTCTAGTGATGAAGATGAAGATGAAGATGAAGAAGAAGAATCCGAAGAAGAATCCGAAGAAGAAGCTCCAAAGAAATCTAAGAAGGCCAAGAAGGAAGAAGAAGAAGAAGAAGAAGAAGGCGAAGGCGAAGGCGAAGAAGAATCCGATGAAGAAGATCTTGATGATGCCATTGAAGAACATGTCATCTGTACTCTTTCACCAAAGTCCCAATACCAACAAACTTTAGATATCACTATTACACCAGAAGAAGAAGTTTACTTTGTTGTTACCGGTTCTTACAGAGTTCACCTTTCTGGTAACTACGTTGACCATCCAAATGATGAAGACGAAGATGATTACATTTACGGCGATGATAGCGAAGATGAAGATGATTCAGATTACGATTTGACTCCAGATGAAGATGAGATTCTTTCTGATGATGCTCTTGAATATGACTTGGATGAATTAGATGACATTGAAGATGTTGAAGGTAAGATTGAAGAATTAGTTGAAGAAGACAACCAAAAGAAGAGAAAGGCCACTGAATCAGCAGAAAAGGACTCCAAGAAGTCTAAGAAGGAAAAGAGCGTTAAGTTCAATAAGGAATTAGAACAAGGCCCAACTCCTACTAAGGACACTAAGAAGGAAGAACCAAAGAAGGAAGCCAAGAAGGAAGTCAAGAAGGAAGTTAAGAAGGAAGTTAAGAAGGAAGTTAAGAAGGAAGAACCAAAGAAGGAAGTTAAGAAGGCTAAAACCATCGCTGGTGGTGTTATTATTGAAGATAAGACCACTGGTTCAGGACCAGTTGCTAAGAAGGGCCAAAAGGTTGGTGTCAGATACATTGGTAAGTTGAAGAACGGTAAGGTGTTTGACAAGAACACTAGTGGTAAGCCATTTACTTTTGGTCTCGGTAAGGGTGAAGTTATCAAGGGTTGGGATGTTGGTATTGCTGGTATGGCTGTTGGTGGTGAAAGAAGACTTGTTATTCCTGCTCCAATGGCTTACGGTAAGTCTAAGATCCCAGGTATCCCACCAAACTCTGAATTGACATTTGACGTTAAGTTATTATCCATTAAATAAAAGTACAGTACATAGAAATATTTTAAAAAGTCATATACACGTATACAAAGCATACTTTAATTAATTGCTAGCGGATTTCCAAACATTATAACCCTTATTGTTTGTTTTAATTAATGAAATATCACCCTTTTTGATACCTTTATCAACAACACTAAATATATAATCTCTAGGGTAATGATGTTTATCAATTAAATGTAATCGTCTCTTTTTATGATCTTTAAAGCTCCTATCACAATCTGAAACAAAACAAGCAAATATAGGTTCACCACGTTCTAGTTTAATTCTTGCAAATGGATCATGATTTTCAGTAATATGACATTCAAGTATCTTTGACGTTGGAAAATTTCGTTTGCATTCTGTGCAAATGTTAACATGACATGATTTATAATGAGCGTCATATAACACACTACTGGCAAATACTTGGGGTTCTTCATTGCAAATTGGTGGCAATGAACACGTAACTTGTAAAGCTATAGCCTTTGCCTCTTTGAGTTTGGCTCTTCGCCTTGCTGATTTTGAGGGCTTGGAGGGCTGTGGCTGTTCTATATTCAACTCTAAACTTTGCTGCTTCAACAAAGGCTCTTCAATATCAGTATCATCTTCTCTGGCCCTCTTTAATGTATCTTTTTCATCCATATTTACTGATAAATGTAAGTATAATGACGTTTTTTAATATTTTTTTTAAGGCAATGTAAGAATAGTGTAATTACATTTGACACATTTTCACCACATGAAGAGGGAAAGTGATGAAGCTTATGAACCAACATTACAAGTGCCATTTAAGAAATTGAAAAGTGGTGATCGTATTAATTTGTCGATTGAAAGGGGGGTTAATAACTCTCATGTTGTTGGTCCATTAGATCCTAAATTTGGACAACGAAGAGCATTCCCTGTTTCCATCCCATTGACTGGGGTAGACTTAGATGTGGTTCCTAAAACTGTGGAACAATATTTAGCACAAGTTAGAGCAGAAGCAGATCTTTATGGAGTGAATTATGGTAGTGAAGATGAAAATGATAGTGAAGATAGTGAAAATAATGATGATCTAGTTTACATTGCCCCCCCAGAAAGTGATAGAGAGTTACCGACTATTTCAGATGATCAAAGGGAAATTGTACAGGAGTTTCAATCAAAGAAAAATCAATATCACACCTTTAGATCTCAGTTAGAAGAATTAGATGCCATTGAATTACCTCAAACCCAAAAGGAATGGAAGAAATTTATATGGGAAACTAGTTGTGAACAGGATTATATTGCTCAAATCATAGAAGAGGATCAGGGAGGGTTACTTCTTGTTTATTTTACTAAGTGGTTGAGTATGAATCCTGATCTTAACTTAATCGAATGGATTTGGGGGATTTTAACAGCTTTTGAACCCATGGGACCATCGTCCATATCTTTAATTCGAAATTTAGGTAAAAAGGCACTCAAACAGTCATTGGTTGCCCCCCATGAAATCAATTTAAGAAAAATCATCATAATAATAGCTTTAGAATTTGGTCAACGCGATCTTTTACCACAAATTACCACTTTATCTTTACCTTCATCTTCACTTGATTGAACAAGGACCACCAATGGTATGTTTTGACGTTTGTAATCAGTTATCGATTGAAGCATACTAACATAATCACTCACCCGCCACTGCGGCTCTCACCATATTATTCATCAGTCAGGAATTCAAAGTTTATTAAAGACAGAAAGAGAAGCACAAGAAATTGTCAGTGAAGCTAGACAATATCGTGCTGCTAAATTAAAGGCCGCCAAGGCAGATGCCCAAGGAGAAATCGAAGAATATAAGACCAAGAAGGCCGACGAATTGAAGGCTTTTGAAGCCAAATTTGCCGGCGCCAATGACCAATTAGAAAAGGATGCTGAAAAGGAAGCACAAACCGGATTGGAAGAGATTAAAAAGATTGCCCAACAAAAGAAGGCTGCAGTGGTGAAGCTGCTTGTTGATTCTGTTGCTAGTGCTAAGCCAGAGCTTCATATCAATGCTTGAATTAGATATTTTTTTATTTATTAAACTTGTTTTAATCTGTATCGTGCATTTTATTAATTAATGTGCCTTGTATTCTTTAATATTAGCTGTATTATGGAAAATTTGAAAAGAAATGGAGATTAGAAGATTGAAATTCATTTAATGATTATCTGTATACCCTTATCGGATAAAAAAATGATTATTATGGCATGATGTTATCTTTGTTGGCCTTTTTTGTTGGTATATTTGCCTTCCCCCGTTTTCCAAGCTCTTATCACCCCCCTCCCCCCCCCCCCCCGCCTCGCGTTTCCAATGGGGTGAGGGGAGGGGATAAAATTTTGGCCGTAGAGGGAGTAGCGGCGAGGGGCCGGTGCTATACAATTCTCCTCACCTTGGAGGCCAGGGCAAACAAATTCCTACGGGGCCCACCAATTTTTTGTTGCCCCAGGAAGAAAAAATAACATGGCCTCCCCACCGGCTGCTGGAGGGCACAAATTTTAATAGGGTTCAGTTGTTTTCGGGGTAGAGAAGAAAAAAATGATGGGCCAAATGTAAACATCTGGTACGACATGTGTGTCTTTATCTTTGTTTAATAAATGAAGACTGAGACTTATATTAGACATGGTGAGGTTCATAGAGAACGTCAACGGGTCTCTCATCGTCGTTCAAATTGGCTTAGAATTAAAAGATGGTCTATGGGAGGTATCCACTGGAAGAACTTTGTTATTTTAGTGTTAGTGCCCCTTTTAGGACTCGTAATCTGGGTTTATAAAAGACCAGCATTTGTATCTAACACATTGTATTTCACCCTTTGGTGTTATTCTGGAAGTGTGGTGACAATAAATATCCTTTATCATAGATATTGGAGTCACCAATCTATTGATTTCACTAATGAACCAATAGTTCATTTGTTGACAATGATTGCTAGTGGTGGTGGTGTGACGCATGCTTTAAACTGGTGCTCATCTCATAGAGCACATCATAGATATTGCGATACAGTTGATTCTGATCCTCATTGTATTAGAAGGGGGTGGTTCTTTAGTCATATGGGATGGATGATTTTGGTTCATAATCAAAAAGTGAGTAAAGTGATTCAAGAATCTAAGTTAGATCAACTGGCCAACAATGAAATTGTTTATTGGCAAGTGAAGAATTATACATCGTTATTCGCATTTGTGGGGTTGGCATTACCAACATTAGTTTGTGGTATATTATGGGATGATTATTGGGGTGGATTCCTTTACGCCGGTGTCTTAAAGGTGATCTTAGTTCAACATTCCATCTTTAGTATGAATTCCTTAGGTCACTTATGGGGGAATCGTCCATATAATGATGAAACAAGTGCAAGAGATAACGTTTTACTCAGTTTAATATCATGGGGAGAGGGGAATCAAAACTTTCATCATGAGTTCCCCGCTAATTATAAAAATGGTCCGAAATGGTACAGTTATGATCCAACCAAATGGGCCATTTGGGTATTTAGATTACTTGGACAAATCAGTTCAGTGAAATCGCCAAGTCAAGCTAGTATTGATAAAAGTTTTGTTCAACAACAACAAAAGTTACTTGATAATAAGAGATCTCAATTGAATTGGGGGATCCCAATTGAACGACTACCTATTTTCACCCCCGATAACTTTAAGGAATTGGCTAAAAATACAAAGGATAGATATCTTGTTGTTATTAAGGGTATTATTCATGATATTACACCATTTGCAAAGGATCATCCAGGAGGTATTGCCCTAATGCAAGCCTCTCATGGTAAGGATGCCACTTCTGCATTTGAGGGTGCTGTTTATATGCATTCTAATGCAGCAAGAAACCTTCTTGCTACAATGAGAATCGGAGCTCTTGGCGGATCAGAAGCCTTATATTGGAAGCAGCAAAGAATGGAGAACAAGACAAAGCCATTAGATAATGATAGTGAGGGTAAGAGAATTGTTAGAAGTGGATCTCAAGCTACCAAGTCTAATATTCATGGGGGTACGGCAGGTGCAGCATGAAGTGATATTTTAAATCATTTTATTTTCAATCGGTGTGACAATAACTTTGTTTATTCGTTGAATGTTCGCTCGAACAATTAAAAGGTCCCTACATGGCACAAGGTCATGTTTACAGACCCAAGAACGTTCACCCAACTCATGGGGGACACCATTAAGAATGATCTCCGCAATGTCCACGTGTCTTGTTGCGGGATTTGTTGTTGGTAATATTTATTCCAATGAAGAATCTAATTGGTCCTCAACAACCCCACTCTCTACATTGAAACCTCTCCAGTATGCCAATAACGATCGTGTGAATCAAGCACTTGGGTTACTATTAAAGATTGTAGGCGAAGAACGTATCACTATATCCCCCAATGAATTGAAGACACATTCAAATGACCCCTCAAATTTCATTCCAGCAAAACACAATGAATCCCCCTACGCTGTTGTTTACCCACACAGTATTGAAGAAGTATCAAATATTATGAGGATCTGTCATGATTATTGTATCCCCGTCATCCCCTATTCTGGTGGTACATCAATTGAAGGTCATTTCATTCCAACTAGACGTGGTATTTCAATAGATGTTTCACAAATGAACAACATTATTGAAATCCATCCTGATGATTTAGACGTTGTTGTTCAGCCTGGTGTTGAATGGACATCATTGAATGAAGAATTGGATAAATATGGATTGATATTTGGTCCCGATCCAGCTCCTGGTGCTCTCATTGGGGGGATAATCGGCACTAATGCATCTGGTACTAATGCTGTGAGGTACGGTGCTGCTAAGGATAATGTTTTAAGTCTAACTGTTGTGCTAGCAGATGGTAAGGTCATTAAGACTAGACAAAGACCTAGAAAGAGTTCTAATGGATACAACCTAACCAATTTGTTTATTGGTTCAGAGGGGACCTTGGGGATTGTTGTGGAAGCCACTTTAAAATTACATGTTAAACCACATAATGAAGTTATTACATTAATTAATTTTAAAGAAATTAGGGATGCCTCCAAAGCTGTTGGAGATTTGTTCAAAAAGGGAATTACTTGTAATGCTGTTGAGTTTATGGATAACAGACAAATGAATGCTGTGGTGGAAATGGGTGCGGGGGGTGATAGAACATGGTACCCGGATCATCTTTTGCTTTTGAAATTAAGTGCGGTTGACGATAATTCGTTGAAAAGTGTTTTGAAAACAGTTGCTGAGATTGGAAAGGCTAACAATGGATTTAATATTCAAGTTGCTAAAGAAGAAGAAGAGAAGGAGGATATTTGGAGAGTGAGAAAGACTTTACTTTGGAACTCTCTTGGTTGGGCCAAAAAATTCAAGCCGAACGCCCAAGTGTTGCCTACAGATGTTTGTGTGCCAGTTTCCAAACTACCTGAGTTGATAACAAAGACTATGGAGAAGATGGAAGCTGCAGATTTATTGGCAACTGCTGCAGGCCATGCCGGTGATGGTAATTTGCATGTTTTGGTGATCTTTGAACCTGATCAAATTGCTGAGGCCCATAGAGTCATTAATGAAATGTCTCTTTTAGCAATAGAGTTAGAGGGTACAGTTTCAGGAGAACATGGTATTGGGGTTAGTGAAAAGAGAGAATTTTTAGAAAGAGAATTAGGAAGTGATACAATCGATTTAATGAGAAGTGTCAAATTTGCATTAGACAAAAAGGCCATTTTGAACCCGGATCACATTTTCAAAATTGATCCAACCGAAAGAAGACACCCATTTGATAAATAGTTGAATAATTTATACTTTATTACAAGCTTATGTAAATACTTTTAATGATAGAACACATCTTTTATGGACGGTGAATTAATTTACACTCACCCAAATAAATAAATAACCTGTTTCTTTATCAACAATGTCCGACACTACATTGAAAACGCTTCGTTCCACGTTGGATTTCATTGAAGGAGAGTGGTCGGATTTAATACGTACTAACTGTAATCCTCTAGATATTGCCACGCCCTTATTGGCCGATGAACACAATCAAGAATGGATGGATTTTCAAAAATCCAAAAAGAGGTTACAAAATGATATTAGAGCGGCAGTCAATGCCCATTATATGGCCTTCAATGACAGTGTGGGAGCTTATGGACTTGCAGAGGAATCATTGACTCAAAGTCAGGACACTTTAGGTGTCATAAAGAGTCAATTGAAACAAGTTGGTGATTTGATTGGTAAAAATAACGATTTAATGGTTGATCTTAACGACAAAAGAAGAAATTATGCATTAATACTTGAGGTTTTAGAACAAGTTCAGTTAGTTAAACAACTGGTTGCTCAATTAGAAGAAGCTGCAAATGATAGAAACTTTGAATTATCAGTTAAGTTAATTAAGGAAATCAGAGATTTGAGTACCAATTGGGGGATTTCCAAACTTCCAAGTCTTGATAATTTGTTTAGCAGGTTTCAATTTTGTTCAGATTCTCTTTTAGAGGCTGCAGTGGATGATATAAATACATTGATTTATTCAAACAACAATGGGAGTTACAAGGGTCTTGAGGGGTTTTTACAATCTATTGAAGGAGAACGTATCTCAGATATATATATTCAAGAAATAGAAAATTTGAAATTTAAAGATCTTCAAAAGAAGATGGAAATAGTTAATAAGTTTGGTAGACAGGCCGAAGTATTAAAGATTTTAGTTTCAAGAACTGAAAGAGAAACTAACAAATTGGTTAAAAAATCCATTGACGAAGTTAAAGCTAAATATCCTTCTCAAATTGAGCTTAATTCTTCGACTACACAGGGGTTAAGTAGCTGGGGATTAACTAGAGGTTTAAATAACGTAATTGTTCATGAATTATTTGAAAAGATTTTTAAAAGATTTGGTCTTAGTATGCAAAAGCATATATTGGTTTATGAATTTGCAAAGTTAAATGGAAATGTTTATAACATTGAGAAAATATGGAATGTTTATCAGAAAAGACTTGGGTTGGCAATTTGCCATTATATTATCAATGAAGATATGTTCCAAGAAGCAGCTGAAATGAATCATAACACTAAAACATATTCACCCTTTGCAAAGGTTCCTAATGGGTTAGATACTTCTGATAATGAGGAATTACTTCATTTTAGCAGTTTGAATTTGAATAAATCAACAAAGGAACTTAACTTGATCATTAATTCACTTTTAAAAACTTCAGAAAATACCGAATTGGCTCATGCAAGTGACCGTGGTGTCTTCATTGGCTTAGATGACACTTCTAATTCTAAAAGGTTGGAAGTTTTAGTGACCGCTAACATCTTCAATATGGGTGAAATCATGGACAGTTTTATTTTATTTTGCACTAACATTGAAGACAATTATCCAATTCATAATGGAGCTAATATTAAATCATTTTTTGATCAATTTATGCATGTTATTTATTTCCATCAGCTAGAATCAGTATTGACTTATGAATTTGAAAGATGTTGTACGCCAGAGAACCCCCAATCTATTCAATTATTTTTCCAAAAGGTATTATCTGTTTTGAATACATCATTGCACTTTAAGGAGAAATACGTCCAAATAGTTCTCAATTTATTACATTTACTGGAAGATAAATACATTCAATTGAAGAATGATTTATTATCTTCAACGATGCCAGAATTATTAAAAATATGGTATAAGGATGTTAACTTGAAATCTATTTCTAAGGAATCTGTTGATAAGATGTTAACGGCATTATATTTACCTCCAGAGAACATATCTAGTGATTTAGGTATGATGAAAAGGTTTGAGCTAACACAGCAAAAGGGATTAGAGGAATCTATTAAATTTCAGGCTGGTATGAGTAAATTATCGCCTTCCTCCTTTATGTCACTTGAAGTGTTGAATTCTTTAGTGAAGGCGATTGGATCATTGTCAGCTGTACTTGAATGGTTACCAAAAATGAAGAGATATGTTCCTGAATTGAGTAATGAGATTAGTAAAGCTTCTCAGTTAAAGGAAACTTGGATGTTGAATAATCAACAGATATTTTACTCTAGCGACAGAGTATTTTTAGCCTTGAATAATGAATACGAGGATAGATTTGATTCTCTTGTTAAAAACTTGGAGGCCCTTAAAATTGATTTAGAATTAATTTTGAGATATGAGGTAAGATTTGAAGGTCTCTATTGTATTAAGAAGTTATTAGCTGAATGTGATATGGTGGGAGTTCCTATTGTTAGAGGAGGTGATTTAAATGTTAGCGGTTCCAATTCAGTGTATGCAATTATAGAAGAGGAGGTCAGTGACAGTGTTGATGATTTTTGTGATCGTGTTAGTTTCATTTCACGTATATTTGATGATTATAATGTAGGAGGTGATGGTAAAATTTGGATTTTTGGTGGGTTAGGATTTTGGCTTGATAGATTAGTGGTTAGGGAATCTAGAATGATTAGAAAAATGATTAAAGGTGGATGGGTTAAAGTTATGGTGAATTTGAGAGTTCTTCAACAACTGATTAGAAAGGTTGATTTTGGAGCCGAATTGCTACTTGCCTGGCAACAAAATGTTTTAGGTAGAGCACTCAAGTACTTTAGTTTAGGAGCAGAAGGGGATCAACTGGTTAATAAAATCGGTCAATTAGAAGTGAAGGATTTTAATTTCACCAAGGAAGAATATACAGCATTGGTCAGATTGGTTTACCATGATCGTAGTGAAGAAAAACGTAAGTTGATATTAAATCGTATCATTAGTTAAAATTATATTATATTTATAAAAGTAAAGACATTAGCAAAGTTCATCATATTTAGGTTTTTTAACGATATGAGTGTCATTCAAAAATTTCCTTTTAAGGGATTCCATCCCCATTTCGGTGTCATCATCATCATCATCATCATTATCAGATTCATTATTATCAACAATGTCCTCAACGTGATTATTCTCTTCTGTGTTTATCATGGTACCTGTTGATCTCTTTTGTTTGTGAATCATTGGAGGATATTTCAATTGGGGATTGATTGAAATAGGAGTCTGAGTCAAAGGAAAATGAAACTGAGTAGGTTTATTTATTGTGAATGCATTATTTTCTAAATTATTTGTTATTGAATCTATTGTTGTTGGTTTAGGCTTCTCCTTCTCCCTTTCCTTATCATTGTCATTAGTAAATTCTCGCTTCTTTGTTTCCAAGACATCTTTTATATCTTTTATATTTTCATTTGTCTCTATGAGTTTCAGAACATCATTAATGCAGTCTAAGTAACCCTTAGCATGAACCATTTGAGTTTTAGAATTCGAAAGCCGATAAAGAGCCGCAATTGATCTTGCTCCCACTTTAAATTCTTCGGAAAGTTCTTTATTTAAAGCGGAAAACACTGCATCATCTATTGGTTGTGAAAGAGGTAAATCGGCTGATAGTCTAGAGAGATCCATTATAATTACAGCCAATTTCTGAAGAAAACTGTGGAAAAAAAATGATAAAAAATCAAATTTTTCTTCAAATCACAATCAGCCACATCGATTAAGTCAATCTGGTCACAAGACATTAAATTACTTCACATTATAAAAGGTCAATTTTGTGTGATAAAAGTTTACATGATATTTAATTTTCTAAACAGGTTGATATATTAAAGTTACCCTCTTTTTTCGGGGGAAACTGGGGGGAGGTATATGGGAAATTCATGAGCATGTTAGTGCTCATCACTCTGATTCTAATTGTCCTTCATACCACCCGGCACTATCTTAAAGGAAAGAATATCATTCTTGTTGATGTCAATGACATCATCTGGAGAAACACGTCTTCCTCCCACACCATCAATCGAAGCAATTGTAACTTCACCCATAATGGCTCTAGCAACAGCACCAACTTTACTATTTCTTTTAAAAAGCATACAGTCTCTGAAAACGTTCTCTCCACTGTTACCCGTAAAAGTGTTGATATTTCTCACTGTAAACACAGGAATGAGATCTAAAACATTGGCTGCCTCTTGAAGAACTTGAACAACACCTGTGGATCCAAATCTATAAAGGACAAGATCTCTAATACTTTCAATCTTTTCACTAAGTTTGTCATCTAAAGGCTTTAGTCCACTATCATCACCCAAATCTTCATATGTGTCCACAAACTCAGTACCCTCTTCATATTTAATGTAACCCTGTTTAGCCAACTTTCTAAGAAACACCTCTGTTATAGCACTAGTAACAACAGCCCTTGTATTTGGGTATTTAATAAGAATTTTACTGACATTTTTATCAGCATCTTGATGATCAATTTTGTTTAAAGCCAACACAGTAGGAAATTTGTATGCCATGAAGGCTTTAACAACTTTAGTTATCCATTCCTTATCCCATTCTTCCAATGGGGGTAACTCTTTAATAGAATCAATAGCAGCAGCAATTAAATTGGCATTAGCACCATAACCACCAAATTGAGCTCTTAAAGTCTCCACAATAGTGGATTTGGTAGCAGTATGTCTTCTGACAATAGACCCCCATCTCTTTAACAAATTATTTTCAATCCATAATCTAATTTCGTCTTGAAGCCATTCAATATCCTTAAGAGGATCATAACCTCTAGTAGCTTTACCCTCAGCGTCAGTGGTACCGCTGACATCAACAACATGGATCAAGGCATCAGCGTGTCTTAAATCATCAAGAAACTTATTACCCAAACCAAGACCTTGTGAAGCACCGGGAATTAACCCCGCAACGTCCAATAATTCAATGGGAACATGTCTTTTACCATTTAAACACCAACCATAATTTGGTTTACACAAACCTTCCTTATTAAATCGTTTACATGCACAATCAACCTGTAAATATCCCGTTGCCCTATTTGGTTCAATGGTGGTAAAGGGGAAAGACCCCATTTTGGCATTAGCATCAGTTAGAGAGTTCAAGGTAGTGGATTTCCCACTGCTGGGCTTCCCAACAATCCCAATAAGTGGATCTCTAGGCATTTGAAGCTTTTCAAGGATCTTAAAAGAGTGAAAAATTTAACTTTTGCAGATCTCACTTAAAGTAAGGCCAATGCTGACATAAGCGGGCTGTTACATGTTATCTCCTCTTTCATTAATTTATGTTCAGATGGGTGAATTGAAGCGCAATGACGAATCAGCTGAGTTAAATGAGACTCCTAATTGGGACAATGACACAAGGGAGGGGTTTTCTGGTTTTCAAATGGAGATTTTACCACGTTTACAAACACTTTTGTTATCTTGTCCAAGAAATAGCCATATTTTAAACATTTGTCAAGATATAATTGCCAACCCCAATCAAGATTACCTCCCTGAACTTTTCCAACTTTGGTATAATACCTTTGAACCGCTTTGGGTTGAATTTGGGTCACAGGAATTTGATTTGAAGTCTCTAAGAAATATCCAAATGCCGATTCAATTAGAAAAGAAACTGTTGTTACCAAGGGTTATGGTTTTCAATCATATGTTATTGGCGATTTTGATGTGTTTAAATGAATCCAAGCCATTAGAATTACCCTCTACTTTAATAAGAGGATTAATTTTGTTGACTCGTTGTCAAATACCTATGACAAGATTGTTATCTGCAGCTTTACTTACTAAAACTTTACAAATTGACAGTGAATATTTAGATAAATTACTTTTACCTCCAATATTACATTTAGTCAAAACTCCATTTGTGGATGAGGTTTTATATCCTCTTTTGCCAATTGAGTTTACACCAATATTTCTTACAAAGTCACTTATTGACCTAAATGACAAAATCATTGATAAGATTATTGATAACAAGTATATTGAAATTATTAATACTTTGTTGATTGAAGCGTTTAGTAAGGCGAGTGCTAAATTGTCATTTGATACGGTTACATATATATCCTGTTCGTTATCAATTTTGAACATTGCCTTTAGAAAAAGGAAAGAATGTGGTGACTTTATTGCATCAGCCCAAATGTCAGAACTTATTAAATTATCCCTGGAGAGGCATATTAATATGGCGAATGCATGGAACTATGGAGGAAAACATAGTTTAGAATCAAGAATTGAAATCTACACTATATCTCAGGGAATAACAACTTCATGCTGTGAATTACTAGTGGCATTGAGTAGGTCTGGCAAGATTCTTAGAACATTCATCAAAGATTTGAATCTTGCACCTGTACTATTGTCATTATTAAGCATAGATTCAAGTCAGATACCTGAAACTTTACAAAATCAAGAGACACAAATTAAGGTGTCTACTCTTGGTATAATTGCCAATACAATAATTGAATTTTCAAATGAAGGAGAATATCAAGATGTTGTTTCCAATCTACTGAAATATCCACTAAAAGTTTTAAGTACTGATGATGAAGATATTAATATTAAGGAAAAGGCACTCTGGGTTTTGAAAAATGCATTGTTTAGTGATAATACTAATTTCAAAATTGAAATCTTGAACCAATTACCATATGAATCTTTATTTGAATTATCAGAGGATAAGGAACTTTCAATTAAAAAACAGGCCTTTGATATAATGAGAAATGTCATTGCTGTTTCTAATGAAAATGCACATTTATTAATTGGGAATTTCAACTCAAGTGATTTAAAATCTAAATATTATACATTTTTCAATTACTTAGGAACGAATTTACAAACCTTTGAATATTTGAGCCAATCTAATAATAGGAATTATTCATTAAGGGAATCTTCTCAAAGAGTTTTACAAACTTTATTATACCTTTTAGTGCATTTAAGTGCTTGTGATAAAGAGCTCAGAGATCAATTCTTTACAGAACCTAAAATATTGGACATATTGCATGTTATTCTCAATAGATCGATGATGGTTAGTTCAATTGAATGGGATTTGAAAACGGCAGTGGCCTTAATTATAACAAATTTAATAAATGTTAATGATAAATTGACAGATGATGGGGGAGATGGATTTAATGATGATGATTTAACTGTTAAAAGAGAATTTTTGAAATCTAAAAATTTTGATTCATTATTAAATAACCTTTGTCAAAGTACAAATGATCTTGACTTTCAAGAAAAGGCAAGATTGGCAGTCTTTAGACTATCAATCGGATCCACACCAAACTAAATCAACTTAATTTCACTTAACTTTCCTTCCCTTCATTTCACGTTATTATATACCATTAGTTTCTTCAATATCCATATTACCATCATCATTTTCTTGATCATCATCATCTACCTCTTGCTCCTCCTCTATTATAGATCTTCTTTTTAACCATGGAAAGTCTTGCATTTGACTAGGTGATGATTCACTGAACTCTAATAAAAATTTAGATGTATTAATTTTCATATTAGCCTCCAGGGCCTTTTCTAATAAATCGTTAGCAATTGAATCATTGGGCGTTATACTTAAGGCCGTGTGTAATTGATCAATGGCCTTCATATATTGACCCATTTTAAAATATATCAAACCCAAAGTAGAATAAATATTGGAATCCCTCTTTGCTAACTTTAACACTTGATTAAAATGGGAGATTGCCTTATCATAATTCCGTTGCTTTCGATAGACATGAGCTAAATTACAATTGATTGAAACCCATGGTTTAGATCCATTTTCTTGATCATTAGTTGCAACAAGAGCTCTATTGAAAAATAATTCTGCCTTGGCGTAGTTCAAATTATGATAATGTAAAACCCCCAATTCATTTAAAAGTAGGGGGTCACTAGAGCAAATTGTATAAGAATAATTCAAATATTCATTTGCTAAAGTGTAATTGCTCATTTGTAAATATTGCATCCCAAGAAACAAATTAGGTAGATGAATACCAGGAAACAATCTAGACGCTGTAGCGTATGCAGAAATAGCTTGTTCGTGTTCACCATCAGCTGCAAATGTATGAGCAAATCCAATCCATGCAGGGCCAAAAGTTGGATTTAAAGTGGATGCCTTGGAAAAGAAGACTCTAGCTTCAGCATTTTGTTTTATTGAAAAGTAATAGATACCAATGGCTAACCAAGTAATATAATGATTTGGATAATGTTCAGCAAGTTTATGAGCTGTTAAAAATAATTGATTTTTACCACCAACTTCATAAAGACAACTAAGATAATTTGGCATAACAGAAAGGTTTAATTCATCCTTATTAATAATTTTTTCACAAATTTCAAGAGATTCATGAAATTTACTTTGAATGAAACATAATTCCGCTTGAGCCAAAAGGATATCTGAATTTTCTGAAAGATTATATTCTTCTTGAAGTCTTTGTTTAGCCTCTTCAAATAAATTGACATTTTGATATTTATTTAATCTAGTAATGTAAAGCATTTTGACCAATTCATTATTATTATCAGCATCGTCAAAGTTCAAATGATTAAGTAAATCCCATTCTTCTTCTGATGTCAAAAGGTGATTTGTTATTAGTTGATCAAATGCTTCATAACATTTAACATCAACCAAAATGGCTTCTCGATAGCATTCCTTGGCTCTATCAAAGTTATTCTGTTTAGCAAAGATTTCACCTCTTAAATAACATAATGACGCTTCAACTTTAATCCCACCATCTGTATTTTTAACTGGTAAATCCGTTTTAAAAGGGTTGAGCTCACCAACAATATCTAATGCCTCATCTAAGTTATTTAATTTGAAAAGGCATAATCCAGCAAGATATTTACACCCCACTGAATCTTCAAACCCTGAAAGAGTATTTCTAGCAATTTGATAATTACCATTTGAAAAGTGGACTTGTGATAACCAAAATGCGTCATTGGGGTCATTTGTTAATGATAAAATTTTATCACCAATATATATAGCTGTTTTATAATGATGTTGTAATAAGGCATCATGTCTCCAAAGTCTTAATTTATCCGCTTGAGAAATTGGATCATCATCAACATCTAAATCTCCGTCCTTCGAGTCCTTCATAAATGTATCGTTTGTACTTTGGCCTTGGCCATCAGTATCAAACATGGAAAAGTTGCGAACACCACCAGCAGAATTCGGTTGTGGCGATGATTGATGGATGTATGAATTAGAAAAGGATAATGTTGGTTTTTGAGTTTGTGGACCATTTTGGGGGGTTCGAAGTGTATCTCTAATTTTCCTATTAGTCAGTAACGGTGAAAAGGTTAATGTGGAGTTATTTGGAGAACTTGCTGACATTTTATTCTCCATTTAAAGATGAAAATAAAGCATTTAAAGCAACAACATAAGAAATACCAATATCAAAGAACGCGTTTTGTGTCAAAATACAAACAAATTCAATGTGATTATAATATATTCTGTGAAATTCGTCAATAATCAATTGAATCATATTTGTTTCCTGGGTATCATGAAACATTGTAGGAAACAAGCATTTCAATGGTACTTTTAAGTTGAAGATTTAGAATATCTGGTCACGTGACCTGATGTCAAATAAGAATCTCGTTATAAGCAAAGTTGGCTTATTAGTTTATGAAAAAGAGAAGGAGGAAGGGATGATATTTTCCATAGAATGGAACACCTTTTACTTCAATAAAAAGTGTTTTTAGTGATTTGTGGTATTAGCTTTATAACTGAAAAGAAAAAAAAAAAAAAAGACAAGTTGATAGACTTGTCTGAAAACATTTCCCCCAAAGAACAAGATACAGCTTCTATTTCAGTTCCATTAGAAACATCTTCACTTCCACAGCAAACACTGTTACAATAAATTGGGGGAGGCTCATTGCAGCTGGTTTCCTAATTGAGTAATTAACCCATCGCGCTCCGATGACTCTTACATTTTCCCCATTTCCTTATAAAAAAAAAAAGAATAATTTGCCATCAATTTATTAAACACATACTTTTTTTCATTGTCATTAGTAATAAAAAGAAAATTAATAACATGTCTCCAAAGACTATTCTTCATTTAAGAGCTGAAACTAAGCCAAGAGAAGCCAGAGCTGCTTTATCTCCATCTGTCGTTAAGGATTTATTAGATACAGGTGACTTTGAAATTTATGTTGAAGAAGCCCCACAATCTACATTTTCTAGTAACGAATATCGTATTGCAGGTGCTAAAATTGTTCCATTTGAATCATGGAAGTCTGCTCCAAAGAATAGAATTGTTATTGGGTTAAAGGAACTTAGAGAAGATGAAACTTTCCCATTAATCCATAATCATATTCAATTTGCGCATTGTTATAAAAACCAAGGTGGTTGGGAAGATGTTCTTTCAAGATTCCCTAATGGTAATGGTGTTCTTTATGATTTGGAATTTTTGGAAAATGATCAAGGTAGAAGAGTTGCCGCTTTTGGGTTCTATGCTGGGTTTGCCGGTGCAGCTTTAGGTGTTCTTGATTGGGCATTTAAGCAATTAAATGGTGATGACAAGGACCTTCCGGGTGTTACGCCATACCCAAATGAAAAGCTTCTTATTGATCACGTTAAGGTTCAATTAGAAAAGGCATATGCTAAGACTAACAGATACCCCAATGTTTTAATCATTGGTGCCTTAGGTAGATGTGGTTCAGGTGCAATTGACTTTTGTAAGAAGGTTGGTATCCCAGAATCCAATTTAATTAAATGGGATATTAATGAAACTAAGAAGGGTGGTCCATTCAAGGAAATTGCAGATGCAGATGTTTTCATCAACTGTATTTACTTATCTAAGCCAATCCCACCTTTTATTAACCTTGATTTATTAAACAAGCCAGATAGAAAGTTGAGAACTATTGTTGATGTTTCTGCTGATACTACAAATCCTCACAACCCAGTCCCAGTCTACACTATTGCTACACAATTTGATGAACCAACAGTTCTTGTGCCAACAACTGTTGGTCCAAAGTTGAGTGTTATTTCTATCGATCATTTACCTTCACTTTTACCAAGAGAATCGTCTGAATTCTTTGCTGCTGATTTATTACCATCATTGAAGCAATTACCAAATAAGGAGACTGCACCAGTGTGGGCTAAGGCTAAGAAATTATTTGATCATCATGTTGCCAGATTGAATAAGCCAAAACTTTAGATTATGCATTCACTCACTGTTTGTTCTGATTTTGATTTTGACTTTAATTTGATTTTGGTTTTTCGTTCTTGGTTTTTATAAATTACTTAGATATACAGTATATTATATTGACTTTATTAATAGTGGCTTTATTATTCTTATTTATCTTGTTGAATTGATAAGAGACCCTTTTTGGCCTTTCTTTGTTTCAATTTAGCACGTTTACTTTGTGGCTTACGTTTACCATCCATAATCTCAGCAAGACCCTCAGCATCACTTTCATATTCACTTTCTGTACCATAACCCTCATCACCCTTTGAAGGATCATAAATTGGTTTCATAGTACTAGTCTTTTCAATACTTTCTTCAATAACACCAACAACATTCAATCTTTCACCAGTAGAATAAACGGCAACTTGATCCATAAGATCTAAATCCCAAATAACAATTTGACCATCAGAGGAAATTGAAACCATGAAATTGTATGTCTTTTCATCGATAACTTCCTTATAAAAGGAAATCCCTTTAATTCTAATAGAATGACCCTGTAAATTCCATTTTGGAGTTGGTAATTCTAATGTAGTTGATGGATCACCATTAATCTTTTCTTGAATTGGGAAAACATCAGTGTTAAATTCCCAAAATTTAATTGATCCATCACTCAACCCCATAACAAGGTAATCAATATTATTGAGGGTAATAAATTCAACACACATAATGACCTTTTTATTTATACTTTTCCAAAGTGACCATAATTTACCCTCTCTAGTTTTCCAAATCATTAATCTATTTCTAAATCCAACAATAAACCATTCACCATCAGGACTAAATCTAACATATTCTGGTTTTTCACCTCTTGTCCAAGCACCTTTTAATTTCAATCCACTTGCTTTTTTACCAGTCATTAAATTCCAAAGTCTAACAGTATTATCTTCACCAGTTGAAATTGCAATTCTATTTGATGGATGAATTGATAAATCATAAACCGCACCCTTATGACCTTTCAAAGTCTTGAATAGTTCCCAATCTTTGGTTCTCCAAAGTAAAATTGCACCATCTGTACCTGATGATAAAAGCCAATGTGCTTGTTTATGTAATGGATATCTCTTTGAATCAGATTCATTTGAAAAACATAATTTAGAAATTGATCCTTGATGTTGTAAAAGTGTGCCTAATTCCTTTCTCTTTTGAAGATCATAAATACGTATATGTTCATCATTAGCACCTGTAACTAAATAACGTTTAGCAATATCCATTGTTTTAATTGAAAGTGAATGTGCTGAAAAATGGAATATTGGTTGAAAATGGGGCTCTCTTAAATCCTTTTCATCACCTTTCAATGGTAATGTCAATGCCAAACATAATAATGAATGTTCATATGATCCCACAATGATTCTAAATTGAATTTCAGTTGCAGACATAGCTTTTTTCCCTATAAAGAGGTTGATTTATTGATTTCATTTGGTTAGGGAAAAAAAAAATTTTTTTTTTTTTGTCTTTCGTATTATACCAATTAGGAAATTACATGAGCACAATGGAATGAGATGGCTTAAGAGATAACAAACTGATATGAATCAAAGCAAATAATGTTCCCATAGCACCAGATCCGGTACCTGGTTGCAAATACTAGGTTCAAAAAACTCTTTAATTTTTGGGCCCTTTGTATAACCCAAACCGTTTCACTAGTATTACCCCAGCTAACTGTATAAATTCTCCAATAACTAGTAGGTATGCTTGTGAATAAGGACATTGTTCAAAGGGTGCCTTAGTTTGGCATCTTAAATAACCAAAATGAAATAATCATATACCTATGTCTACCCTAGTTTAACATAAACCTCAAAGCCTTCAAATTAAGACTGTTCAAACTACATTTAATTAACAAAGTGTCAATTGGATTTTCGATATTTAAAAATAAAGCAATGAGAATCTACTATAGATGCATTTCCCAACGAAATTTTCAGTATTGAAAAGTATTTATATCATGCAGATGTTTGGTTCTGATTTTTAAAAGTAAGCATCGATAACTAATATTTCTGAAAAACTATTTTCATTGATGAATTTTGGTATATTAGAGTATTTAACCTACTACTGCTAGGGAATAATAAATGTATATTCTAAGAATATATTTTAATCGTTGCTGATACCTTGCTAGCGCACAAAAACAAGTTTTCAGAAAGCAATTGTTATTCAAACCAACGGTGCAGTTTTCAAAAACATAGTATACTAGATGAATGTTTGATCACGATTTAATTCTTTTTTCCAGTGTGTGGGGAATATCATTCTAGTAATTTTAAATTGTGTACACGAAAACTCTGGCTCAAACAAACTCTGTTCCTATAGTAATATAATCAAGCGAGTTTACAATAACAAGACAAAACCAACATTCAAAGAGGTTTAAACTTTTGATGCAAGAATTAAACACCAGATTACTGCAATTTAAAGACCTTTTTATGGACATCATCAACTTGATGCAATGCCGCTTAATGCCGAGATAAATAATTATTAATCTCTTGAAGGCTAATTTTTAAGGATAACAAGCAGATTGGGGTAGCCGTTACTGGATTAAACTTAAGATAAGATTTGCAATACAAGATATCATGTAAAGGAAGTTGATTTCCAAGATAAAGCATATTTAAAGCTTATGATGTACTGATATTTTCCGGCCGTTGTTTCACACCTGCATCAAGACTGCATATGCAAGTTTTAAATACCGGTGTTCCAACATGAAACACCAATATGCAAGGCACATAACCGTTAAAGTGCTCAGCATTACCTAGCTGGCGTTACTTGGTGTGTAGCTATTAATCTTTTCTCGGCCGATATATTCAGCATTAGTTCAATGGTCAAAGCTGTCGCCAGAGTCCCCGGTTCGATTCCTAAAAGACGCATTTTAACAAACCCCATTTGGCCTAGTGGTTAACTTTGTCTCCAACGTCCTAGGTTCGAACCCCAACATGTTTTTCAAAATTGACCCTATCAAATATTTAACCAAACATTTTTAAAAATGTCTATTTGGTTCAATGATTAACAAAGTTCCAAGTGTCCTCGGTTCGATCCCCGCAAAATTCAGGGTACCAAAGTTCAAAATTTTTACCATTTGTGTGGCCAAGTGGTTAACTCTCTCGCCAGGTCTCCGGTTCGATTCCTGGAAAGTGCAAAAATGTTTTTTTATTTTTTGGCCAATATGCACATAATCAGAGGGTATAAACGGTAAATACCATATGTAATTTAACCCTAATTAATATCAAAAATATATTGAGGAACAATTTTGGAGATTTAATGACAACCAATATTGAAATATTTTTCGTTAACCAAGAATTATGTTTGACAGCAGAACCTCTGTTCCCTAACCATAATTATTCAGTTTAACTAAAGTACAAACAAGTCACAATTTATCAGTGATAAATATATACTTTAAGATATACTTTAAGAACAAAAGTTTTGATAATATTTGAAATCTTGCTCCAGAGATTGGAGAGAAGATGAAAGGGGAGCAACTAAATATATCAAAGGAGCAGCAGAATCGTCTAGATATTATCAACCTACTCAGTAAACAATCCCCAAGTGTTCATATCACTTGGATACCACAAAGGAGGGTTGTCACGTGAGTTGACACCTTTAGGGACCTTTTTTTTTTTTCTGCTATTGTTACTGTCCCTATTCTTGTTGACATCAATTGATAACGAGTATGGAAATCTATGAGGGTGATATCTCCATTGACCATGGGACCGATTCACCTCCACGTGAGAATAGGAGGGGGTCGAGTGAACGTCATTCAAAACGCGTCATTCGTCGACAACAGCCACGTAGAGCTGGAGGATTGAATGAGACACCAAAGGCCACTCTTTATATAACTGGGTTTAAGAGGGGGACCAGTGCACGAAACTTGGCCAGAGTATTTGAACCATTTGGTAATATTGCACAGGTTAATGTGCTACCACCAAGAAAATCAGACGGTGAACAATATGGGTTTGTTGCATTTAGACGAGTTAATGATATGGAAAGGGTGTTGGAAATTTATGAAAGAGGTGAAACATTAGACAATGGGTTAGCAATTGATTCTAATAGGGGGATTGATGTTGCTAAGGCCAAAAAGCTACCTGTTTTAAGAAAGGCTCATCAATTAACTAATAAGAATAGAGATAGAAATAGAAATAGACATAGAGATAGAGATAGAGATGGAAGTAGAGATAAAAGGAATAGAGATATGTCACCATTGCCTCCTCCATTGAAATCCCCCCCTCCTCCACCGCCGCCTCCGCCTCCAATGGAGGACGATTCCAGCATCGAGCTGTTCTAGCTACTCTTTCTGTCCCTCTGTACTATTATATTATACTAGTTTGAATTTACATGTAACGTGTACGTTATTACGTAAGCCCCCCCCCCCCCTTTTTTTTTATGTTGGGAGAAGTCGCATTTTTTTTCTTTTTTGCTACCCACAAAAAAAAAGCAACGAAAAGCAGACAGAAAAATTGGCCCTGACTTTTGCAACATCTTTGTCTTATTAATTAACAACTCGTATGGAATCTATTATAAACTTTTGGGGGGGTGGACCCCTAACACATAATGGGCCTAATGATGAAGCATTACTAAACGAATTCTGGGACGAAGAGAACTTTTCAAAGGGTCCAGAACAACCAGATATTATGGACTTTGTTGACACACCAACTGTTGAAACACCAATTATTACAGTGAAGGCAGAAGATAGTTTAGAAGAATATGAATTAGCAAAACAAGGATTAATGTCAGTAGAGTTTGGATTATCCAAATTATCCAAATATATTCCTGAATCAAAAATAGGTTGGGATTATATTTCAACTAAACCAATAGTTAGTTCTGATGATTTAGAAACTTCCACTACTGCTTTACCATTAGATTATCAAGAAGCATGTCAAAGACCTGAGAATGATTTCTTATATAAATTGAAAATCAATGACTTTCCAACTTTTTCAAGAGTTGAAACACAAATCAAAATTAATTTACAAATAAGTCCTTCACCAAATGAATTTTTAATTCATTTACCAAGAGATACAATTGCCAAACCAAAATTCACTTTAAAGAATTCAGATTTACCACCAGAAATTTTAAATCATTTACTTTATTTAGATGCTTTTGTTGTTAATTCTGATTCTAATAATAGCGGTGACCATATAATCAAATCATGCAATGCTTGTAAACGTTGTATGAGAAGAGAAATGAAGAGAGCTTCTAGAAGGAAAAAGGGGCTTATTGATGACTCATCAAATTGGGATATCAATGTTCCAAAAAGAGCAATTATTTTCAATTCAAAGGAAATCATATCATTCCCGCCTCCAAATGCTCAAGATATTGGTTATAAAAATTTAGAATTATTATCAAGAATTGTTTGTTATTGTAGACATCATCAAGAATCAAATGGGTTTAGATTGTTGTTTTTACTTAAAAATGGTCAAGATGAAATTGTCGGTAGGTGCTTTTCCGATCCAATTATGATTATGGATAGAAAGAAAGCTATGAGAAATGATTCTTTAGATGGTAGCAATAAGGATGATATCAATATTACAAGCAATACACAATTAAGTGATGCCTCAATGTCAGCATCTAATGCTGCTGCAGCTGCTACAGCAATGGCTACCGCTTCCGCTCATGTCAACAATTTCATCACTTCACCCTCAACTGGAATCCCCGCTGCTGCTCCAATGTTATCAACTAATAGTAAGTCTATGATGAGTGCATCTTCAATCAATTTGTTTGAAGAGGGGTCAAGCGATTTTTCTAATGTCAATAACTTCATTGCTAATAATTCGCAAAATGCTCTTAATATGTTGCTGAATCATTCAATCATGGGAGGGGATGATATTAATAGACCAACAAAGAGACAAAAGAGACCTTGGTCTTCCTCTTGTTCACAACAACAGCAACCTCAACTTCTACATCATCAAAGTAATCATTATACTGATAATGTTAACATTCAACGTCATTCTTCAACTATAAGTTTAGATCCAAGTAATATCAATATTAAAAAGGAGGCAATTTCTCCACTTACTTCAGACACAAATTCTCCTCAAACTTATATGTTATCATCAGCTACGTCTAACTCTCTGTTAGAGGGTACACCTGAAAAGATGTTTATTGATGGATCTCCATTATCATCAATTCAAATTAATCCTCAATTAGTTCAGTCAAATACCTATACCAATACCAATACCAATACAACCAATAGTGATTTACCAGTGATCCAAAGAATTATTCCTGCTCAGGGTCCAATTAGAGGTGGAGTTGAAATCACTCTTTTAGGTACAAATTTCCATTTAGGATTACATGTTAAATTCGGTGCTAATATGGCATTAGCAACACAATGTTGGTCAGAGACTACATTGGTTACATATTTACCACCTGCTAGTCAGGCTGGACCAGTTTTAGTGACATTTGAAAATAATAAATCTCAAGTTATCAATCCAAACGCTCATCAAATATTCACTTATACTGATGATACTGATAGACAATTAATTGAATTGGCACTTCAAATTGTTGGATTGAAAATGAATGGTAAATTAGAAGATGCTAAGAATATTGCTAAAAGAATTGTTGGTACTAATGGAGATGTTTCATCGGATGGTAGTCCAATTAATGGTGTTGTTGAAGTTCAACAAGCCCAACAACAGCAGCAACAACAACAACAACATATTGATTGGATGACTACAGCCAGTGAAAAAATGAAACAACTTTCTAAAACTAATTTGGATCATGAAAGTATTTTAATGAAATTCTTGGGTATTATTAATTTACCAAATTCACCAATTAATACACCGAACTGGTGGGTTTGTAATAATGAGGGACAAACAATGTTACATTTAGCAAGTTTTATGAATTATGATAAACTTTGTCGTTATTTATTAAAACAGGGTGCTAAAGTTGATCCAAAGGATGTTAATGGATTCACACCTTTACATTTAGCCTTTTTAAAGGGTAATAGAGATGTTATTGATTTATTAACAAAGTATGGTGGTAATGCAAAGACATCTGAATTATTAAAGATTTGTGATTCTAATGTCATGGATCTATTAAATACCAATTCAAGAAGAATGAGCATTGAATCTATTGTTTCAAGTGATGATGAAGATAACACTATTAGATTCAGGGGTAGAGATGTTTCTATTGAAAGTGATATTGAAGCAGATGATGAAAACGACGATGATGAAGATCATGATGATGAGGATGATGATGATGATGATGATGATGATGATGATGACATCAATGAACAAATTAAACAAAAGCAGGAAAATCCATTTGGTATGAATTTATGGATTGCTATGAAAATGGCCATTATTAATAAAATGAACGAATTAAATGTTAAACAAGTCCAAGAAGATGCAATGAATTGGTTTAATAATAGTACTAATAATAATAGTGAAGATGAATTACCTTCTTATGATGATTTGTTCCCAGATACTGGTGCATTAAGATCATTAATGAATTTTAGAAGTAATATTGATGATGATGAACAAAAGGAACTTTTAGATGATAATAATGAAAATGGTAATGTTGATATCAAGAAGCCTATTATTTCCGATCTTAGATTACAATTGTTTTGGTTACCAATGATGATTTTACTTTGTGCTGTTGTATTTGCTATTCAGTGGGGTGGATTGGATTTTGCGCAATGTAAGGAAGCTGTTGAACGGTTAAAGACGCAATTGGGAGGGTTAATGTTAGGACAAGAGAGATTGAGCGATTTGCTTAATGCCAATATAGCTTATGGAAGGCATCTGCTAAATGATGTGAATGACGCTGTCTTAACAGCTGTTGGACGCTGATATGAGTCACGTGAATGCCGTTGATCCGATTACTTTTGACCTTATATTTTTTTTTTTTTTGTTTGTATGTATAAAATCAGGTGAATTTACGTAACTTGAACTAATGTAATGATCACATTTGTTTAAATTATCAATGTGGAAGATCACTGAAAAGCTACGAAGTGAAATTTATAAGTTTGCTCAAAAGGCACAAACAGGCGTTTCCCTAAGACAAATGGTTCAATTTGGTCCCCGTCCCTCTCAGGGGACCCTATTTCATGCCAGTCACTTTGCAGTTCATGAACTTCCAATTAGATTGAGTCATCGTGTTAGAGAATTAGAACAATTGCCTCATGGTTTATCAGATGAACCTAGTATTCAGTTAGTTAGAGATTGGTACGCTCAATCATTTGAAGAATTAAGAGCCGTTGTTACACCCCCATTAGGACAAGAACTTCGAAAGCAATTATTCATTGAAGACGAATTTAATAATGATAATGCTAATGAACCTAACAATGATAAAACTAAAAATGAAATTAAAAGTGATGATTCTGGATGGGTCTTTGAAGATGATGGTGTTGTTGTAAATAGGAAACTTAAACATAAAAATATACCCCAATATCATCGTTATTTTGTCAATTTACCAAAGGAGACACTTTACCCTAATGAAGTTGTGGAATATAATAAGGAAGTTACAAAGGTTTTAACAAAGATTAAAAGGAGACATGATGCTACTGTTACCACTTTAGCAAAGGGTGTCCAAAATTGGAAATCCAAAAATAATAATAAATATTTAGATACCAATATAAATCAATTCTTGGATAGATTTTATATGTCAAGAATTGGTATTAGAATGTTGATTGGACAAACAATTGCATTGAATTTACAAGCACAAAAACATATGCAAGATGATGATTATGTTGGAATCATTTGTTTAAGATGCAGTATTAGAGATATTGCAGAAGATGCTATTGATGCTGCTAGATTTGCATGTGAAGAACATTTCAATATGATGGATGTCCCCCAAGTTAAATTGTATTGCCCACCTGATTTGGTGTTTCGATATGTGCCTGGTCATTTGGTTCATATGCTTTATGAAACTTTGAAAAATTCCCTTAGAGCTACAATTGAACATCATTCTAAGTTGAATCCTGGTGTGGCCCTTGAAGATATTGAATATCCACCAATTAAAATAATCGTTGCTAAGGGTGATGAAGATATCACTATTAAGATTTCTGATGAGGGAGGTGGGATTCCAAGATCTACTGTTCCACTTATTTGGACATATTTTTATACCTCAGCTGATAGAAGCCCCCAGCTGGATGAATTAGGGGCAGCCAGAGCACCATTTATGGGTCTTGGTGTTGGTTTACCACATTCAAGACTTTATGCTAGATATTTTCACGGCGACTTAAAATTGATCTCCATGGAGGGGTATGGGACGGACGTGTATTTGCATTTGAACAGATTAACATCTAGTAGTGAGCCACTCTATTAGATATTACTTATGTATATATACGGTGTATTTTTTTAATGATAGTTAACAATATGCTAAGCATTTCTTGTACATCAAGGCATCCTTTTAATTTTTTTTTTCCTTAAAATCTTGCCTTCTATATTTATTTTATCTTTTAACTATTTGGAATGCTTAAATGCATCTTTGGGGGGGCATATTATAGGACTGTCATGATACGACGAGTATCTCTTTATTCGTCTTTTTCAAATATTCAAACTCATTGTTTCAAGACCCATTTTAGACTCTTTAATTCTATAAAATATCCTAATTGGGAAGATGATGAGGATGTAGAATTAGAGTTGAATCTAGGATTAAAGAATACGGTAACGAATAAGGATGATCAATTTATTTCAAACATTTTGAAAAAGAGAAAAAGTCGAAAGTATTTCTATTTAAACAAAATCAAACAAAAGAGAATTGATTTGCATAAATTTGATTTGAATGAATTACCAATTGCACCAAGTGTTGATTTACAATGGGAGTTCAAATCAACACAATCATTAAATACTTATTTAGAATCAATTATTAATTATGATCATCAATCAAAGGACGCTCACTCGAATTTACTATTCATCATTAAAAATATTACGTGGTTTCAATCAATAGCTACAGTAGAAACCTTCAATTCTCTTATACGATATTTATGTCGTAGAGGTAAATGGGAAAAGGTATTTTGGCTGCTAAAGATGATGCCATTACTTAGTGTTGTGCCCAATAAGGAAACCCTGCTTTGGTTATTAAGAGGTTGCTTCAATATCAAGAATAAACAAAAGAGGTTGAAACTCATTAAAAAAGTACTCCAGTTGGGTATTTATCAATGGAAAATGGAGTCTTCACAAGAAGTCAAAATAATGATCTGGTTGGCAATGCCTTATAGTAAGGATTGGTTGAATTTGAACAATGTGATATTCAATGAAGGATTAAAGGAATTGATGCAGTTCAAAATTATTCAAGAGCATTATGTGAAAAACCAAGTAATACATTATCTTCATGTAAAGGAACGGGGATTAGTTGATACATTCTTTCATATAAAGGCACAATTTATAAAACAAAATGTTAGTCAAATCTCATTGGATTTAGTCCTTAAAGAAATCATAATTCACCCATTAAAACATAGAGATACCTTGAAAGTATTCCAATTATTAAAATCGAAATCCATTGCTAAAGAAGAAATTGATATTGGTGAACAATGTATTTACGTCGTGAACCATTTACTTAGAACGAAGGATATGCCATTGGTAAATAGTATAACATTTATGAATGAAATTTTAGGTGTTTATCCTGAACTGAAATCAACATTAATTGAGCCAATAATAACCCATTTAAAACAAAGACAAACAGGTGAAGAGATAATAGGAGCACTTGAAGAAAAGAGTGAATCGCCCATCTTCACCCTTAAATGGGGGGAGAAATCCTGGGGGGAATTCAAAAAGTTGGATCCAGTTATGTTGAAATTAGTGGAACAGTTATATGAGATGGGGGGATACCAGCAACGTTAGTGTGGTCTTATTATACTCCATTTCATTACATATCAGTGGCGCAGATGTGGCGCATGATTCCTCTTTTTTTCTTATTTTTTTTTTCACTGGGGGAAAAAGGAAACTTTCCAAAAGGTTTGGCTTGGAGTTTTCAATTAGAAAGAAATTGGTCAGTAATGTTAAGACAAGCTTTGAGGGGGATTCACAGCAGCAGAGCTGCCTTACAGTCATCTTGTAAAGAGGGTACTGCTATTAAATTGAATATCTATAAGGGAGCGAAGCCAATAGTGGCTCAAAAGGACGAAGAATATCCTGAATGGCTTTGGACTCTTTTAGACAAGGACCTCCAATTAGAAGAACTTAAGAAGGAATCATTTTTCAAATACAAGAGAAAGGTGTTGAAGAAGGCCAATGTCGAAAGAATTAAGATGCAAAATTTCATGACAAAGATGGCTAAATAAATGTGTATATGTTTACTTGTAAATAAATCAACAGAATAGATTATAAAGAACGTTTTCCTAATTAAAATTGCATAAATATGTTAATATTTTATGAAATAGTAGAAGTTAGTTGTTGAAAGAGAGCTGTATGTCGAACTTGAACTTGAACCTGAACTTTTTTTCTTCAGCTATCTTTCTTTACTTTAATGAAAAGGTTCACACCATCTGTTAAATACGGGGTATTCAAGAGATTTGCTTCAACTTCAAGACCACTACCACCAGTTACCAAAACTTCTGTGAAATCAGGCTCAAAATCTAAAGATGGTTCTCCATTTGATTCCTCTTTTACATTTCAAATGTTTTTAATTGTTGGTGCCATGGGGGCAGGGTATACATTGGGAAAGACCTCTATTACCAATTCACCACCTGCCACTTTGTTTCCAAAGGGTTCTACCACTTCATATGACGATTTAAAGGATTTAAAAGATGATTTGACTTATGATAAGTTTAAAAGATGTATTTTGCGTGTTTTAGAGGCAAAGAATATTGAAATAGATGTCAAAAATGGACACAATGAATCCCTTTATCAAGAAAAGTATTGTAATGAAGAAATTGCTACATTGATGAATGATATTGATGGACTTGGTGACGTGTTTTTTGGTAAAAAGGAGGATATTTGGAAGGGTAAACAATTCAAATTGTTTCCAGAAACTACACAAGACGTTTCTAATATATTGAAGCTTTGTAACGAATTTGGAGTCCCAGTTTACACAACGAATTTTGGTAATGAAGCCTCGGGATTGTGTTTCCAATTAGATTTCACTAATTTTAATGGAGTGGAACGATCAAATGATTATTTAAGCATTGACATTGGAGCTCCTGTATTAGATTTTAGACTAAATGGTCTTGATTTATTTTTAAAGACATGTGGGATCATAACAGCTGATATGTCTCATCGATCAATTAATGGTATTGCAGTTGAATCCATAGAGGAAATCACTGCTGTCTTAGCTGATGGTACCATTGTCAATGCTAGTAAATATTCCAATAGTAGTGAACATGAATTATTCAAATTTCTTACAACGTTTTCAAATCAATTATGTCTTATAACAAACGTAAAGATTGACTCCGATAAGAATAATGAAAGATTAATTATCATTGGTACCAATACCACTAATAAACTTAACGAAACCATTGCTGAAGTTTCAAACAAATTACCAGAATTGAACATTTCTGTTGTGGATTCACAATCCTCTATGACAAAGCGTTATGGTGATTACAATTCCTTTGCAGTGTTCAAAGCCAACCCTACACAATTAAAGAGCCTCAACAAAAGATATTCCAATGGTGAAGAGGGTAACGATTATAAGATCATTTCTCTTACTGAAAATGATATTCATCAACAGCAAAACAATCAATACTTTGTTTCGGCATCAAGTATATCTGCCAATGGACTTTTAATTACTGATAACGTCATTAAATCTTCGTTCAAGCCATTTTCACCTGGATCTCCGGTTGAAGAAAGTAGTAAGGATTCCCAATCTTCCTCTCAGGACACTTTAAGACGCCTGAAGCTCTCTATGGATGCTAATGGGGTTCTTAATAAAGGATTGATCATCAACGTGGCGCATGAGAAAGAGGATTGATACCCTTAAGACGAGATATGTCATATGTAATGTGGCGCATTATATTTTTCACCTTGTGAAAAACTTTGTAAATAAAATTTTATCACCAAATAATGATATAGAATTAATATAGAAAAAAAGGCGTAATAAATGACAGATTCTGGGCCACCAAAGATGCCCTCTAATTTACAAATTGAATCTAATCCTATTGACGCAGATGCAAACCTTTTGTTGGGGGAGGATGCGACCTCTTTTGGTGGATTTGATCCTCTTTTGGATACACCGGAAGTTGATGGACCTATTATAACATCTCCGGAAAGCAAAAGGAGCACAGATGGTGCAAATCCTTTAGACCCTGATGTTGATTATGCTTTGGGCTACACTTTATCAAATTATAATAAACCTCCAGTTGAACCTATTTTAGAAACTCCTAGTGACGTATTACTGAAAAAGAATATGGAGGCATTGCAGGGAGAGAGTACAACATTTAAAAAGCCTAAAGTGGTGAAAAAGCCAACAAGTACAGGAAAAATACCTCCATTTGTTGTGAAACTGTGGAATATGGTTAATGATAAAACCAATAATGATTATATTTCTTGGATGCCTGATGGCGATGGATTCCATGTTTTGGATAGGGAAAAGTTTATGAAGTTTGTGTTACCAAAGTATTTCAAACATAATAACTTTGCAAGTTTTGTGAGACAATTGAATATGTATGGCTGGCATAAGGTTCAAGATGTTACACAGGGGTCATTAACACAAAATGATGAGGTATGGAGATTTAAGAATCCAAATTTCAAAAGGTATAGGGAGGATCTTTTAGATAATATTGTGAGAAACAAACCTAAGGACGAGGGTCCTGAAGAGGATGTTGATATCAAACAGTTACTATCACAATTAGAAATAATGAAAAAGAATCAAACTCTTATAGCAGAAGATCTTAGGCGTGTCAGACAGGATAATGAAATGCTTTGGAAGGAAAACTTTTTAGCTAGGGAAAAACATAAATTACAATCAGAAACTTTAGATAAGATTTTGAGATTCCTTGCTAGTGTTTATGGTAATAACACATCCAAGTTATTAGATCAAGTTAATCAAAATAGTATAATGGATTTACAATCAGGTCAACGAAATAACAAATTTCAAAATGATTACAATTGGTACTCGATTCCAGGTGAATCTAATTTTGATGATCAACAGCAGCAACAACCTTTATTCCCACAAAATACTGGTAGTAAACAGCCATTGATGATTACACAAAGAGCTCATGGATCATTTTCTACACCATCGTCTGAAAAGCCTAAGCTTAATGAATTAATTTCAAGCGGTAAGTCTGACATAAGTGATTCATCAATTCAAGAATTGGAGAGATCATCGGATTCCTCTTTGGATAAGAAGTTCAATATCCCAATCAAACAATATCAAACAATCCCCCTTCAACCAAATACACCTGAAGTTCTTATTGGTAATATTAATCAACATTTGGATGATAATGATAGTGCTATAAATCAAGTGAATGATTGGATTACAAAGTATTCAAGACCAAATGATACGTTAGGTGATGTTATAAGTGGTGATGGGAATGTGGATGATGACTTTTTCCAACAGTCTTTAGACCTAAATGGATCGCAGGGACTGGATTTGAGTAATGAATCGTTTTTAGCACCAGATTTGAGCACAACTCAACAATTGGATCAAGTAAATAATAAGAGACCATTAGATGTGAATAGTGGAGGTATTACCAAAAAACAAAAGAAGGCTTAATTGAAAATTGGAGTAGGTTTATTTGTATTAAATAAGTATCTTGATATCGACTAGTATATAATATATATTATTTATAGCTATTTTAACGCAAATTACTATAATAGTTGATATTCTATTATGGGTAGTTTTCAAATTTCCAATTGGAATAAATAAATATAATTACAAGCTAATGGGTAAATATATAAAACAAGTTCGTATCAAATGTGAAATTATTTTAAATAAGGTATGCAA
This sequence comes from Saturnispora diversa, assembly GCA_030560905.1. NCBI lineage: Eukaryota > Fungi > Ascomycota > Pichiomycetes > Pichiales > Pichiaceae > Saturnispora > Saturnispora diversa. The sequence goes on from JAKTWH010000005.1 coordinate 162,431, forward strand.
AAAAGGCTTAGTCACACTTCCAACCCAATAACCTGGCAGTTTCTTTGAATTCTGTGTTGTTATCCTCCAATTTGAAAATTGGACCATCTTCCCACTTCAAATTCTTTTTAATCCTGTCTTTCAGTAATTTACCTGCCTTTCCTAAACCAGAAACTGGATCAGGAACGTTATGAACAATAGCATAGTCATGAATCCCCCAATTAGCTCTCTTTGAAACATGTACATATTCCCTCTTATCATTTGGTGCATCATTAACACGACAAATTTTGACTATGTTAGCCCAAGCTGGGAAGTAGGGACATTCTGTAAGGTATTCATTTAAAAGATGGGATTTGAATGTGTATTCATTATAGTCACCAGTAACTCTAGTCCATAAGTGATCAAAAGCAAAACATAGAGCCAATTGATTTTGTTCACAAAAGAATTGAATAAATGTTCTATAAGTATCCTTGTTAACAAAAGAACTGGTTAAAGAGTTGCTAATTAAGTGCCATGCATCGTCTGGTCTATTAGAATGTAAAAAGGATCTAATTATAGTATTGAAAAAGAATGGATCCATTTGAATATTGCATTGTGTGTATAATTCAGTCAATTCCTCTGGCGCTAAAACGTCAGCTAACTTCTCAATAGATTTGTTAAACACTGGGGTAACAGGAACATCATATTCTAACATCATATTTAACAATTCAAGTTTTGCACCTGGTGATTCAAATAAATTAAACAAATAATACCAGGTGTTGATATTAATTTTTCTATTTCTATCTCTAAAGCTCTCTAATCGATTAATACGGAACTTATAAACAGTTGGAGAATTTTGAGTCATGAGAAATGCATTAAGAAAATCAACATCTTGAACGATTTCAGTTTCTTCTTGCATAATATCCAAAACTTCAAAAGCAACATTGGACTTTAGTAAAAAGTGTAAAAGAGATACTATAGCAACGTAGTTTTCTTTAGTGATCCAAATTGGATGAGATTTAACGAGATGGGTGATTTTAGAGACAACTGTTGAATGAAAATTTGGATGATAAGATTGGGATGTGAGCTTTGCCAAATAACTATTAATATTCCTCTCATTCAATTTTTTAGGAAATGCTGGTAAGGTAAACCCCACAGGCAAATCTATGTACTCTTTATAAGTAATTTCAGACGCTGGAACAGGTGTTGGTGATAAATCTCTAATTAACTCTAAAAGTGTCTCTTCTTCAATAGAAATCCCTAAATTCTTTTGTGAAATGATTTTCTTAACAACACCTGATGTTCTTCTTAATCCTACTGAATTAGGTTGATTTAATAAAGTTGGTTTTATAACATTGGTGTCTTTGACAGAGTCTGTAATGATCATATCATCATCAAAGTTAAGATCCAGTGATTGATCAATGATTCTTTTCCTAACAGGTAATGCATAGCTTCTTCTATATACAAGGGCCCCTTTAAGGTAGCTGATGGTGCTCCTTTTGCTAAGATTTAGCCCCAGTTTCAACATCCTGATAGAAGGAACTGCAAAATCTTTCACGACAACACTCGGTGTCATATTTTATTTTTCTCAAATATTTTAGGTTACAACAACTTTTCATGTCATGCAGAGAAATAACGGAAATTTACACGGATTCGCAATCAAAAAACAATAATAATAACCTTATTTATCTAACATTGCAAGAGTTTTCTAGCCATATGAATATAGCGGATGGCATTGCCAAGCCGGTCGCAGCTAAAAAAACACGTTCCAAAATGGGATGTGTTAACTGTAAGAGAAGGAAGAAGAAATGTGATGAAATTAAACCTATTTGTACTGGTTGTTTAAAGAGAAACATTATTTGTGAATATAGGGAACTTCAACCACCCCCTCTTGATGATTCAAAACAAGCAGCGGGTCTTTCTGATGCGGCTATCAAGGCCTTGGGGATCAAAAATGCCACTGGAGATGGTATGAGAGATTTGAAAAATGTTAAAATATCAACAATCAAGGGATTACGTACAATTGTTGGTGAGCAGGCACTTGGTATGATTCAAAGAGAGGGCATTGGTGGTCAATTCTTTGATTTGATGTTTGGTAATGATCCTCAATTTCAACAAGTTTTCAATAGTGTGCCTGCTTCAATGGAAATAAAATTACCAGTAGAATTGACATTTGAAGAATTATCACATTTTGAATATTATTGTAAAACGATTTTGCCTAATCTGTGCATTTTACCACAAGAGTTCAATTATTATGCCAAAATTTATGTCCCTATTGCATTCAAGGAAAGTGCTGTCCTTTATGCATTAGTTGGCTGGGGGTGTAAAATGAAAAAGAATCATAATTTGAATTATCAAGTGGAAAATAAGGATGCTGATAGATATATTGAATTTGCTAATGAGATTATAGTGAAATATAATAAATCTTTAGATAGGGAGAAATTTATAGCCAATTTTGTTTGTTATATGATTTTGGTTTGTATGGAAATATCCTTTGGGGATACATCCAATTGGTCACAATATTTTACATCTTGTTTCAATATGATTAACAAAATGCCTGGTGATTTTAGATACATCATTAATGCATGTTCTATAGAGGGGAATCTTTTAGCTGAAAATTTTGCCTACTTTGATGTTTTAGCTAGTCAATCTAATGAAAATGGTACCTTTTATCCTATTAATGATTATAAAGCATTATTCGCATCTAATGAAAATACCATTAAAATCCATGATCCACTTCAGGGATGTATTAGACCCATTATTTTAATTATTGGTGAAATTGTCAATGTATTGGTTGAATATAATACAATGCAACTTAACTTAGATTTGCCTGAATGTGACAAATTTGAAATAATGAATAAAATGATGAAGAGATCAGATCAATTGGATAAGGAAATTAAATTTTCAAAGCCTGATTTAACATGCCTCCCCTATTTACAAACCCCCGAAGAATTAGAATTTCATTTAACATTATTTGAAGTTTATCAATTAGCAACGCAAATATATATTCGCCAAGTGATTAGAAAGTTACCTCCAATGGTTCCTGAAATTCAAATACTGGCTTATAATTTAAGAGAGGATTTGAGAATTTTGGTTAAGAGTCCAAGATTAAAAAATAGTTTAGCATTCCCTATGTTATTATTGGGTATAAGTGCGGTCTCTTCTAAAGATAGAAAGGACGTCAAGGAGATGTTTAACGTCTTAATTCAAGTTTGTGGCTATTTGAGTTCTTATCAAAAACTTTTATTTGTTGTTGAAAAGATTTGGGGTTTGAATGAAAATGGTATCATATACATTGACTGGTTCAAGGTGACTAAACAATTAGGATGGAGATTAAATTTAGGACGCTAAATTGAGATTAATTAGAAAGATTGTATCAAAAATAAGTATGGAGTTTTGTATAATAGTATTAATAGATTGATCAATGGTTAAAGGCCACCTACCCCCTTCATTAAAATGTTAAATGGCTATATTTGATAAGATTACATGAAAAGTTTTTCTGTGATAAACGCTATGCCATTTGAAAGAACAGGACCAGATGTTTTAGGTCAAGTTGCAATGAGTCTACCGGGTTTGTCAGAAGTTTAACGCAGATAAGAGTTCCATGAGAAGAAAAACCACAAATCGGTAATTTTCATTCATAAGTGATGAAATTTCAATTTTCTATCTACTAACTTATGAGAGATTTGTTTTCCGGTGTTCAAATGCAGCAGAAGACCACTTCTTTGTTTGTCAGCCACCAATCATCAAGCCGGATCTTCATAAATGGCTCTATATGCGGGCCTAAGCGGTGATTATGCAACTCCGAATTACTCCGAGCCTTTACATTTTTAATAGAAAGAAGGTCGATTGGTGTCCTTTTGGATTTGAAAAAAGGGCCAGTATTTACATTATGTTGTTAGTTGACCATATCTCTTTTTGGAATCTTGGAAACGGACTCAACGGTTATAAAGAGCCAATGGCGCTGTTGATTTTAATGCAGGGGCGCTTACATCGCCGTTGGTTTTTCAAATCGCATCATGTCAAAATCTATAAAACCTCCCCATATCGATCCCTTTTTAAGTGTAGACTGTAATTACCTTAACAAAACCCAAATGTCTTCTGTTACTGTTTTAGGGTCCGGTATTGTGGGTCTTTACACCACTTACTGTTTGATTAATGAGGCTAATGTTCCTCCAAGCAAAATCACTGTCATTGCAAAGCACATGCCAGGTGATCAATCCATTGATTACACATCTCCCTGGGCGGGTGGTAACTTTTCTTGTATTTCTCCAAATGACAAGGATACCTTGGCTTATGATAAATACACTTATCAACATTTATCTGAAATTCAGGGCAAATTGGGTGGACCTTCTTGTGGGTTAGATATGAAGCCAAGTACAGAATACTGGGATACCTACCCCGGTGATGAAAAGATTGATTCTTTAAAGGGTTATTTAAAAGATTTCAAAGTTATCACAAAATCTTCTTTACCAGCGGGTGTGGCCTTTGGTATTACTTTCACTACATGGAACTTTAACTGCCCACTTTTCCTTTCCAACTTTAAAAACTACCTTGTTAAATTAGGAGTCGTGTTCATTCAAAAGGAATTGACACATATCGCACAAGCTTATTTACCTTACACTAAGATTGTTATGAACTGTACCGGTATTGGAGCATTTTCCCTTAATGGTGTTAAAGATGATAAGGTTTACCCAACTAGAGGCCAAGTTGTTGTTGTTAAGGCTCCTCATATTCAAGAAAACAGAATGAGATGGGGGGATGACTACGCTACTTATATTATTCCAAGACCTTATTCCCAAGATCAGTTGGTTTTAGGTGGATTTTTACAAAAGGATAATTGGACTGGCGACACATTTGAGGGTGAAACAGAGGATATTGTTAAGAGGGCAGCTGCACTTCTTCCAAAGATTCTTGATCAGCCATTAGAAATTATTAGAGTTGCTGCTGGGTTAAGACCTTCAAGACATGGTGGTGTCAGAATTGAATTGGAGAACAGCGAAGATGGTAAATACGTTATTCATAATTATGGTGCCTCAGGCTATGGGTACCAAGCAGGGTTTGGAATGTCATCGAGGGCTGTGGAGCTTTACAAAAAGGCTATCAGAGGTTCCAAACTTTAGATATTCACTTCTTTTATATTTGTTTTATTGTAAACTTTCCTTAAAGCTTTTCGAAAACCGCTTTTATAGGTAACTCATTATCTTTTTCAAAGTCTAATTACCCCATTCTATAATATGAAGGGTGAATTTACTATATGTATATTTTTCCATAATATATGTGTTCCTTGGGTTCTCATATAAGGTTGATGCTTCTGTGGGGAATTTATTTTATACCTGCTTCAAACCACGCGTAAAAGACCCAGTTCATCTACGCAATTTAAGATGGTGTGGACCACGCTACTAAATTAGGTGAACAGCATTCACCTCACAGCAGGTAACCGCATATTAAGATAAATAAAATATAAAAATGAGAGGAAAAGAGAAATATTAGTGGTTTATCATGCATGCTTTATGGTTAATATTTTACCCTATTTTATTAATCACCAGTATCTCCAGGATTCAATGGCTGTACATCCAAAGGTATTTTCTATTTCATCTCTTGAATTCATAGTAATAAAGTGATCAACAGTTAATTTATTAATCAATTGAGAATCTGGATGAGCCAATAATCCAACACCCTTGCCACCTAAACTTGTTTCAAAGGTTTCAAACCCCTTTTCTTCGAACTTTGATTTCAATTGGACCAACTTTTCCGTTGAAATATCATCATTCATTAAAGTAATAGCACAACCACCACCTCCGGCACCAGTAAGTTTAGTTTCACCAATTTGCATTTCATCACAATAAAGTTTAATTCTTTCTAAATTAGGGTGGGAAACACCAAGAGCAACCAAAAGACCATGATTCAATCTCACCAATTCAAAAAGTCTTTGTTTGGTTTCTTCATCTAAAAATGGTCTCAACATCAAATTATATGCTTCTCTAGCAATGGCTTCCATTGATTCTAAAATGGCGCCAGAGGTCTTTGGAAATTCATTAGTTATTCTAGCAACATTTGCAACCAACGTAGCTGTTCTTCTAGGAGTTTTAGTATTAGTTAACAACAAATCAATCTTAGGAAAGTTTCTCATCGATGTACGAACACTTGGCATTGAATTAGACATTCTTTGAAACATAACTGCACCACCATGAGTGGCCACTGCATTGTCAATACCACTTGGATTACCATGAATACATTTTTCTCCCATAAATGACCATGCATCAATGAAAGCACAATCATCTGAATCCTTCTTAATGATTTCATCGGTTAAAATAGAAGCCTCCTTAATATGACCCCCCAAATAAGCCAATGCACTTGCTAAACACACTGAAATAGAAGCAGAAGATCCTAATCCCGCACCAATAGGTAAAGTGGATCTCACAGTGAATGTCAATCCACCTTCAACATCATTAGGGCAAAGAGATATAAATAAGTAAAGAAATGCGTATGCTGCTGCATAATGTAATTGTGAAGTGACAGTTATCAATAAAGGAGTAATTTCATTCACTAATTCAGGATTCAATTCCTCTTCAGGCATTGGCACACCTTGTTCATTAGTTGTTAAATGCCATGGGAAATCACTCTTATTCCATTGATGAGAGAATCCAATATCTGGAAATTCCAATTTAATTGTTTCATTATCAGACTCATCATTTGTAACTAGCAAGTATGTTCTCAATGATAACGCTGCTGCAATTGCGGGCTAAAAGATGGGTTAGTATCTGTTTTGTTGCTGAGCTAAGCATTTGGGATCCTATCTCAGCGTATTTTCAACATATTTCTGGGATGAGATTTCAGTAAACAGAAGAGAAAAAAAGCAAAAACATAAGCACATACTTTATTGTACACAGCTGAGTGTTCACCAAATAAAATGACCTTCCCAGGTGCAGATGTCAGAAAGGGAAATGAAACCATTTTAATTATCTTTAAAGGGAAAAGGTGTTGATAATTTAACATAAACGAGGAACTCAAAAAAATTTCAAGATCTGAAATATTTTTTTTTTCATCTGAAATTTTTTTTTTTTATTTTAAAATAAAAATTCCTTCTTTTTTGTGAAGTTAAACCACAATGTCTGGGGAACAAGAACATAGTAAGGACCAAGTGAAGGTTAAGTTCTTCACTAGAGATGAAGATGAATCATTACATTGTGCATCAAATCCTCTTTTTGTCCCAGTTTCTCTTAAAAGATTTGGTCTTTCTGAAATTGTTAATCATTTATTACAAACAGAAACACCTGTTCCATTTGAATTTCTTGTGGATGGTACCATTTTGAAAACTACATTGCAAGATTACCTTATTTCCAATGGTCTTTCCAACGAAGCATCTTTAACATTAGAATATACTCGTGCAGTTTTACCACCAAAATTTCTTTCTAGTTTTAGTAACGAAGATTGGATTTCATCTGTGGATTCATTGGGGTCTATGACCTTTGCAGCTGCTGAGGGTGATGTTACAACAAATCCAAAGATTTTAACAGGTTCATATGATGGTATTGTGCGGATTTGGAATTCTTCTGGAAAGGTTGAAACACAATTAGAAGGTCACTCCCAACCAGTGAAATCGGTTAAGTTCATTTCTCCAACTAGATTTGTTACTGGTGGTATGGATAGAACTATTAGATTATGGAAGGCTGGGACAATTTCTAATGAAGATTTAGATAAAGATACTCAATTGGGGAAAACCGTTGCCCTTTTAGATTATCATAAGGATGCAGTTTCTAGTTTAGATGTTGATTCAAAATCTAACAAGATTCTTTCAGGTTCACATGATAATTCCTTGGCTCTTTGGTCAACAAATCCAAAGGAAATGGAAAATACAGAATTGGTTGATGAATCTGCTAGATTATCATCTGCTAGTAGAAAGAGATTAAAATTAGCTGTTAAGGACTCAACAATTAAACGTAAATTACCATTAACAATCTTAGAATCACATAGAGCACCTGTTGAATCAGTTTTATTTGATCCAAAGGATAAAACAGTTGCTTACTCTGTTTCTCAAGATCACACTATCAAAACATGGGATTTAGTTACTGCGAGATGTGTGGATACCAAGCAAACCAACTATTCTCTTTTATCTCTTACAGCTTTACCTAATTTAGGTCTTTTGGCTTCAGGGTCATCTGCTAGACACATTAATTTGCATGATCCAAGAGCTTCAAAGGTTACAAATTCTCAATTAGTTGGACATACAAATTTTGTTGTGTCTCTTACTGCTACTGATAATGATTACGTTCTCATTTCAGGGTCACATGATGGCACTGCCAAGGTTTGGGATGTTAGAGCTAATAAAGCTATGTACACAATTTCAAGAGAATCACAAGAAACCAAATCAAAGGTGTTTGCCGTTAATTGGGAAAAGGAAATTGGTATCATGAGTGCTGGTTCTGATAAGAAATTGCAAATTAATTCTAATGTTGATTTCAAATGATAAAAGTTTTATAAATGTTAATTAGTTACTTTAATTCACTAGTCCATTTAAGGACATTGTAATAACCCTGCCAAAGCCCCTTTGTATCAGTTAAATATCCTAGTAATTCAGGTTTTTGTTCATCTGTTATCTTCCAACCCATTAACTTGATTAGAGATTTGATTTCCTCGTCACTAAGTTCCACCTGTGCTGCTGTTCCATATTTCAATGGACCTAAATTGATCCATCTCTTTGTTCCTTTAAACTTGGAGCATAATTTATTGATTGATTCAATATAATCCATCATATTTTCAGCTGTATCAATAAAGAAGCATGTAACAATGACAATGTTATCAGATTTCGTTTCTCCTAAATGCCGTTCGAGATCAAATTTGGTGAAGTCGCCATTATGTATAAACAAGGATTTTGGTTGACTTTCTACTTTATTAATTTCCACTGATCTGAATTGATCAGCAGTAGCAAGATGATTGGAATATGTATGAAGATATGGATAAATAAGATCCTTTCCACCATGAAACATATATTCATTCATCAGAACCATTAACCAAGAATATTCCACAGCATGAACAGAGGAAAAGTTCATTTGTGATACTTCATATGCTACCCTTCCAAGACCTGAGCCTGGCACAACAACGGTGGTATTTGATGGATTTAAATCCTTTGTCTGATCTCTGATGTACTCAATAAGAGGATCTATTTCGGCATAATGAGCAGGAGACCAATCTCTAGCAAAGTGACAAAGAGATTCGACAACTCTATAATAATTATTCCTTTTAGAATTGAAAGCAGCTTCTCTCATCATTTTCAATTCACTATTAGTGATTTGATATTTACTTTGAGCCAATGAGGAGATTTGTGACAGTACTTTTGCATTTTGCTTCATCAATTGATCTACTCTATTTAACTTTTCAGCGTAATTAATATTATTAACTAATGTTTGTTGTTGATTTGACATTTGCTTGAATAAAAGTCTATGTTTATTATTCCATTTAGCACCATTTCTTGTATATTCATTTAAATCAAACAAGGTTCCAATCAATTCCCCCCTAGTAGCATCCATCTCTACTTGGAACTGTCCTTTATGCACTGCCGAATTCACATATTTCTTTAATTTTTGAAACATATTTGATTGATTCACTACACCGGCGAATAACACACTTGAAAGAACAACGTTAACTCTAGAATTGGGTAGGAAGGAGTCGACCAATAAATAAAATAAAAGAACAAAGGAGACTCTGGAGATTAGAAGTGTTGATTCACCAAGAACAGTGTATTTTGACATACAATAAGTTTAAGGGAAAAGCGTTGAAAAAGTTAATGCATAATGATTACTTCCTTTTCAATTGTTGAAAATGTCCAGAGTAATTTCCATTGGGACCGATTTACATAGCATGGGGAGGTTTAGAACCATTATAGCAAAGGGGGGCGGGTTGGATGGGTTTAAAACAAAACGATTTGGACAAAGGGTTCTTCATCCAAAGTATGAATTACCTATATTTCAAATGGCGCTACAAAGGGGTGATTTTGATCAATGTAGTAAGTTATTAAGTGTGAGTTGGTGTTTGAAGGAAGCCATTTATAAGACATTAGATTCTGATGATCAAAAACAATTTAAAATGACTCAGTGGTACAAAATCAATGATAGTAATGGTAGACCTATAATTGGGGTAGATCAACCAATTTACCCCAAATCAGAACAATTCCTTTGTAGTATAACACATGACGCTGATTTAGTAAGCGCCTTTGTACTTCGGCAGAGTTTGTAAAGTAAAGCAAATGTAAAGTATATGTTAAAAATTATACATAAATGTAATTAGTACTAATATATAGAAGAATCTAATTTATTCCCATTCAACAGTAGCTGGTGGTTTAGAGGTGATATCATAAGTAACTCTAGCGACACCATCAACTTCGTTAACAATTCTAGAAGCAACCTTCTTTAAGAAAGCAGCTTCAAAGACAAACCAATCAGCAGTCATGAAATCAGTGGTTTCGATGGCTCTCAATGCAATAACTTGTTCATAGGTTCTTTGATCACCCATAACACCAACGGATTTCACCGGTAAAAGAGCAGCAAATGCTTGTGAGATTTGTCTGTAAAGACCATGAGCCTTAATTTCTTCAATAAAGATATAATCAGCTTCTCTAGCGATCTTAACTTGAGATGGGGTAACTTCCCCAAGAACTCTAATACCAATACCTGGACCTGGGAAAGGATGTCTCCAAACAAGTTCTTCAGGAATACCCATTAATTCACCTAAGTGTCTAACTTCATCCTTAAATAATTCTCTTAATGGCTCAATTAATTTCAATTTCATGTCATCTAATAAACCACCAACATTATGATGAGTCTTAATAGTTTGGGATGGACCTTTAAATGAGATGGATTCAATAACATCTGGATAAAGAGTACCTTGAAGTAAATATTCAACTTCAGAACCATCCTTTGGTTTAATTTCACCAGCAACTCTTTCAAAGACGTGAATAAAAGTGTGACCAATGATCTTTCTCTTCTTTTCTGGGTCAGTAACACCCTTCAAGTTGTTGAGGAATTCATCACCAGCATCAACAACAGTCAGGTTAATACCAAGACCATCATCAAGAGTCTTCTTAACGTTGACAGTTTCGTTCTTTCTCATTAAACCGTTATCAACATAGATAGCGTGGAATCTATCACCAATAGCTTCCTTCATCAACTTAGCACCGACAGTGGAATCAACACCACCAGAAACGGCACCAATAACTTCAGCAGTTGGACCAACCAATTGTCTAATTCTCTTAATTTCAGATTCAATAAAGTTTTCCATAGTCCAATTTTGTTCAGCCTTACAGATGTTGACGGCAAAGTTCTTCAAAAGAGTCTTACCTTGTAAAGAGTGAGTGACTTCAGGATGGAATTGAAGACCAAAGATTTGTTGAGTGGTGTGAGCAATACCAGCGTAAGGAGAGTTACCAGAAGATGCAACAGTCTTGAATCCAGTTGGTAAAGCGGTCAATTTATCATGATGAGACATCCAAACTTGGGAGTTATCAACACCAGAAAATAATGAACATTCTTTATCAACAACATTAACAACAGCAGGACCATATTCTCTCTTCTCACCTCTAGAAACACCCTTACCATTAATCCAAGCAATTTCTTGCATACCGTAACAGATACCCAGAACTGGGACACCTAATTCAAAGACAGCTTGATCAACATGTGGAGCATCTGCATCAAACACAGAGTATGGACCACCAGATAAAATAACACCGACTGGCTTAAATGGCAATTCAGAGATCTTTTGAGTACATGGTAACATTTCAGCGTAAACATTGAATTCTCTTAATCTTCTAATAATCAAATGAGAGTATTGAGAACCAAAGTCCAAAACCAAAATGGTATTGAACACTTGGTGAGCTGGAGCAACTTCTTCGGTGGACATTTGATGATATAAGGCCAAAAGAATAGGTTTTTGGTAAAAAGAGGAAGAAAAAAAAATTTTTTCTAACTGGTAAGGAAAAAAAAGGAAAGAGTCAGAAATCACGTGACCTGGGATCTCTCTGACTTCTTGTTTAGCTACAAAGAGGTTTCCATTATGACAGCAAGTAAGGGAGTCAATGGACTTCTTTCAGGTAAATATAATTGTATATGTATATTACTATCTCTTTATGTCAATATGATATAAAAATATATAAAATAAGTGAACAAATGAACGAACAAATATTATTTCTTTTGAGCAGCATGATACATCCCCACAGCCACTTTAGCATCATACGGATTAGCTTGTGAATAATCCCATAATTCCTTTAACAGAGCCTTCAAAGAATCAACAGATTCTCTAGAGGTTTGAAAAGAAAAGGCAAATCTAAACCCAGAAATCTTTAATCCATACTTTTCACCTAAGTCCTTAATAATTGAAGGATCAACTTTATTTTTGAATTGATCAAAAAACACAAAATTGGTATCCACTGGGTAACATAGGACAAACCCTAGCTCTTGGGCGTATTGACCAACTTCCTTAGCATATGCATGAGCGATTTTCAATTGTGGCCAATTAGTGTCAATTGCATAAGAAGCCATTTTAGTCAACATACCAGCTTGTCTAATACCACCACCATTTTGTTTTCTAAAATGATTTGCTTTCTTCACAAAGGTTTTAGAGCCAACTAAAATGGACCCCACTGGAGCACCAAGACCCTTCGAAAGACATAAGGAAATAGAATCAAATAAATCACCATAAGTTTTCAAATCAACACCAGTAACAACATTAGCATCCCAAATTCTAGCACCATCTAAATGTAATCTAACATCATTAGCTCTACACCATGCACTAATTTGTTTAAGTTCATCAATTGGATAAATTACACCATGAAGAGTATTTTCAAGAGAAATCACCTTTGTTGGAGCCTCATGAATATCACCCTCCCAAATGAAATTTTCAAGAATGTCTTGCAGGGTCAAGTAGAGACCATTTGCAGGTTTGACAGCTCTAACCATAGCTTGTGATAAAGTAGCCAATCCACCAGCTTCATGAACGTAAACATGAGCCCTATAATCACAAAGCACAGAATGTGGTGGTTGTTTCAAATGAGTTCTTAAAGCCAATTGATTAGAAAGTGTACCAGACACACAAAACAAGCCAGCTTCATGACCAGTTAAAGCAGCAACCTTTTGTTCTAAAGCCAAAGTATCTGAATCTTCATCATAAACAGAATCACCTACACTAGAGGTTGATGCCAATGCAAACATTTCTGCTGTTGGTGTAGTAAAAGTATCACTTCTGAATTCGTTATGATTCTCTGCAAGAGCCATTTTATGATGGTATCAATGAAAAAAGGAGGGGGGGTAAAGAGATGAGAAGGAACGACGGCAAATTAAATAAAACGCTTTTTAAGCCAAATGGCCATAATTACGTAAAGGTTGCTTTGCCTATCAAGTAAAGGATTGAAGAAGAAGAAGAAGAAGAAGAAGAAAAAGAAGAGGAAGAGGAAGAGAGAGCAAGGAATAGAATATACCAATACATTTAAATAAATGAAATCAAAGTTTAACCGCAGCTGAGTATTTCCCTTCTCCTTTAGGAAGCCCACTTTGCTTTTTCACTCCCCCGAGTCCCCTACTGTTGCTAAGAAATGACACGTGGAGCATTGATAGCAATTGAAGGTTTGGATAGAACTGGTAAGACCACCCAAACAAATGGATTAATTGAAAATTTGAATGAAATTGGAGCCAAACCAAAGTTGGTCAAGTTCCCCCAAAGAGACACCAATATTGGACAATTAATAAACAAATATCTTAGTGATAGGGAGTTTGAATTAAGTGATGAAGCAGCACATTTGCTATTTAGTGCCAATAGATGGGAAATGGTGGATGAAATTAAGAAACTGTTGAATGAAGGGTTCACTGTTATTTTAGATCGATATGTTTATTCAGGTGTTGCATATTCATCAGCAAAGGGATTAGATTTTGAATGGTGTTTAAATCCTGATAGGGGGTTACCCAAGCCAGATATTACCATTTTTTTAAAGTTTCATGATGATGTCAATTCAAAGAGAGATGGGTTTGGTGATGAACGTTATGAAGTTGAAGAGTTTCAACAAAAGGTTAAGGTTCAATTTGAAAAGTTTAGTAGTGATTCTAATTGGAGGACTTTGTATGTAGACAATAAATCTATTGAACAAGTAGAGGGTGATATTTGGAAGGTTATTGAACCATTTAGTAAGGGTATTGAATCCAAATTAAGTCACTTTTAAAGGAAGGGAAGGAAGGTGTAGATATAGAATGGATATAGAATAAAATAATTAATGTAACAATAAGTAAATTTAATAGATACACAATTTGATAAAATACATACATCCCCCTCCAATTGGATAGGAGATCATCCTTTAATAAAAATAGGGCCCGGATGAAGGGTAACAACAACAAAAGAACTAATAATTGAATGGGGGTGAGGAAAGGAGGGGGGGATTTGATTAAATAAAGGACAGGTTAGCATAAAATGCCAAAATTGAGGTAAAGATACCTTCAATAATGATCCAATTTCCAAAGGCATTTCTTAATGTGATCAATCCAACGTAAACAGAATGAGTAGCAAATCCACTTAAGGGGTAAGTTTCAAATAAAGTAGCAAAATTGAATTTTGCTTCATTTAAAAAGACACTTGCTGGGATTGTACTATGGAAGATAACAATAGCAATAAATAACTTTGTGAGGGAATGAGCAAATGCATCATATTGGAAATCGTAAGTGAAATTGATGTAATAAGACCCCAAAGTTGGCACAAAATAGGATGCAAGGATCCAAATTAAAACAGCAGAAACAGAAGGTAAATCAATGGCATTTAAATCAAACACTGGAACTTGTTGAATGTAAGCTGGTAACTTTTCAGATATAATGAGTGGTAAATAAGTGATTAAAGGTGTGGACTTGTATAGCAATGAAAGTAGATAAACAGATTCAATACCAAGAGCAATGTCATTAAGTGAAAATGGATCAGAGAGGTAATCTCTTAATTCCAAACTCTTGTATTCAAGATATTGATGGATGTTACCCTCTTGAATAGCTTCAGAAAGAGAGGTGTGGAAAACAAATTCGATATCATCGTCATCATCGTAATCGCTGTCTTCTTCTTCCTCCTCTTCTTCCTCTTCTTCGCCTGCTTTAGCTGCACCTTCTTCTTCACCCTCTTCTTTACCCTCCTCTTCACTCTCACTTTCGCTTTCGCTTTCACTTTCACTTCCACTTTCATCATCACTTCCAAATGTCTGTGTGACAATCTTTGGCTGTGTCACCTTGGAAACCTCCACAAATTCATAATACTTTGAGTTCTGATCAATATCGTTTGGATTTTTAATTAAATGGGCCTGGATAGCATCTATGATATCCTTTTTAACTTTGCAAGTGACAATGTCCACGTTCAATTCATTGGCAATATCAGTTAACTGAGTCTTTGTCTTCCTATACAATGACATTTATTTAAATTGTATACTCTATATTAAAAGAAAAAGGGGGTTAAAAACAATGGCTGATACATTTTGAAACCGAAATCACAAACTTTCGCGTTTCCCCCATTTTGGTTTGCTTACATTTTGCCTAATTAGGAAAATCTCTTCATATGCCTTGGCCTTTATACTTCCAATAATTGGCTCTAACTGTATCCAATTGAGTACTTAACGTGTCTAATAAGAGCTTTGCCTTTTCCAATTGCTTCTCTTCAATTAAAATATCTAAATACAATTCTAATGCAGGTATTGATGCCCCCCCAACATCATCAGTTTCCCTATATTGATCCACAACAAACTTACCAGCAGTGATTGGTTTATTGAACTTCTTACATAATCCCCTTAAATATAGCCAAGAACTTGGGTTTGTTGGAGCTTCACTAATAGCCCTTTCGACAATTTCCAATTCACTCTTAAACACAGTGTCATCACTGTTGTCATCACTTAAAACAAACATTCGATGACACCAAGCAGAGTTATTTCGCACATCTTGTTTAATAAGTTTATAAGTATATTGAAGTTCTCTTTCATCTGATTTCAAATTGAAATACCTAACTAACCATCTCTTATGAGTCCAAACATGATAATTCTTTTCATCCTTATCAAGCATTTCCTCAACTATATTAAATTCTTTATCTAAATCATAATTGGTTTGATCATTATTATAAAATGATGCAATTAAATGATCGATGATCAGTTCTCTATAATGCCATATTTGATAATTCTTTTCATTGGATTTAGCAGTTTCACTACACCATTCTAATTCATCAAGTAAATCGCCTTCATCACTAATATCCTTGATGATATTAAATCTAAATTGCCAAGCAGTGTAATTAGAGGGGACCTTTTGAATCACTTGTTGTGTTATAAATAAAGACCTTGGACTATGTTCATTCACTTTAATCAGGGCGTTTAATTTAGATATTAAAGCTTTGAATTCGTCACTATATAGAATTTTAATTAAATTGATATCCTTCAAAGCAGGATTTTCAATGGGTAATAGCTCCAAATCATCAAATGAATATTCATTCTAAGTATTAGTTAGTAATCATGTGGCTAATATGTAGTGCAAATAAGCTGACACATACCATTTTCTATCAAATTGAAGTTATAGGCCAAGAACAAGGTAGGATTCTTTTTGGGTTTACGGATTTTGGGGGGGGGGGATTTTTTTTTCACTCAGCAGGGACGAAGAAAGGTTTCACAATGTCTCAGAATGAATTCAAATACCCTTTTGGTAGCCTTCAATGGCGCAAATTAGCTTAAATGATATTCAGTTCAATTGGATTTCCATCTCAATTTTACTCTGATAATATTAAAAATACACACCCAAATACACAGCCATCTAGAATTATTTCTTTCCCTTACAATCATCACAATACCATTCACCCTTTGGTAATTCCTTAAGACCAATACAAGGTAAATGGAACCATTCTCTTTCACAATTCTCACCATCACATCCAACCATTTCTCCATATGACACTTGTTGACAGTAACAATACAATGGCTCACCATCATAAGATTCTTCGATATTTGAATTAGAATTCGAGTGGGATTGTGTTGACCTTCCCCCACCTCTAGTGTTTGATTTAATTGATGTTGAAACGGTTTCTGTCTTGTTTTCCTTTTTAGCTTTAGTATTGGAAGTTCTTGATCTTTTATTGTTGTTGCTATTTGTTGATGTGGTTGTAGCTGTGGTTGTTGTAGCAATTGTAGTAGCTGCTGATGTTGCTGTTGCTGTTGCTGTTGCTGTAGTGTTTGTTGAATGGCCATTTTTGGAATCGTCATCACTTTGTTTCCTTCTCTTGTTATTATTTGAATTTGATTTTGGTTTTCTCGTTGTCGATGGAGCTGGTGTCACATTTCCTGCAGCTGAATCTTCTACATTAGAATCATAATCGTCATAAATAAATGCATTATTATTAGCAACACTGACATTGCCATTTCTAACTCTCTTTGCAGCAATTGCCTCCCTTCTAGTTTCACTTCGTTGTTGTTGAGCTGATTTCGGTTCACTAACCTTCATACATGGTTCCCACATGGGGCCAATTCTAATTAATTCGGGAATTTCTCTTGAAACAATCAAATCAAATGCTTGTTCAATTCTTCTTGAATGTTTAATTGAATTATCGGATGCAATTGTTGCAACATGCATTTTCTCTTCTAAACAAGGCATTAAATCCTTTATACAATCTCTAATAGCCAATAGAATTTGACTTCTTTTCGGATGATCCTTTTTCATTTGAAGAAACCTTGTAATATAAGCTTTTAAATGGGGGACAGTGTAAACACATTTGGCGTCAATTTCCTTTAATAAAGTGAAATAGGACACTATATCATTGGGGAATGCTGTTAATGCATCTGTTAATTCATTTAGTCCTAGGTATATATCTTGAACTGTTGGATTTTTAATTAATTCCTCTTGATTCGACATCAATTTAAACTATGGATAGTATAAGAATCATAATGAAGATTAGCAGGAATTCTTTCTTTTTTTTTTTATTTTCATTTACCTGTCTCGCTCCCTTGGAAAACATGATTGTGTGGCGCATGAAATGGGAGTGTCTGGTTGATAGATCTCAAAACAGAAATAGAGTAGTGCAAACGCAAAACAAGTTTCTCAATGGGAAGAGGGGGGGGTGTTCTGCCTCGTGTGTTGATTTGCTATGTGAGTCAATAGCTTTAGAGTGGTTGGTGAATTGGGAGCCAATGTTTAGAACTTGTTGACGGAGTGAGGTTAGAAGAAACGTTCTTCAATGGTAAGGCACTTGATTAAGTTAAACGCTAACTTTGAACACCTCTTAATATTATCAACGGTGGTGAGGGTTACTTCTTCCTTCCATCAAGGTTAATTCAGTAGGCAACAAAATACATGATGACGAGTGGGTGAGATTCCATGCGAAAAATGAAGCGAAAATAAAGTATGACCATCAAAGCCGCATGTTTAAAGTTCCAACCCATGCTTCCACTATGACGCATTCGCCAGCGGTGTGTGAGGCAGTCAAACAACAAGGTGTCCAGAAAGCACATTCTTCCATCTGGCAAACACATGTTCTTCCTATTCCATAACATGTGGGTTTGGCCGAGTGGTCTAAGGCGTCACGTTTAGGCCGTGATATCGAAAGATGCAAGAGTTCGAACCTCTTAGCCCACATATTTTTTTTTTTTTTCCTTTCTCTTTTTCTTAATCTGAAAATTAGCCGCTAAGCGACTCAAAATGTTAAAATTGCCGCCAACATGCGCCACACGCCGCCCAAAAAACCCCAAAAAATTTGTTCTTCTGTCGGCGTTTTGGATTTTTTATTCTGTCGTTTACCCCATTTTCTTTTTTTTTTTTATCAATTTTTTTTTTATATCAATTTAAAGATTATTATTGGATGCGCCCACCTGATTACGCACAAATGAATCCCATTCAAACCCCAACTGCAAACCTAAATCAAAACACGGGGGTATTCCATCTAACAGTTCTAGGATGTTCAGGTGGCCCCATTGAGGGTAAAACAAATTCCTTTTTAATTAAACCTGTTAATAGAGGGTTTAAATCAATCATTGAATCAAAGAATAATAATTGCCTTTTGGTATTCGATGCCGGTACAGGACTTAGTAGTATATCAGATATATTGAAAAGTGGACCTCAAACAGTTTGTCAATATTTACTGGATATTTATCCTGATAAATTAAATCAAATGGATTTAATTAATAAAGATATTAAATTATCAAACCCATTTATTGAATTAGAAGCTGGTTCTTCATTTAATTCTTCTTATCATCAATTATCTAATAACTTGTTAAATTCAATTTCAAGTTATCTTATAACTCATCCTCATTTAGATCATGTTTCTTCATTAGTTATTAATACACCTGGATTTACATGTCCCAAAAGTGTTATTGGGATTAAAGAAACAACAACTGCACTTATAAATAATTTATTTAATGGAATCATTTGGCCTGATATGATTTCAATGGGGTTTTTAAAAGTTAAAACTTTAAAATGGTATCAATTGAATTACAAAATTAATGATTATTATAAAATTAGTATTTTCCCAGTTTCTCATGGTGAATCAAGTGATAAGAATAAATTTATGAGCTCTGCTTTCCTTATAACTGATATTGAAACAAATCATTCCTTCTTGGCCTTTGGTGATTTAGAAAGTGACTTGATTAGTGGTTGTGCTTTTAATTTCAAAATTTGGAATCATGTTTCTCCCTTAATTAATAATGGATCATTAAATAATATTCTTATTGAATGTTCAACAATTGATAAACCACCTCCACTGTTTGGTCATATGACTCCTTCCACTTTATTTGAGGAAATAAAAGTATTAAGAAAGATTTGTATTGATAAATTAGAATCCAATAATGAGAAACTGAATTTAAAATTGAAATTAATTGATGATGATTTTTATATAAATTATCATAATCAACCATTAAATGGATTTAATATAATTATTATGCATGTTAAGGAAACTACTGATGATATCAATCCAAGAAAAATGATTTTAGATAAATTAAATGAATTAAATCTCAAATTCAATACTAAAATCAATTTTTCAATGGCTTTACCTGGATTAACTTTTGTTTTATAAATTTGTAAAATTATTTTCTTCTTCTTACTCTTCTTCTTATAGTTATCATTATTATTATTACTATTATTACTACTTAAATCGATCAATTCAATTTACTTTATATCACTATATTATAAATCACCCTCCTTTCCTCCTTTCCTTATTCATAATTGTGGAATACCATAACCAGTAATATCCTTTGCAAATTCCCATTTCATATTATCAACTTTAACATCATTTTCAATTGTAATTGTATTAGATGACTTCTCAATAGTACAAAGTGTATAACTCTTCCATGAACGTGCATCCCTATAATATAAAACCTTCATACAATCTTTAATAACTTTAATTGCATCCTCCTTTGTCAATTTCTCAACATCCTCTTCTGTTTCAGCTTTCTTTCTTAATAATGGGATTGCTAAATGAGTCCCAAATCCTGTAGCTAATGCAGGTGATGAAAATGAAACTCCTAATAAATCAACATATCTTAAAAACACTTGATCTTTATCATCTAAACCAGCAACTAATATAGCATTCCATAATGGATTCATTTTAGATCTTCTATTATACATGACTCTGGTCAAATATTCATGAACATGATTGGCTTTCAAATGAACTGATTCCATATCATACGATTCTTGTACTTGTAAATCATCTAATAATCTTTGAATATATTGGAAATCACTAATATCTCCACTTATACCAACAACAACATCTTCTCCAACTTTGAAAATTCTTTGTAAATCAGTGACTTTTAATAAGGACCCATATGACCCCATTGTATCTGCTGCCATTATAACACCATCCTGATATTTAATTGCAATAACTGAAGTACCTGTAATCATTGGTTGTTGTGTATGCATTGATGGGAATTCATTTGTTGATTGTCCCTTTGAACCCTCCTTACCTGCATGCGCAATCTTATAATCGTAAGCACCATAAGTGACATCACTTGGTCTCCCCCAATGGTATGGATCGTGATTCATTGATCGAAATTTGTTAAAGTGGCAAATTGGCAGGCACAGAGAGAGAAAGAGAAAAACAAAAAAAATCGGGTTCGCCTTCCCACCCTGGGCCTCTTGCTTATGTCATATTCACGTGACCTGCTTTTGTTCCATTTCCCCTTTTTCAAATTTCTACGGAGCCGATTTGTTTTCACTCTTTTGGTCTGTTTCCCTTTTAATTGCACAATTCAAGATGAAATCAAGCTTAAGATTGTTTGCTGCTTATGTTCCAAGTATTAAGTTTGTGGGGGGGCCTCATGTTGGTCATATAGTCAAGGCAGGTGTTCATCCTTGCGCTCCAGAGGGTCTTTTACCTCAAAGGGCAATTAAATCTCAATTCACCCCAAATATGGTGTTCCAATCAAGAAATAACCTCTCAAAGAGATTTAGATATAGACAACCAGATGAAATTGAAATGGAAAATGTCATCACCGGTGGTGCTGAAATTGTCTTTAGACAACTTCATTAATTAACTGATTAATTAACTAATTTATTTATTTTTTTATTATACATATACACACAATTCCACTCTACTTCTGTTTCTTCTTATTCTACCCCTCTATTATTACCTCCTTTGTTCTTATGTGTAATTGATATATTATCTCATGTTATACATTTGACTATCTTCTTATATGCTAAATTTCTTTTCAATTCATCACCAATCTTGATGGCTTGCATCAATCTTTCAAAGTTATCCATATAGCTTTCAACTTGTTCCATATTTGGAGAAAATTTGATATCAAATCTACTATGCATAACAAATCTATGAACACAATAAAGTGTAACCATAAAAACTTCATATGACGTACCATCAGTAACTGTAATAACACTAGTTCTAATCTTTGTAACTAATCTATGATATTTCCAAGCATATAATTCAACTAATCTTTTAAATGCATAATTTTTCATAATTTCCTTTTCACCTCTTGGTCTAGTACTAATAACAATTATATTAACAATTGTTTTAAATCCATCCTTTGTGTGAAAATTAACTAAAAAAATCGTATTATTTTCAAAGAATAGGGGGAAAATTTCATTCTTATGATCAATTTCTAGTAATTCATCAAGTTCTTCTTCATCAAATTCTCTTTTGGTCTTTCTAGTAAATTCAACTAATAGATTTTCCCTAATTAATAACCCCCAAGATTTAAAATCTATTTCATCAACTTGAATTCTTGAATTCGTTAATTTACTATGTGTCCAATTCTCAATACCCTCTAATATAATATCAATTTCCTTTTTACCCTCTCTGAATGAATTCATTTGTAAAATTCTTGAAAATGAATGTGGTAACCTTCTTTTGAAAAGAGATTTTAAATCCATCACTTTATTAAGGGTAGTAGTGGTGGTGGTAGTGCTGATGTTGGTGGTAGTATTATTGGTAGCATTGATGTTCTTACTATGATGATCATTATCATTACTATTGTCATTATTATTGTTATCTTCATTTTTTAAATCAATTGATGTCTTGGATGTAGAATCTGATTTACCAGCTTCTTCCAGTACAGATGTCTCCTTTTCATCTGTCTTCTCCCTCTCCTTCTCCCTTTCTCTTTTCCTTTTCTCTTCCTTTTTCACAGATTTTTGCTTACTCCTTTCCTCCATCCTTCGCAATCTATCTTCTTCTTGTTTAACACGTTGTATTTCTTTCCCTTCTTGCTCAGCATCCGATTCTTCATCTTCTAATTCATCAAGATCAATAGGTTGCTCAAATGACCCGTCGTTACCCCTGAGCCTCTTTGCCGGTGGTAACTTCCCACTAACTTCAGTTGATGATCTACGAATACCATGCTTATCACTCTCACTCTTACTTTCACCGGAACTCTCCTTTTTGATTTCTCCTTTAACACTCTTCTTAACACTTTCTTTACTTGTAACATCCTTCTTAATCTTGGACTCATGTTTCTTTTTCTGAGTAGTTTTCACAATCCCATTACCATTACCATTAGTTCGTGGTGGATGAGCTGTTAACAGTGGTGGATTCGACTTTCTAAAATTAATATCAGCATTAATCACATATGGGATCAAATCACTAACATCAAATTGCCGTGGAGTTGTTGTTGGATCACAAAATAATTTAATTAATGTATCTGGTCTAAGACAAAAAGTTAATATAATTGTTAATAAATTAACCCCATTATCTTCATCAGCTGGATCCAATAAATCATTACATAACTTAGGATGTTGCAATGCCTCCTTTGTAATTTTCGATTTGAAAAATGTTATAAATTGTTCAAATTCAATACATGTTTCAATGGGGAATCCCTTCTTTTGATCCTTTGAACAATTGATTAAAATGATCTTATTATATGGGTTAATACCAACAACTAAATGCCATTGATTTTTCCATGTAAATGGGTGAAGCCAAATATCAACATTACCTTCATCTTGATCATTTGGACCAAAATTATTTGCGGAACGGAAAACACCAATTGTGATTTCCTTTGATTCAGGTTCATGCCATCTATTAAGAATTATATTAATATTATGATAAATTGTATCCTTTGTCCATTTGCGTCGTTGGGGGTCAGATTCGATTTTAGAAATGTCCATTGACATCCCAGTGAGGTTGTATCTCACAATACTCATATTAAATAATAATTTATTTTTTAGTGTGGTTTTGGGTGTGTGGGGGGGGGAGGGAAAGCCTGGCTATTTTCATGTGCGGTTGATTTCAGTTAGTATAAAACGCGTGTTTGGCGGGGAGGGTGCTTAAAAGGGGGGCACAAAATCAATGATAACTTTCGCTATTGATGTTCAGTTCTAATAAAAAAGGTCATGTTGAATTCTTCTCATCTGTCGCAAGTTTTTGATCCCATTTTAAACCCATTTTGTTGGTACTTACATATAAGTGAAGCGTGTTTAATGCAAAAGACAAAAAAGAGTGTTGTACCTCAAAGTTTTTTAATTTTCACTTTTTTTTTGTTTTGGTTTTTTTTTACTGGGCGCACTTCATTTTTTACGCAGGGTATCAAGTTTAAATTTAATGTACACGTCGTATATTGTAACTTTAAATACTGCTAAATTTGTAGAAGTTTGATCATTGGAAACTACTTTATTTGAAATTTCAAAAGATACTAAAATATTTAAAATTTTAAAATTTTTCCTTGTTTTATCTTCTTTTGATTTGATATCCAACAAACATAATTTTCTTACCACAGCCATTTGGAAAGAAATCTTTACTTTACTTGTCGTTAAGATTAACCACAGATTTTTGGCGCCAAAAATTTGAAATTTGGCCAAGTGGTTATTTTAATTGACAAGATCCCCAGTTCGAACCCGCACTTATAACAATCTAAGAAAAAAAATCTTAAATTGATTGGGGGGCAAACAAAAATAAAATTAGCACAACTCGCTTTTTTTTCCTGTTTCGTTTCTTGACATCACTTCTTTTATAAAATCACTGCTTTTTTAGGCATTAATCTCCTTTGTGAGTTATCTAAAGGATTCATTGCGCTAAACTAACAACAAACCATACCATTGATTGGAAAGAGTGCATTTTTATAAGCTTCTCACTCACAAAAAGGCCAATTGCCGTCCATCCCTTTTAAATCAATTATTAAGTTAATCTCTCAAAGGAAAGGAATTTCTAATTAATTTATTTATTCTATCATTTGTTTTTGAATTAAACATAATAAATCAAAAGATCAATCAATAAAGAACATTTAAAAAGAACTATCCTATTTCAAATTCTTTATTTGATTATTGAGATCATCATCCTATAAATAAAATTACAATTCAATTTATCATTATTATTATTATTACTGATTTATTTATTTTGTGTTAATTTGATCTTTTATTGAAAAAACAAAAAACAAAAATGAATTCGAATAAAGGTGTTGAAGATAATTCTGAAATCATTAGAACTACTGGTAAGCAACCAATGACTCTTCATGTTGCTCATAGAAGATCTCCAAGTGAATTAACTTCTTTGATGCAAGAACAACTCAATTTACAACGTCAATTGGAATTGGTTCAAGCTCAACAACAACAACTTTTACAACAACAACATCAATTAAATCAAAAGGTTCAATCTCAAACTCAATCTACTAATACAAGTGGATTTACATATCAAACTCAAAAGGGTCATCACAGAAAGAGTTCCAGTACTTATCAAAATGATTATGAAAATTTCAGTTCTCCAAGATCTCATAGAAGATCTCAATCATCAATTTCATCAGCAAACAGTCAGGGACTTGGTCATTCAAGAAGACATTCCTTAGGTTTAGCTGAAGCTAAAAAAGCAGCTGCTGAAGTTCAAGCTCAAAGAAGTGGTTATTCTCCATCAAAACTGTCAATTTCAACAAATAATACAGATGAACCAGATTCTCCAGCTTCCTCCTTATCATCAACTTCTTTAATGCCTCCTCCAACTTTTAAATTTCCTGATGATGAATCAAAATCAGGTTTTGGTCATTCAAGAACTAAATCAAATATCTCTGATAGATCTCCTCAAAGAAATTTCCAATTCCCTCAAAAGGATACTTCAAATGTGGCTTCTGATTTATTAATTCCTCCTCAACCTTCATTTGCTGAAAGACGTCAATCTAATGGTTATGGTCATAGATCAACAGGTTCTGATGTTAGTAGTTGGAAAAGGTCTCAACTTTTAAGTTCCCCCCAAAATGATACTTTTGTACCAGGTCATAGATCAAGAGGTTCTTATGGGGGTTCAGTTTCATCAATTTCTCAATTCAATTCTCAAGGTAGAAAATCATTATTTGCTCCTTATTTACCTCAAAGTTCAATTCCTGATTTAATTAATGAGGGTAGATTAGTTATTGGTACCCTTCGTGTTAATAAAAAAAATAGATCTGATGCATATGTTGCAACAGATGGGTTACTGGATGCTGATATTTTCATTTGTGGTTCAAAGGATCGTAATAGAGCTCTTGAGGGTGATGTTGTTGCTGTTGAATTATTAGTTGTTGATGATGTTTGGACTTCCAAAAGGGAAAAAGAAGAAAAAAAGAGAAGAAAGGATTCTAAATTTAATACTGATATTAATGATGATCTTCATAATGATGCCAGTACGTTAACATCAGTTGATATTAAAAGGAATGCTAGTTCAGGTTTAAATAGAAGGGGATCACTTAAACAAAGACCAACTCAAAAGAAAAATGATGATGTTGAAGTTGAGGGTCAATCTCTTTTACTTGTTGAAGAAGAAGAAATTAATGATGATGTTAAACCATTATATGCAGGTCATGTTGTTGCTGTTATTGATCGTGTTCCTGGTCAATTATTTGCTGGTAACCTTGGACTTTTAAGACCATCTCAAGCTGCTAAAAAGGATAACAATAATAATAACAACAATAACAATAATAACAACAATAATGATGATGATAAACCAAGACCTAAAATTGTTTGGTTTAAACCAATTGATAAAAAAGTTCCATTAATTGCAATCCCAACTGAACAAGCACCAAAGGACTTTGTTGAAAATCATGAAAACTATTCTAATCAAACATTTATTGCATCCATCAAAAGATGGCCAATCACTTCTTTACATCCATTTGGTACTTTGATTTCTAGATTAGGGGATCAAGAAGATCAAAATGTTGAAGTTGAATCAATTTTAAGGGATAACAATTTTATGTGTGATGAATATAACGAGGATCCTCAAAGATATATGATTGATTTACCATCAACTTCTGAAGTTTTGAAATTTTCTGGTAATAAAAGAAGAAATTACTTCAATGAATATGTTATTGCCTTTACTCAAAATGGAACATTTTCTGATCACTCATTCCATGTTAAAAGTCTTGATAATGGTAAAATTGAATTGGGGGTTCATATTGCCGATGTTAGTGAATTTGTTCCTCGTGAATCCAATTTAGATAAAAGGGCTAAAAAGAGATCTCATGGTGTCTTCCTTCCTCAAAAGACAATTAATTTATTCCCCGATGAAATTAATAAGGAAATTTCATTTGAAAAGGGTAAGAAATCTCCTGCTTTATCTATTGTATTTGAAATTGATTTATCTAACTTTGAAATCGAAAGTGTTTGGATGGGTGAAACAATTGTTGAACCTGCTGCTAAGGTAACTTATGATGAAGTCGATACAATTTTAAAGGAATCTGATATTGTTAGAGATACTGCTGTTTCTGGTTATATTGAAACTTTATCACATATTTCATCTCAATTAAAACAAAAGAGACTTTCTAATCCAAAATTGTCATATTCCTCCATTTCACCATTATTGGATCAATTAGATGATGAACCTGTTAAATTATCATTGAATATTTATGATGAAATTCTTTCAACTGCAATGATTGATGAAATTTTCCGTAATGTTAATGCAGCTGTTGCTCAAAAGATTCATGCGGCATTGGGTGATTTAGCTCTTTTAAGAAAGTTTTCAATGCCAACTTTAACTAAATTCGAATATCATGAAAAGAAAATTGAACAACTTGGTGTTACATTGGATACAACAAATTCAAAGACATTTCAAAATTCTATTTTAAATATTGAAGATCAATTTAAGAGATCTGCTGTTGAAACAATTTTAATGAAGTGTATGTCTAGAGGAAAATATATCATTTGTGGTAAATCTGATGAAGATTTATTGAGTCATTATTTATTTAATTTCCCAGTTTATACACATTTCAGTGCTCCATTAAGACGTTATGTTGATATTATTGTTCATAGACAATTGAAGCATGTTATTAATAATACAATTGATGATTATGCTGAAGACATGGATTCCTTAAAAATTGTTGCCGATTACTGTAATTTCAAAAAGGATTGTTGTAAAGCAGCACAAAATCAAGCCATTCATTTACTGTTATGTCAAACTGTTAATGATATGAGTACATTAACTGGTCAAGTTCTTTGTACTGGTATTGTTATTCAACTTTATGAATCATCCTTTGATGTTTATTTGCCTGAATTTGGTATTGAAAAGAGAGTCCATGGTGATCAACTCCCATTAAATAAGGCTGAATTTGATAAGAAATCTAGCAAATTGGAATTATATTGGAAACCCGGTGTCGATTCAGCAACTTATGTACCAAGAGATGAAACTGAACCATTATCTTACCGTAATTCGATTAAAAACAAACACAGAGGTACAACAAATGAAGCTTCAAAGGATGAAACTAAAATCAGCGATGAATTATCTGAAACATTAAAGGAATTGAAATTGACATGCCCTCCAATTAATCATAAGCATTTAAGCTTAGATGATTACTTGAGTTACTGTTCTATTCGTTCTGAAAACGATCAATATATTCAAGAAATTAAATTATTGGAAAAGGTTCCTATTTTATTAAGATCTGAACTTGGTATGGCATTACCATGTTTAACAGTGAAATCCGTCAATCCCTTCATCAACCACTCTCGTTAAATCAACTGCATTATGGAAATACTATTTTCTTTTTCTTTATTTTTTTTTTCATTTTTTTCATTTTTATTCCCCATTTTGTTTTGAATGGTGGAATATTTACGTTTTCTTTCACTTATACACTCCTTTTAATGACTATTATATCCAACTATTTGTCCTTCTTTAATATCCCACTTTTTTTCATTGATTTTATATTTTTTTAAATGACATTTTGTTTTGTTTTCAATGTTTTTTCTTAATTAAAATGTGAATAATTTATTATTCTAAATATCTATTATATACATATCTACGTAAAATATTTATTAGTTTCTCAATGAAGTTCTCATCGAAGGAACTGAAGAGATTCTTCTATTTTCAAGAGATTTAAAACTGACATTTCTCGGTTGACTGTGTCTGAAATGCATTGATTGAGCTCTATCTAATTCAATTCTCTTATCCATTTGGAAAGTTTGTGTATATTGATCCTCAACATTATCATCATTAACCCAATTTTCAGTACTCTTATCAATAAGATATTTCAATGAGTTGAACCAAATATTATGTCTTTGTCTTGTTGGACAAGTGACCTTAATGATTTTATCATGGGACTTAATCAAAATAGATTTATGGTAAATACCAGGTGGTAATGGATTATTATCATCAACTGATTGAACAGAAACAATTGACATTGCTTTAATTTGTGTTTTACCAGGGTCTGCTAGTACAGGATTATGCGTTGACCAATATAGTGTTAAACTATATGGATGAACCCAAAAGTATCTTTCATGTCTAGAATCAGCAATTGAGGATAATGGCCCCAATTTTCTATAATATTTGTTAAGGTATTCACCAATAATAGTTTGTGCAACAGCTGCAATGATTTCTTGTTTGCTAGAAATAACAGTATTAACAGTATTGAGGGATGTTGCATCAACATTTGAAATAGACATATTACTTGGTGAGGCCGGTTGAAAGTCAGATTCCTCTGGAATACTCGGTGGAAGCATAGTATCACTAACATTTTTATTCTTTTTGAAAAACTCGTGGCTCTTCAACAGTTTCCTATAATAAGTGTTTGGTAACACAGAAACGTTATTGACATCACATTCTTTGGTAACTGTAGTGGCAACAAATTGAGATTCAGGAATACATAACAAGCCAAAGGATCTCGCTTTATCTGAAATATTTTCACGAGTGATAGGTTCTCTTGATTCCAATGCCTTTACTTCGTCTTCGTTCATCATAACCAGTTTCAATTCAGCAGCCTTAATAGCAAGCTCCTTGCTAGTAACGGGACGCTTCTTCAATTGTTGAATATCCTCATTTGAAAGAAGTTTCAAACTTAGTTTGTTGGCATACATTTGTAAGTCAACAATGTCTAAGGTTTCTGGTAATGATTTTGCTTCTTCTGCTAATCTCTTAATGTTATCCAAATCGTCCTTCTTAATTAATTCGTATCCAAGCTCGTGTGATTTCCATTGTAAGTCTGTAAATTCATCATTTCCAACATTTTTCGCAATTTCGGAATTACATTTGTTCACCTCAGTAATAGGAACCAATGCCAAGCCCATTTCAGCAGCTCTAGATTTCAATTCTGGTTCAATAGAGGCACCCGATGCTGTGATATAGGATTCCGCATCATAATATTCAGTACCCGTAGTAGAAAAGGATGTTGTTGATTTAGTTGGTGCGAGGTCTACACTGCTATAATTTTGCTTGTTAACAACGTAACCCAATGGGACTAATTTATTGATCATATCTTGTGCACTTAGTGGTTTCTTAATATTTTCACGTAACTCCTTTAATTCTTCAACCTTGGCATTATAGTTAGTTTGTAGATCGGTAATTTCTTCCTTTAAAACAGTTATCTGATCATTGACATCCAGAGTATGAACAGAATCAGAATCATGTGAACTATGGCTTTTTATTGGTGCTAGCTTCATATTCTGAGCCGATTGGATATATGCACAAACGGCATTCAATGCACTTTGTTGAGAACTCAATTCAATATTGGCAAGTTCAATCTGATCATTAATATTAGTTAATTTCTTTTCTAACCTACTATTGAGGCCAGAATCAAACTCCCCTTCAGAAGTGAAAGAGGAAACAGAGACTCTATTAATTTGCTTTTGAATGGCTATTCTCTTTTGCTCTAAACTATTGATATTGGCAATAATTTCATCCTTCTTCTTTTGAATCTTCATTTGTTTACTATGCAAGACATCATTAACAGAAACAGAAGAAGAAGATGAAACAGAAACAAAACTAGATCTTCTAGATCTCAATTCTAACATATTTAATTCACCCCTTTTGGATTCCAATTGTGATTTGATTTGATCAGCTTCTAAGGTGACGTTAGCTAAATCATCTTCATCAATATTAATATTACCAGCTTCAGGACGAGAAATCAATTCATTATATTCAATAGTAGGGACACACTTGAATCCATTGGCATCCATTGTTTTTAAGATGATATCTAATGTAGCTTGAGGAATTTCGATAGTTTGGTCATCAGCCGTAATAGTAGCAATAGAAGAAGACTTTTCCATGAGATTGGAGGATACATGATTACCGTGAGGGAGTGGTAATAAAACAAAACCTCTTTCAAGAGCACGCTCCTCGAACTTAACATCATCTATTTCATCATCATCGCTAGCTTCTTCATCATGACTCATTAATTCAGATAATTGGACTTGTAATTCGCCAATAGTTTGATCCTTTTCTTGAATTTCAGCTAAGTGCTTTGCCTTCACAGTACCTGTATTCTTCACATATGTTTCTTCAACCTCTCTCAACTTTTCTACTTGCTGATCATATTCCTTTTGAAGTGTATCCAATTGTGATTTGTGATTTTCAATTTGAGAATTGAAAGAATCATGCGTTGCAATTGGAAGAGGAATAAATCCATGAAGAGCAGATTTTGACTGGACGTACTCAGATGATGGTTCATCAATTTGCATTTGCAATTGCTCAAGTTCAGAATCCCGCTCTTGAATATCGGCCTTTAATGACTCAATAATTTGCTTAGACTCGTTCAATTCAGAGGCAAGTTTGGAATTCAAAGTTGATAATTCAACTTCAAGTTCATCAACCTTCTTTAAAGAATCCGATTTTGATAGTTCCAAACATTCGATCTCCTTTTGTTTGATATCGAGTTGGGTCTTCATATTGGTCAATTCAGCAACATGTTCCTCAAGTTCTTTGTGTTTTTCCTTAAGTTGATTCCTTGTATCACCCAATTCACTTGCATGCTCCTCAACTTCTCTATTCTTGTCATCGAGTCGACTCTTCACATTACTTAATTCAGCAACATGTTCCTCAAGTTCCGTTTGCTTTTCTTCAAGTTGGCTCTTTGTTTTGCCCAATTCACTTGCATGTTCTTCAAGTTCCTTGTGTTTCTCCTCAAGTTGAGCCTTCGTATTAGCTAATTCAGCAACATGTTCCTCAAGTTCTTTGTGTTTTTCATCAAGCTCACTTTTAACATTAACCAAATTTGCCAATTCACTTTTATGAAGGTGTATATCTCTCTGCAACCTATCATGATCTTCACTCAATAATGGCACCAACCCATGAGAAACAGATTTGGCCTTGACATACTCAGCACTTGGCTCATCAATTTCTCTCTGTAATTTTTCAACGCTAGCAGTCTTTTGCTCAAGGTCATTCTGCAGCAACTCAATACTCTTTTCAGATTCATTCAAATCACTTTCAACTTTCGCATTCAAGGCTGACAATTCAACTTCAAGTTCTGAAATCTTTTTGGAAGATGTATTAGATTTAATTAGTAGGCTTTCCATTTCTTCATGTTTCTCTTCAAGTTTTTGTGAAATGGTAGCCAATTCATCTTCTAAAGCAGCCACCCTATTATCGGATTCAACCTTCGCTGTTTCTAAACTTCCAATTTCACTCGTCATAGCATCAATCTTAGTTTTATAATTTTCAAGTTCGTCATTGAGCGATTCGTGCTCAGTTATTGGGATGGCAATTAGCTTGTGTGCACCTGATTTTGATTTCAAATAATTCACAGAAGGTTCCGAAATTTGTTTTTGTAAATCGCTAATATCACTTTCTTTTTCAAGCAGAACAGCATTGTGAGATTCAACAGCATCATCTAACTTAGTTGAAAGTAGTTTGTTAGCATGTTCCAAATCTCGGATGGCCTTGTTCTTATTTTCAACATCAGCGGTCAATGACTTATGTTCAAAAATTGGAATTGGAATGAAGCCCATAGCAGTAGACCTTGTATGTATGTATTCCTTAGATGGAGTTTCAAGGGACTTGACTTGAGCCTGTAGTGATTCGACTGCTTGACTCTTTTGGTTTAACTCAGTAGTTAACAGTGATAATTTAGAAGTCAAACCTTGATACTCCCCGATAGCTAAAAGTGTCAAGCCAAGATTAGAGGCTCTCAGCTTGAGATAATCTGAGGAAGGATTTTCATATAGACCCTTGATAGCCTCTAATTCCCTATTAATGACTTGTAATTCCTCAGCAGAATCTGTCTTCAATTGCTCAATTTGAGCCAAAAGTTCCTTCTTTTCATGCTTCATATCCTCTAATTCAATCAATTTGATATTCAATTGATCCAAGAAGCGTTGTTTTTCATCGGATAGTGCAATTGCAGATGCCAATTCGGACTTGGTGGAATGGAATTCATCCATAGGGACGGCAACTAATCCAAGTAATTTAGATTTAGATTCAATGTATTCTGCGGTTGGAGCATCAAGCAATGTTTTGAATCCAGTTAACTCATTTTGCTTTAAATTCAAGGTATTGTTTAACTCAGTTTCTCTTGCTTCTAACTCAGCAACCTTTGATTTCAATTGGTTCTTTTCCATATCAAGCTCAGCTTTAATAGATTCTAGTGATGCAACTTCCATTTCTTTAGATTCAAGGTCTCCCTTCAAAGAATTTAGTTGATCAACAGAAGATGTGTGCTCTTCTAGTGGAAGCGCGATAAATCCATGGTTGGCAGCGTTAGTCTTAATATATTCAATTGATGGTCTAGTGAGGGAAGCAGTAACATCATTTAATTCCTTTTCCTTCTTTTCAAGTTCTAAATTGACATTAACCAACTTAGTTTCAACAATTTGAAGATCATTTATCTTCTGCTGCAAGTCAAGATTTACCTTTTTCAAAGACTCCAACTCAGATTGGTAAGAGATTAATTCAGATTTAGCATGTTGCAACTCTTCAATATCCTTCAACTTGGACACTAAATCTTTTTTCAAAGATTCATGTTCTTCATCAGGAATAGCAATTAAACCTAAAGCCCTAGACTTTTCCTTAACGTATTCCTCATTAGGAGAATCTAGTGATCTTTGAAGTTGATCTGATTTAATAGTGATTAATTCAAGTTCGTCCTTAGTGGATTGTAACTCAATTTCAACATTCTTCAAGATATCAACTTTCTTTGTTAAATCGTCATGAACAACTTGCAATTTCAAATACTCTTCATGTTTAATGTCCAAAGCAGATTTGGCGTCTTTCAATTCATTCAATTCAGTCTCAACCTCAGCTAGTTTAGCTGCTTTGGATGATAAGACAACAGATTCACTCTTCAGATTTTCAATTTGGTCATTTCTTGCATTTAATTCTTCATTAACGATGGCCAACTTTTTAGTAATTTCATCCGATTTCTGTTTAGTTTCAACCAGTTCAGATTGAACACTGTCATGTAATTCAATAGAAACGGATTTCTTTCCTTGCAATTCGAAATCTTCCTTAACCTTACGCAAAGCGACAATTTCAGTTTCCTTCTTTTGCAATTCGGATTGGTTATCACTGATTTGTGCATTCAATGATTCATGATCAATGAGTGGAACAGCAATTAAACCATAAATAGATGACTTAGTTTTAATGTATTCCTCAGTTGGGTTTTCTAATTGAGATTTCAACTCATTGAATTCCCCCTGTTTAGAATCTAAGTCAATTTGAACCTTTTCTAAAAGTGCTTCCTTTTCCTTCAAATCATTCAACTGTAAATCTACGTTTTTCCTTTCTTCAATTAAATCCTCAATTTCTTTATTTTTTGATTCTAACTCTTTAGAAATGGAATCCAAATGAGATGATTTAGATTGTAATTGACTCTTCAATAAATCATGATCTTCAACAGGAACAGGGACAAAGCCATGGAGTGTAGCCTTTGATTTAATATATTCAACATTTGGTTTTTCAATAGAATGTTTCAATTGCTTTATTTCTGTTTGCATAGATTCATGTTCATCATTGGAAATAGGAACTAATCCATGAATTGAACATTTGGATTTAATATATTCAGCATCCGGAGCATTAATAGTCTTTTGCAATGATTCAACCTGCTTGGATTGCTCTGTAATAGTGTCCTTTAATTCTTGATGGGTAACAATAGGTAAAGTGACGTGATCAAGTTTATCAGAATGAGATTTGATATAATCAATGCTTGGGTTTTCAATTTCTTTCTTCAAAGAAGCCAGTTGATCTTGGGAAACCTGTAACTCCTTCTTAGTGGATGCATGTTCAACAGTTGGGACAGCAACAAGTCCATGTACTGAAGATTTAGAAATGATGAAGTCAGAAGATGGTGATTCAATTTGAGATTGCAAATCTTTTATACTCTTTGATTGAGTTTCTAATTTATTTTTAATGGATTCAATATGTTGATCCTTTTCAACATGTTTTAATTCTAAATCATTCTTGACATCTGCCAATGAAGCCAATTGATTATTTAATGATTCAATTTGAGCATTAGATTCAGCAATTTCCTTTTTCATAGATTCGTGTTCAATGGCAGGGATGGCAGTAAGACCGTGTAGTGTTGACTTCGTCTTAATGTAATCAATGTGAGGTGATTCTAATTGAGTTTGTAATTGATCGAATTCCTTCTTTTTAAATTCTAAAAGTTGATTCAATTCTTGTAGTTTCATTTGATCTTGCTCTAATTCTATCACTCTATCATCAATAATTTCCTTCTCTTTTTGTAGGGCCACAAATTTGACATTTTGAGATTCCAAATCCTTCTTAACAGACATCAAATTGGCTAATTCTAATTCCATTTGAACAATTCTTTCCCTCTTTTCTGCAATTTCTTTAGCGGCAGATTGATTACTTTCAGTTAATTCATCTAATTGAGTTTGCTTTTGAACAAGGTCTTCATTTAAGGTATTGTGTGATTCAATTGGGATAGACACAAGTCCATGGATAATAGATTTTGACTTCAAATATTCAACATCTGGGGATTCCCATTGAGATTGTAATTGTTCTAATTGAGAATGCTTTTCATCAAGAGATTTATGAGCATCAGTTAATTGAAATTGAATATCAGATAATTGAGTTGACAATTCCTCCTTTGAAATTTCCGATTCCTTTAATTGGTCTTTTAACTTTTCCAAATCAATAATTTGTTGCTCCTTCAATTTAACATCCCGTTCAATTTCTTCGATTCTAGAATTTGATTCTGAGATTTGCTGTTCAAGAGATTTGTGTTGTTGTTGTAATTCAGCATGGTTGTCCTTGAGAGAATTGTAATCTATTGTAGGAACGACAATAAGATCGTGGTTAGTGGCCTTAGATCTAATATAATCAGCATCAGGAGAATTCAATTGAGTCTTCAAAGTAACCAATTCTGAATGCTTTTCTTCAAGAGACTTGTTCATTTCGCTAATCTTTGAACTCAAAGCCTCATTATGTTCTTTTAATGCGGCATGGTTGTCCTTAAAAGAATTATGTTCAATTGTAGAAATAACAATAAGATCATGATTAACGGCCTTAGATTTGATGTAATCAGCATCAGGAGAATTCAGTTGAGTTTTCAAAGTATCCAATTCTAAATGTTTCTCCTCAAGAGTTTTGTTCATGTCATCAATCTTTAAATTCAAAGTTTCATTGTGATTCTTTAACCCAGTATGCTCCACTGTAGGAACAGCAATGAGATCATGATCAGCGGCCTTAGACTTGATGTAGTCAGCATCAGGAGAGTCCAGTTGAGTCTTTAATGTACCTAGCTCAATAAGCTTTTCCTCAAGAGACTTGTTGATTTCATCAATCTTTGAACTTAAAGTCTCATTCTGTTCTTGTAATGCGGCATGGTTGTCCTTAAAAGAATTATGTTCAATTGTAGGAACAACAATAAGATCATGATTAGCGGCCTTAGATTTGATGTAATCAGCATCAGGAGAATCCAATTGAGTTTTCAAAGTATCCAATTCTAAATGCTTCTCCTCAAGAGATTTATTAACAGAAATTAAATTGCTTTCAATTTCATTAATCTTTGAATTTAATACCAATTTCTCAGATTCAGATAATTGTAATTGATTTTGAGTTTCATTTAAATCATTTTGAATATGCGATAATTCAATAAGTTGATGATCCATTAATTTCTTTTCATTTTGAACAGAATCGAATTGATCTTTCAATGAAGCATGTGATTCGGTTAAATTATTATAATCAGCAGTAGGAATCACACAATGTCCATGAATTATTGATTTAGATTCCAGGTAAGCAAGATCGGGGAATTCATACTGAGTTTTCAAATTTTCGTGGTCCTTTATTAAAGTTTGATGATCTTCAATTGGGACAAGTAAATGACCATGAGCTGTTGCTTTGGATTTAAGATAATCGAAATCAGGCGCATCTAATTGGGCTTTCACTTCATTTAATTCCATTTGTTTGGCTTCCAATAATTTATTAGAGGACTCTAATTGATTTTCAATTTCATAAATCTTTTGAGTTAATTCATTATTTTGTATTTGAGAAGATTGTAATGAATCTTGAGTTTGTTTTAACTGAGCTTGAATATCCACAAGTTGATTAATTTGAGATTTCAAATCATTGTTTTGCCTTTGTAAGGAATGATGATCTGCAATAGGAATCACAATTAGTTCATGAGCTTGTGATTTTTCCTTAATGTATTGTATGCTTGGAGTTTCTAATTGAGACAGTAACTCATTCAATTGTTGAGATTGTGATTCTAATTGAGTTTTCAAATCATTAACTTGATGTTCCCTTTCTAATGAAATGTTTCTAGAGTTTGCCAATTGTTGTAAAGTGGAATCTAGTTCAGCTTGAATTCTTTCAACTACACTAGAATCAACAGATTCACTTATTAATGGTAGAGATTTCTTATTTGGACTACTACTCACTATGTCATTCAAATTCAAATTGAACTCATCACCACTATCATCGGAGCCATCATGATCCAATTCTGGAATGTTATCAAGACCAGTACCAATAAAGGAATCATCCTTATAATTATCCCATGAATCAGATTCATTCAAGAGCTTTTCATTAACATTAGAAACAGAGATATTTTGGAAGGATTTTGAGGGAGATTTCCTTGATCTCGGAGAAGCTGATTTCAATTTCAAGTTTTGGGATCTCAATTTTTTAATAACAGTATAAGCATGACCTAAATTCCTTTGAAGGGTTTCTGTATCTAAAGATTTAATTTCATTAATTTGAGGAAATAATTGTGGATCTTGAATGATAGAATCATCAAATGTTATCATTGAATCATCGTTGACATCATCACTTTGTTGCTGTTGTTGTTGCTGTTGTTGTTGATTGTAAAGATCATCTCTTTCAATTTTAATGGTATCATAATCACTTTTAAGAGCAACAAAGTTTTGATGAAGAAGATCATTTTCATCATTTAGATTTTCATTGGATTCCTTTAATTCAAGAATTTCTGATTTAAAGGAATTAATTTGAACATTATAAGAATCTTGTAATTTTTGCTTTTCTAATTTCAAAGACTCTAATGAAGTTCTCAATTGATCACTAGAAGTTTGAGAATTCGAATGATTTTGTTTGAATAAATCCAAATCATTCTTTGTTAATTGCAAGGTCTTTTCTAATTGTTGGATTTTAACTTGTAATTCCCAATTTTGATCATTCAGTTCCTCTTCCTTTGCATTAGAGCTTTCAAAAACTGTATTTAAATTAGTCAATTGCTTTTTCAAATTCTTATTATCAGATTCTAATTTTTGTAATTGATTCTTATATTGTTTATTTTCATATGTTAATCTTCTTGATTCTGCAAGAAGTCCGTCTGATAAATCACCTAAAAAGTCCACTGTTTTATTGGTGGTATTTTTAATAGGTATCATGACTTGTTTAGATCCAGAGCTTAATGTTGGGTTATTAATTGCTGGTGGTAAATGGATTTGGGGTTCATCGTTCTTGTTTCTTGAACCCTTGACAGCAGAGGGGGCAAATCTTCTTTGTAGTTCCCCCAGTTGCAATTTCAAATCACTAGAAGATGAACGTGGCATCTGAGAGGTGGATCTTTCGCCGTGTGACATCTTAATGGGGAGAAGAGCCTTCTTATTTGGTAATTAATCAGTGTGTTAAACAAAAACACAACACAACACGAAACGTAAACAAATAACTAATCAAAAGAGATTGAAAACTTTTTTAATTGTTTGTGTTTGTGTTTGTGTTTTTTTTTTTTTTTTCACGTCGCGTCATTAAGAAAGACAATCTCTTTGGGCCTACAAGTTGTGCTTAATAATTTTAAATATTTGATTTGCCCTTATCTGGCTGCGTTTACTGAGGAACCCAAATGGTATGTAGAATTAAGAGATTCCAATGGAATTCATTAGTAGCCATTTACTTTACTAACATTCATTCTAATAGTTGAAATTACGTAAATTGCAAAAGGAAAGAACACAAGCAGGTAATTCAACATCGATACCTCCATCATTATTAAGAGTGAAAAGAGATTTACAAGAATATCAAAATATCCCCAATGTCAGTATTGAATATCATCAAGAAACTCCAATGAATATCAAATTATGTATTAGCCCCACAGAGGGGATTTATAAGGGAGGTATATTCCATTTCCAATGTAAAATCCCCCAAGATTACCCAAATTCACCACCAGAATTTCATTGTTTAGAAAAGATTTATCATCCTAATATTGATTTAGAGGGTCATGTTTGTCTTAATATATTAAGATCTGATTGGAAACCAACATTGACATTGCAATTAGTATTTGCAGGTATTCTTCATTTATTCTTAGAACCAAATCCCAATGATCCTTTAAATAAGGATGCTGCCAATAACTTGGCGAAATACCCCCAGGATTTTCAAAGGTTAGTGTTTAATGCTATGACAGGTGGTGTTATTAAGGGTGAACAATTCGATAGGGTTTTAAGATAGATGGTTTTTATACATGTGTGTGTAATAATTTTTGAATTGTTGTAAAATAATAATAATTGATCTAAACATGTACTAAGCTATTCTAGATGAAAATAACAAGTCCTATATAGTAAATAAAAAAAAAGATCCAAAGAAAAGCGTAAAAGGCTAGGGGGCTATAAAGAAAACCCAGAGCAAAAGTAAAGGTAAAAGTAAAATGAAAATGAAAATGAAAATGAAAATCAAGAGAAAAGAGCAAGATATTTGTTATCTGCAAATTTGTTGGTGAATCTCCCACATCTAGGGGAGTTATAATAATATGAGAAATGAAAATGCATTGGGGATAGAAAGCTAGCTACCCCATTGGGGGAAAAATAAAATAAAAGGCCTAATCAGGTGGCTCAATTAACTGTGATTATGACCACGAACAGACACATCACCATCACTAGCAACAGTTGGGATGAATCCAGAAGGATCTTCAAAATCCAATTCATTATGATTATTAGAATTTTCAACAAATGTCATATCAGAAGCTTCCACAGCAGCACCACCAGATGTGGACACATGATTTGGAATTTGATTGTAAAGTCTATAAGTATGAGAAGTTGAAGAAAGATAAGCCCTAGAAGGTTTGAAGTGTCTAGCGGCAACAGTCTTAAGAGATGAAATAGAAATTGGAGTCATTTGTAATATAATTGATTGAAAGAAGGAAGGGGGGGGATATCGTAAAGACAGGTGGGAAGGGATCCCATTTAAATATTCTGAGCCACTGATAAGCTCTGGGCCAAAGAGATGACTCTTCCGGGGATTCGGATCTCTGAGCCGCGTGAAGCCCGGAGTTACGGAGTGGCGCCGATCGACGGAAAACCACAACACGTTTAAAAGTTGTAAAGTCACGTGCAGTTAATTACGTCATCAAGGCCTTTGTCTTCTTTTTCCTTCTCTTCTCTTGATTTGCCCTTCTCCTAATTCATGGAAGAAGAAGACCCCCTTGCTGAATTTAATGTGGATATTAAACCATCAAATATCGATATCGATAAGGATATCTTTGATGATTCTCTTCATTTAGAACAACATCATTACGATTTAGGATTTGAAGAGGGTATTAATAAGCCTGATATTGATGCTCAACATGATGGTAAATTACTAGGTATTCAAACGGGGTTTCAAAAATTCTTATTTGTAGGTGCACTTATG
Source organism: Saturnispora diversa (assembly GCA_030560905.1). Lineage (NCBI taxonomy): Eukaryota > Fungi > Ascomycota > Pichiomycetes > Pichiales > Pichiaceae > Saturnispora > Saturnispora diversa. The sequence continues at coordinate 203,048 of JAKTWH010000005.1, forward strand.
GCATTTATTGAAGATTTAATCTCTTTGTCTCAAACTCATATAGATAATGGTGATACTATAGATGAAAAGGGTAAACCTAGAAATTTTATTAAAATTAATAATTCACTTAAATCAATTCTACAAAATCTTAATCAAGTATTTATTCAAAATAATGAATTTAATGTTATTAATGAACCTCAATTTATAGATCTTTATGAAAAGACAATTAAAAATGCACGAGGGAAGGTGATTACCCTTTCAACCCAATTAAACAAATTACAACTTTATAATCAATTAGATATTGCATGTCAAGAAGCTATTGGGAAGACTCCTGATAATCATATAACAGGTGATGACAATGATCTTTGGTAATTCTTCTTTTCCTTTCTTTTCCTTGTCTTCTCTTTTATGTACATAATACAATCATTTTAATTTTAATTTTCATTCCTTTATTACTTATTCCTGTAAATGATTCTCAATATTGAAATTAATATCCTTTGCAAACTTTTCAACAATATTCCAATGCACATTACATTTCCATTTACTTTGACCCCCAATTGTATCACCCTGAGGTAATTTAATAATAATTCTTAATGCTGATAATGATGCCATTTCATTCATTAATCCAACATCATTAACAAGCTCTAAATCATTACCCTCATTTTCTAACCAAATTGATCTCAATATTGCCAAAAATCTCTCCATTTTAAATGGTTGAGCAACTGCCATTTCTCTTCTAAAAACACCCTCTGATTTAGACAATTTGGCCCTTTTCAAATTTCTCCTCTTTTTAATCATTGATCCATCTCCATGCTTGGTAAAATAAACTGTGTCATATTTAGCATCATTAAATGATGCCAAAAATGACGCTATAACTAAATATTTAATTTTCTTTGATAAATCAAAATTCCCAGATTCATTATTCTCTCTATCTAAATTATCAAGTAATTTGGTCAGTAGGGGGTCTTGATCATATTTATCATCAACTAATTGCCTATGAGTACTTTTAAAATCCCTAAATATAACATTCTCTTCACTTAATATATCCTTATTTTTTAAAAATGTGGTTAATATGTCATTTTGACCAACTTGATACCCCCCATTCCTAACAATTGGATCTAAAAAAACTGGCCAAATTCTTCTTAATGTTGGTTCTATAATTTCAATACTGTACCCAAAAAATTCTCTATATGTATCCATCATAAGCCCCACAAATTGTTTGAATATTTGTGATCTTCTTTCTAAACTAATTGAATTATTCATATGATCCCTGATTAAATCCACTGGCCATGCATTATCAATAATTGTTTCACTTAAAATTATTTTTAAATCTTCAATTGAATAAGGTTGAAATTTGATAATTGGGGGGGAACTGGTTTGTAAATGCAACCAATCAGATCGAACACATGTTAATACAAAGGTCAATCCATTAGTTTCTTCAAATTGTTCATGTAATTTACTCAAACAAAATGCCAAATTTTCAACATCATCAATTTGTGGTAAAGTGTCAACCCCAGTTAAAATAAACACAAAGGGTTTCCTTTTATTAAGGGGGACATGTGCCATCACTTGTTTAACACACCCAGAAAAGCTTTGTATACCCTCACATGTTGATATCTCCCTTTCAACTGCTGTATATTTCATTTTATAATGTGATATCAATTCCTTTAATATCTTTCTTAACACATCCCTTTGAGAAAAGCAATATTGACATTCAATTTCAACAAATGAGACTTTATAATTGGTTTTCAATAAATCTAAATATCGTTTAACTGTATATGTCTTGCCACTTGATTTAGGTCCCTCTAATACAATTATGGGTCTCATCATTGTCATTTCCGGTTGTAAAAAACATGAAAGTAATCCTAATTCCCGACTCTTACAGGGAATTTCTCTTTGCAATGTTTCAAGTTCTAATGTTGTCAACATAACTTTTAGAAAACAAAAGAATAGGTGATTCAGTTAACGCAAAGGGGAAGGAAGGAAAAAAAAATCTGGCAGGTCCTCTTGCTCAGCTTTTAGTTTATTTATTTACATAGCACTAGCAAATTTATAAAGAGGAAGGAAAGAAAAAGAGACAAAGGGGTCAATGAACAATAACTTAGTTGACCAAAACTGAAAATAGCAAATATATACCTTTTTTAAGAATAAATAAGTTTTCTTTAAATCACAAAAAACCGGCTCCTGATAAACCAGTTTCAAGAATAATGAAATCAGAATGATAGCAGTCAGGCATCATTTTTAATGATATCATATACAAAAGCTTTTACTCTGTATTCAAGTTTGTTAAAGATTGCCTATTGTTAGAAACCAGAACCAAACTAATGCGCTTTTCTTCTTCATCATCACTAATATCACTTAAGGATGTAGAAAATCCATAAAAGCACTGATGATATCATTAGTGAAAACGTCATCAGAATTTTATGTATTTAGACAAAATTTAAAACCATTAAATGTCCAATCCATTCAACCTCTTCCAAGTTGAGTTTGTAAAACACGATACTTCCCGCACCAAAGAGTCTTTTAAATTGGGAGATATATCAACAAAAGATATTCATTCAATGCATTTTCAAGTTGGGACTCAATATACCTCATCACTTCCTCAACAGATTCAGCATTGTTAATGCAATCGCCTAATCCAAGACACATTAAAACTGTATCATATACTAAATAAATCCATCGAGGAAGGTGATTTGCAACTCATATCATCCATAACCCTCCCCTATTGAAAAGCCATTTCAATTTCGGATTGAGTAAGAGTTGGTAGGAATGGCAATATTTGAAACGCTTTATCTGCCCTATTAGCAATTGACCCTAATTTGATGATGGTAGAATGGCATTGAATCAACTCTTGAGACGTAACACCTAATTTGTCATTGAAAATGTTCTTTGGCACACTAATATCTGCCTTTTTGGCGGCTAAAACCAATCCCAATCCACATATAACCTCCACAGGGTACAGTAACGTTAACGGTAATCTTACTAACAACTCACAATAATTAATACAATGGCCAAATAATACATTGGCTCTCTTTTTCCATTCAGGATCATCAACTGTTGAGGGGACATTAGGATCTAATTGAATATCTAAAACTTGTGCTGTCATTTTATAAGGATTTGTTGGTGAAACATCAAATTCAAATACTTGAAGCATTGTCTCCTCTAATTTAACAATTAAGTCCTTCCATTGCCAATATATTTTGGATTCTTCATCAATGATTTCTCTACCTCCAGTGGCAATTCTAGCACAAACTTTAATAACATCACTCAATTTTCTTCGACATTCCTCAGCTTTACAAGCAATGAAAAGACACGCAGTACCAACTTCATAATAATGGTATGATAAAATATCATTTTTCATATAAAATCGATGAAGTAATGTGGAAGCAGTCATAGCAACAGATCTCGATAACTTCAAATATCGACAACTATTAAAGATAAAAAACACACCTTTTATTCTTTTCAAAATCTCATCTGGGAAGGGGACCCTCTTTTTAGGATCAGATTTGGTTCTTGAGGGGGTTCGCTTTTCTAAATATTCCTCAGTAAAGATCCAAGAAACCCTTGGTATATCAATGACTCCATCCCAAAACAAATTGGAATCTAAATCTTTAACTTGAGTCATTGTTTACCCTGTAAGTTTAGAATATTGATTAACCCAACTTACAAGAAAAGACAAGAGGAATCCAAGGGGGAAAAAAAAACGGGGAAGAAATCCCGGTGACGTAATCTTACATCATCAGCAACACTCCAGTCAGTCTATTAAGTTTATTAATTTAATGATATTTAAGAGTACAAAGAGTGTTGGTAATTTAATTAGTTATTTCGTCCATCTTTCTAGTGACATAATCTAAGATATAACTTTGTTCAACGAGATCGTCGAAACGTGAAAAATGACGTTCACTATAAGGAACAATACCATCAATATATGTCATAACACCCTTGATTTGACATAATTTATCTAAATCATATTGATTAAGAATCACACGCACTAACTTTTGCGCCACTTCAAATAATTTTATATTAGTATTCCAATCTCTAATTCTCTTTAACAATAAAAGGATTTTATCACCTTCTAATTCACCAATTTTTCTTTCTAATTCAAAGGACCCAATAATAGATTCAGAATCATCAGCTCGAGCAATACATTCTTTAACAACATTGTATAATCTCATTGGATGATCTAAATCAAGAGCTAAAAGGAATGCTTTGACCCAATCACCATTTCTAATACAATTTTGTAAATCTTGTTCCTTTTCAACAAGTATCTTTCTAGCAGCATCGGCTTCAGCTCTTGTTTCATCAGTATTATCTTGCCAAATAGTGATAGCACCATCAGCATCAGCAGAAATAAATTCTTCACCATCATTTTTAACACCAAGTGCCCAAATTCTATTATCATGATTATCTAAAGTATTAACACATTCACCTGAACTAACTTCCCAAATTTTAATTAACCCATCTGCTGCAGCACCAACAATATATTGATTTTTAGTTAAGAAATTAACTCTTTGAACAGAATTGGACATCCCCTCATAACTTCTAACACAACTTTGATCTTCTAAATTCCAAACTCTCACTGTACGATCCCCAGATGCTGTAACAATTAATCTATCATAAGCACAAAATTTAATATCATAAACACCTCTTTTATGACCCTCTAAGACCCCCAATGCTTCACCAGCTTGTAAATCCCAAATCTTTGAAGTTTTATCATGAGATGCTGTTGCTAAAAAGTCATTATTTGGTGAAACATCAATTGCATGAATAAACTTTTCATGAGCTCTTCTAGTATAATCTGATGACTTAACAACATGTAATTCATTACTAATATGTGGTTTAGGAACTGTCCATTTTTTAATTGTTAAATCTTCTGAACCTGTGATTAAAAATTTTGGATATCCATCAATTGGTGTTCTTGGTAATGCAACAGAGGTCACTGAACCAACATGACCCTCAAACACTGCATAACATTGAAATTGATCTTCCTTATCATCCCATTTCCAAAGTCTAGCGGTTTTATCTTTGGATGCAGTAGCTAACCATTTACCATCGATAGTGGCATCTAACATATTTAATAAATCTGTATGAGCTTCATAAATTTCCATATCTAATGGCGCATTATAAATGTCAACTATTCTCAAAGCAGGAGAATTTGTAGCTAATGCAAGAAGGTTTCTTTCAGGCCCCACATATCTAATATCTGAAATAGTACCGTGATTACCTGCCATTTTTCTTGTCATTGGAATAATATGATTAGTTTCATCTAAATCACATTGAAGATCTAAATCAATAATTGTTTGATCTGATAACACCATAATAAGTTCATCATCTTGTAATTGAATGACATCGGAAATAGATAATTCTTCACTTGTTTCCATTGGAGCTTGTGTTTGTGCAATTAATTGTTCTGCTTCAATATCCCATAATTTTAAAATACATCCCTCACCAGCTGTATATAAGTAATCTTTACCCTCCACTTCAACAAATCCAGCAGATTCCATTGATAAACTTAATGGGATGGATTTAATTTCCTTGAATTTATTATTGCAATCATATAACATGACTAAATTATCTCTACCAGCTGTAACAAATAGAGATCCGGATTTATTGAAATTCACTCCTCTAACTGTTGATGCATGTTCCTTACTAGTGAAAATTGCCTTTCTTTTAACAAGATCCCACACTTTAACCATACCCATAATATCACCAGAAGCTAATTTCCAATTCTTAGAATTGAAATCACCAAAGAAATTTAATGCAGATAGTGTTGAACCATGTCCTTTTAAATTATGTGTAATAAATAACTTTTCAACATCCCAAACCATAACACTACCATCGGTAAGACCAAATGCAAATAAAGATGATGTTTTGTCAACTGCTGAAATAAATGAAGCTGCTGGTAATTTGAAAGTTTTAATAAATTCTGCCTTTTCTAAATCGAAAATCTTTAATTGATGCGCAGTAGAGTCTCTTGATGTTGCAATCCCCAATTTAGTCCCGTCTGGTGTTATTCTTAATGTAGTGACATCACCTCCATCACCTTGAATGGAATGTATCACTTGATTAGTGAATCTATCAATAACAATAACATCCTGTGCAACTGCTGTTGCTTGGAATTTCCCGTCACTGGAAATCGTAGCATTTGAAGAACTAGCATAAAATGGTTCAATATTGATGTTTTTATAACTCTTCTCGTTACTGATCTCCATACTTACTCAATTGTTTCAATAGAAAAGGTGAAAAATATGGAAAAATCTTAAATTTTTCATTTTTTTTTTCTAAATTTTTTTTCCCTTAACCATTTTGGGCCAAATGGCTCATATGCCCAGCAAAAATGGTAGTGGATGTGTTAAGGAAAAAAGTGCACTCTTGGTTAAAAGATGTAAATAAAATTAGTAATGTATAATACAAACATTAATCTCATCTAAGTACTAAAAAAAAGCTAATAATTAACTTCGGGTATAGTTGCACCACCTGCAATGCAGTTGTTCTAAAAAATATTAAACATTGGTATTGTTTACTTATTTTTCGGTGAATGTAAAAGATATAAAGTTCAAACAAACTTTTGATAAATATCTAAAGATTGGTGTTTAACTATTAGCCGTTTGGGGGATTCCTCGGGTGGAAAACCCTGACAGTAAAACAATATTAACCTGAAAATGCAAAAGTGGCACTAATTGTACCGGATTAAAAGCAAAATACATGTTTTTAAATTTAAATACATTTATTAGGGTTTATACTTCTCATGAAAGTGACCCTCCCAGTAAAACTATAACGTTATCAAAACATGCATATTTATCACGCTCACGTGACTTTTATTTCATCTCCCTTTTTTTTTTTTTCCTCCATTTTTTTTTTCTTTTCCTTAAATTTTTTCCAAATTTTCAAAGGATTTTTTTAAAACAACCAAAACGCCACTAAATATCAAGAATGGTTGGTCCAGTTTTACATGTTCCTACCTTCAATAATGGTAGAAGTGTTACATCAAAAGTTAACGTTGAATCAGGCGCTCTTTTAGAACTTATTGAAGCCATTTATTATGATAATATTAGCACCACTAAGGTCATTGGTACCCTTCTTGGTTCACGTTCAGATGATGGATCTATTGTTACTGTCAAAGCCTCATATGTGGTTCCATTAAAAGAGGAAAATGATGATTTGGCCTTTCAAGATGCTTATCATTTATCCACTTTACAATTATACAAGAAATCTAATCCTGATTTAAATGTTGTTGGTTGGTTTTCAACAGATTCAGTTATTGATACATATACTGGATTAGTTCATGATATTTACAACAAGAATGGTAAGGATGCCGTTTTGTTAACTTTACAATATAACAATGAAGCAGGTGAAGTGATTTCTCCAATTATTAGGACATTTACATCATCAATGGTGGGGTTACCAGGTGCTTCAAATATTGTTCAAAGTTTAGGTATTGATAAATCTGGTGCCTATGCATTTGCTCCTATTCCAAATGAAATTATTTCTTCAAAGAGTGAATTGACTGCACTTAAATTTGTTTCTCAAGCAGCAAAGAATGATAATAGTACATTAACTGTTTCTAATAAAGGAGAATTAGTTCAATTACAAGAATCTATTAAGAAATCTATTCAAATGATTACAGTGTTGAGAGAATATGTTGGACGTGTTACTAAAGGTGAAATTAAGGGTCAAGATGAAATTAAGAATTTGTTAGTGTCTACACTTAAATACCAATTAAGTGAATCTCAACTTGAAAGAGTTGGTAAATCTATTGAGAGTAATATTAATGACTCTCTTGTTTTAGAATATTTGGCTTCTTGTCTTAAGCAACAACTTGATCTTTCTGCTAAACTCACCAATTTTGTTCTTCCTGAAGAAGCTCTTAATTTATAAATAGAGTTGAATGACATGACATAATATAATATAATATGAGATCAAATGAAATGAAATGAGATGATATGAACTAAATCATATCAAATCAAAACAAATCAAAACAAATCATATCAAATTAAATCAAAACAGAACAGAACAAAATTAAAGTTAGTAAACGTAGATTAACTAAGATTAGATCTTGTATATCTTACTTCTTCTTTATATATATAATAACATCAAAATCATTGTGAAACCATTATGAACAAAGCCAAATTTTAACACCGCCTGAAATTTTTTGCAGAGCCACAAGGAAAAAAAAAAATTCTCAGTATTAATTTTTTTTTTTTTATATTAAAATTTTTTTTTAAACCTTTTTTTTTATTATTATTAATTTCAGTTAACAACAGGTGGCACCTTTGAGTCAATTGAGGTACAATGAAAGGGTATAAGTCACCTAAGAAGGTCAATACCACTAGTGGACGAAAAACGGTATCGAAATCAGTGGGTCAAAAGGGAGTTCAAATGAAATCTAATAGATATAGTAATTATGATACTAGTGATAGTAGTGATTCATCGGATAGTGATTCGTCCTCAGATTCATCGGATTCATCATCATCAGAGGATTTAAATGACGATGATATGTATTTGAATAAAAATAAATCCAATAATAGATTCAATCGAAGACAAAGTAGCATTCATAGAAAGGATTCACTTGCAATGTTTTCAAGTGAAGATGAAGATGATAATTATTCCTCAAGTTCAGAAGAGGAAGACATTGATTATGTTCAACTGACCAAACAAAGAAGAATGAAGGCCATGAAGGCAGTGAAGGGATTACAAAAGGACAATAACAATAGCAATAACAATAATCAAAGATTAAGTACAGAATCTGCTGAGGAGGGAGAATTAATAGAACAATCTGATTCTGAATTAGATGATGATTTGGTTGATGCAGTGCTTGAAAAGGAAGAAAAGAAGTTAGATACCAATTTAGGAGATAGTTCAATTCAATTGGGGGATGATTTAGATGGATTAAATTTTGATTTTGATTTTAATGATGAAGATGAAGATGATTCTGGTGATGATTCAAATGATGATGATGATTCAATTTTTCAAAAATCTCAATTACAAACCCCCAAGGAAGAAGAAGAGGATATTGGAGAAGTTGTTGATGATGTTCAATTTCAACAAATTAATACAAACAATAATATTCATGTTGAAATGAAGGTTCCTAAATTTGATGAGAAAGAACTTAATTCGGATGATGATTATGATATCGATAATAATGAGTTGATTCAAACATTAATGGTGGATAATGATGATTCTGAATTACATATTGAGGGGGATGATGATGATGAGGATGAAGATGACTTTGATAAATTAGCAGCTAGTAGAAGACAATATACACCAGGAAGTGAAAGAGAAATAATGACAACACCTGGTGAGGAGGAAGATTTAAGTGATGCTGATAGTGATAAATTAATGGCATTAGAGACAAAAGCCATGGTTGATGATTATTATGAAAATCAAACTAGAAAATTACTTAGAAGGGGTAGTATATATCGAAGTGCTGTTATTGTTGATGAAGATGACGATGATTTAGAATTGGATCGATTAGATAATTTTGAAGAAATGTTTCCTAAACAACAGGCATCATTTAGAAGGAGGTCATCAATTTTAGATCAGTCATTACTTTCAAGTAGTGATGATGGATTAGCCAAATTTAGAACTAAAACTAAGAGAAAAAAGAGTAAAAAGAGTGGTAAAAAAGCAGAAATTAGAAGAATGTTAGGACCAGTTCAAGATGGTGTTTATTTTGATGCTATTGAATCTGATTCAAATGATGATACTAATTTAGTATTGAATATACTTTCCAAGGGAGATGATAGTGAAGATGATTTTGAGTCTTGTTTTATTAGTGATGATGATGATGATGAAACTGATGAAGATATCGCTTTACCAAAGAAATCAACAAAAAGACATAAGGGATCTAAACATGCTAAGGAAGTGTTATCATCAAGTTCTGTTGGATTTGGGGCGCCTCCATTGGGGACATTTACAACTAAAAAACCATATAGTGTTATTGATGGAGTTTCAACTAGATTTGTTCAACCGTTTGAATCACCACGTAAGAAGAGAGCAGCAGCGGCATTAAGGGGGGTCAATATACCCAAGGACCAAGGTTCAAACCCCTTAGCATTAGATGAATTATTAAACATCGATGAATTTGAAGAGGAAAATAATGATGATGACCCCTTTAATGATCCAGCTCATGATCATGAAAGTAATGATAAACTTCAAGAAATGTTTGGAGAGAGGCGAATCCCTCTTACTGCTTTTCGAAATAAGGGACTTGTTAATAAATTACAAGAACATCACATCGAAGCTCTTAATAGTAATAAATATGGTGAACGTAGGCCCAAAAAGAACAAGAAGGTTAGAATTAATCTAAGAAAAGTTAAACAGGAGGAACAAGAACAAGAACAAGAACAAGAACCGCAGGTAGGTTCTATGGGGGTCGGATTAGTTGATGAATACATCATTAGTAATCAAGATGACATTGATGGGTTTGCTGCATTGGCAAGTGATGATGATAAGAGTTCAGAATTGGTATTAATAGATATGAAAAAGGGTAGAAAGAATAGGCTCAGAAGGGTCAGTATGGTTGAAGCTCAAAAGGAGGGTATGAGAGCAACTAATGGTGGTGTTTTTGATGAGGACGTTATGGAAAATGTTGAATCCTTCTTAGTAGATGTTGGTGCCGGTGAAGAATTTGGTTATCTCTTGGCTAATGATTAGTTTAAGTTTTGTTATATAATTCCCTTTTAAACAGGTGTTACGTCATATTTTGCCTCTTACGTAACGCGCACGTGACAAACCGGAGTTTAACCCGGTTTTCTCCATTTTCTTTTCTTTTTTCCGGTCCCCTGCAGCCTTTTTTTTTTTTTTTTTTTCTTTTCCTTGTTTTGGCTGTTGCTGTTGGCGCCGTTCTCTTCTGATTACTTGAGGCTAGAATCTGTGGTAACTCCTGAAATGAGTTTTGTATCATTAGCTAAACAAAGTGGCCGGTTTTATAGTAATGGTTCTAAGTTTGGTGCTGTTAAACCAAAGTTTAACAAAAAGCCACAGACATCATTCAAAAGTCCACCTAAAACCGATATCATCTCCAAGGAAAGCATCACTTACAAGGCCAATGCAAAACCATCATCTATGGGTTTAGGCAAAACAATCCTTTTAGGTATTTTGGGGACTTCAGGATTAATGTATACTTATGACACATATTTTGGTTATGAGATTGCCAATAGAACTTTTAGATCTCTATATGCTTTATCATTATTGACATATGATTATAAAACCAATTTCTATGATGGTGCAGATATTGATGCCCTTCATGAACGTAACGCAGAGCGGTTATACAACCTGATTATTCAAAATAAGGGTCTTTATATTAAAATCGGTCAGATGATTGCGGTTCAGGGTATGATGTTCCCAAAGCATTATCAAGATAAATTCAAATTATTATTTGATAAGGCACCAACTGAATCTTGGGCAACATGTGATCGGACCTTACAAAGTGAATTGGGACCTGATTATAGAGAAAGAATCTTTGCAGAATTAGATGAAACTCCAATTGCCAGTGCATCAGTTGCACAAGTTCATAAGGGTATTTTAAAAACTGGTGAAGAAGTTGCTGTTAAAATTCAAAAGAAATCAGTGTCTTCCCAAGTTGACTCTGATTTATTCACTTATAGAACAATAATGAAGCTGTTTGGTTACGTTTTTGATTTACCACTTGATAGTACAATGAATTATGTTTGTGAAAAAATGAGAGATGAAATCAATTTTGAAAATGAATATAAAAATGCTATGATGGTTACAGATTTAATTAATAACGACCCCCAATTTGGTACTAATCATCAATATTATATTCCAAAATATTATAAGGAAATTTCTGGTAAGAAGGTTCTTATTGGTGAATGGATTGAAGCAGAATTGATTGGTCAATATCATGCTTTAAAGGATAAAGGATACAGTTTAGAAACTGTTATGTCTCAAATTACAAGAATTTATGCTCGTCAAGTATTCACTTGGGGGGTTGTTCATTGTGATTTACATCCTGGTAATTTAATGGTTAGAAAGATTCAAGTTGAAAATAGTAATATCTTCACCAAATTCATTTGGCCAAAGAAGGAAATTCAACAATTAGTTATTCTTGATCATGGTCTTTATGAACACTTTTCTCCAAAGTTTAAAAGAGAATATTCTGAATTTTGGAAATATTCAATGGAAAAGAATTATCAAAAGACAGTTGAAGTTTTGACTGGGTGGGGGATGGAAGTTGATGAAATGGTGATGGCATTTGCAGGTGTTGCTGATATGAATAGTGAAATTGTTCAAAGACATATTGCAAAAGTTAAAAATGCAACTTACTTTGAACGTCAAAAAATGATGAGAGATAGATTAAGACAATTCTTGAATTCTACTGACAAATTCCCCCTTTCCTTAGTGTTTGTTATGAGATCCATGAGAATCGTTTCTGGATTGAATATGAATTTTGGTTCTCCAGTTAATAGATTATCCATTTTAGTTCAAGAAGCTGAAAGAAGTGTTGATCAATTCTTATTAGAAAGTGGTGAAAAGGACACTTTCAATGAATGGTTGATGAGAATGTGGGTTTCTCATTCAGCTATTTTGTTAACTGATGTATTTTTCACTTTACATAAGGCTTGGGAATACGTTGTTGGTGGATTATTGCATAAGAAGGTGCAACAAGTTGAGGAAGTTTACGATAAAAAGGTTATGGAAGGGGGTCAATTATTTGGGTTTGAAAATGTCCCATCTTCCAACGAATTGATTGTTTAATCAAACCACATCCTGCTATATTACTTGTATATATAATGAACAAATTCAAATCCCAAGTCAATATGGAGGGCCACGTGACTTAAACGCGGTCCCACCCCGTTTTCTTTTCCCAAATCTACAAATACGCTTAAAAAAAAAAAAGGAAGGTGTAATCCTTACTATCTCTTACCACTTTATTTTATAAAAGACCATCAATGGGGATCGGTGAATTCCCAGATGATGTATTAAGACTGATTGGGTTTAATTTGAATTTAAAAGATCGAGCGACCATTTCTAGAGTCAATAGACGATTTTTTCAAACATTTATACCTTTACTTTATAGTAAAGTTGCATATTCAAATCAGCGAGTAGTGGGAACAGGAAGAGATGAACAGAGTGGATATCTTGTTTTTTTAAATGATACCAATATTAGAGGGTTTTTATTAACATCCCTTCAAAGATCAATAATGGGGTTCCAATATAGTGAATTAATAGTGGAGTTGTATCTTGAAGATTTCAATTTCAATGATAAAGATATGCTGATTGAATGGAGGCAACATTTAAATGAGGGAGCATTTATTAGATTGAAACGATATTTGTTCCCCCAAAATATTGAAATCAAACCATTAACATTTGAAGAGGCCCCTCAATTAGATACACTAGTTATTGATAAGAACTTTTGCGGTATGGTTGATTCCCTTCATGGGGTAGTTAATTTTATCAACTATGAACACATTAAGAAATTGTTTTTTACGGGTACACTGGGTCATAATGAGGATATGTCAATGTTTAAATTAGTGACATCTCATCCTCATATGATTCATGGGTTAAGTGAACTACACTTTTCAGTTAATGATGGTGAAAATTACAATTCTGTGTATAGAAGACTGGTTGGGTTTTGTGCTATATTAAGAAAGTTTAATATTCATCTCCCCAATATTAATTCCTTGAGTCTACCATTAACAAATCAATCAAGTGATGCTATTGTTAATTTACTTGGTAGACATATCATTTTTGAGAATTTGAATTCTTTAACTTTATTAATACAGGATGATGCGGATGTTCTTACATTGATTAAACCAATTGATAAACTGGGGGGAATCATAAGAACTCATGGAATCAATATTGAACAACTAACTATTAAATACCATTTAATTAAAAGGGATGAAGAAAAAAATCATTTAAGATCAATGATGTTATTAAAATTATGTGAATCGTTTCATAAGCTACAAAAATTATCAATAGAATTAAATATTATGGCAATGAATTTATCAAATTTATTAATGATTTTGGGGGCCCCAATTTCAAATAATTTAAAAACTTTAAGGGATATAAATATCAACATTCATTCTCCATGTGAAAATTTTGTTAATCAAATTTTACCAACATTAGAAGATGCTAGTATGATATTCCCCCACTTAAATTTCATTAATAATTGTCAATGTGAAATTTGTGGTAATATATTTGAGAAGCTTCATTTTATTGAACGTATGAAATTGGAGCAACAACAAAATAATTCATTTTTTGGATTTGGGAGATTACGCAGGCACGTTATTGAACCCAATCCTGAATTATTTAATGAAACAATCAAAGTGGGGACTTTACTTATTGTAGGTCAAGAATTAGATCAATTGCAACAAGAAATTTCTAATAAATATAGTACTGAGGGTAGTATTAACAAATTTAAGGGTAATGGTTGGTTAAGATCATCTACTTCACCATATTATTCTAGAGGTTATTTGCTGGACCATTTAATTAGGCCCCAATTGAATCAATCCTTTATACGTAATACGAAGATTCAAAATTTTGAACTTTGCGGATTGGTTTATTATAGGGATTTAAATTTGGGAGGGTTCCAATTGAGATATGGTGAACAATTTAGTGGTCTTAAAGATGAAGATTTAAATGGTATTGTTGATTTGGGTCATATGTTTGTTCATAATTAACTTTATTTCTATTCAAAATCTAAATTTAAAATTAAATTTAATTGATACACATTTTATATTATTCTATAAAATTAATTAAAACACACATAAGGTTACTTTTAATTACAAAAAGAGCAAACACAGACAAACAAAAATGAACAACAAAAATTAGACAAAATCAAGGGGAAATTCAAGTCATTTGATACTTTGGGCCATCACCACCCTCAGGAACAGTCCAGTTGATATCTTGACTTGGAACCTTAATATCACAAGTTTTACAATGAATACAATTTTGAGAATTGATCTTGAATTCAACTTCATTATTATCCTTTTCAACAAATTCATAAACACCTGCAGGGCAAAATCTTTGTTCAACACCCTTATATTTGTCCCATGTGAGTTCCTTATGCTTTTTATAATCCATATTTGGAATTTCTAAGTGACATCTTTCACCCTCCTTATGATAAGTACCTGTTCTTGAAACTGATGTCATTAAATCAAAGGTAATTTCACCATCTGGTTTTGGATATTCAATCTTGTCAAATTCACTGGCAAGACCAGTTTTAGTAGCATCAGATCCAGTGTGCTCCAAAGTAAATGGTTCCTTACCTTTAGTGATCATAGTAACTAAACCAGACATCGGGATACCACCAAGTAACCCTAATTTAGAATCAAATGATGGACGAACATTTCTCACTTCATAAAGTTCATCATAAATCCATGAACTTTCATATGCCTTTTGGTATTCAGGTAACTCAAGGGCCTTCCATTCTGGTAAAGGCAACCCTTCGTTTTCATCTTCTGCATCATCCTCTTCATCCTCCTCCTCTTCATCATTTTCCTTTTCATCTCTCAAACCAAGCTCTTCTTCTTGTTGCTCTCTTAATTCCAAAACCTTCTTATACATGCATTCAGCAGCAAGCATCCCTGATTTCATAGCTGTATGAGTACCCTTAATCTTCGGAACATTCATAAACCCAGCAGATGCCCCCACTAAAACACCACCTGGGAAATGTAATTGAGGAACAGATTGCCAACCACCCTCATTAAGAGCTCTGGCTGCATAGGAAATACACTTACCACCCTTAAGAACATCCTTGTAAAATGGATGAAGTTTCATCTTTTGAAATTCTTGATACGGGGAAACCCATGGATTTTCATAATCTAACCCAATAACCAACCCCACAGACACTAATCCATCACCAAAGTGATACATCCAACCACCACCATATCCAATACCAGTAAGTGGATGGCCCATTGTATGAGAAACAAACCCCTTTTGGAATTTAGAATCTTCAACTTGCCAAACTTCTTTAATACCTAACCCATAAGTTTGAGGGTTTCTACCATCTCTTAAATTATATTTAGCAATTGCTTGTTTAGAAAGGGATCCATGACACCCCTCTGCTAAAACAGTCATTCTAGCATGAAATTCCATACCTCTTTCAAAGTCATCACCAGGACCATCCTTTAAAAGACCGGCATCTCTTGTTGCAACACCCTTAACTGCACCCATTGAATCATAAATTAATTCACTAACAGAAGTAGAGGGGAAAACTTCAACACCAAGATCTTCTGCTTCCTCTGCTAACCATTTAGTCATTTCACTTAAACTGACAATATAATTTTTACCAGAATTAACCATTTGAGGTGGTTCAGGTAAACTAACTGAAGAACCATCTTCAAAGAGGAATTTCATATGATCTTCTGTAACTAATGTACCTAACTCCTTTGGTAAAACTTCTTCATCATTCTTATTAAATAATTCTCTAAGGGCCCTTGGATCAATAACTGCACCAGAAACTGTATGTGAGCCCATATCACCTGCCTTTTCTAAAACAATAACTCTAAGATCTTCTTCTAATTGCTTCAATCTAATTGCTGTAGCTAACCCAGCAGGTCCACCCCCAACAATACAAACATCACAAGTATCAACTATTCTTGGGTCCAAGTCTAAATCATCTGTAGAGGTGGAATACCATTTAAAAAAGCGGGGTTGATTTGCCCTTTGAAAACTCCTTAGGGAGGTCCATTTCAATGTTCTAACAGATTTAAACATAGGCCGAACTGATTAATTAAGTGTCTAGTAGCACTTTTATTTTGATTTGATAAAAATGAGTATTTATTGGATCCTGTCAATGACTATTTTTTTTTCTTTTGTTCCCGTTTGACTTCATTCCTCGTTTTGGTAAAATCCGAAAGTGCTTAGTTCTTCTCCGCATTCCATTTTGGGCCCACCGTTTACGCCTTTGTGAGTTTAAATTCATATATTGTATAGTACATTGTATATTACATTATCATAAAAAAGAGAGAAATATATAAATAGACCAAGAGGTAGTTTACACATCTTCAACAACTAATTCCAGAATCCCGTCTTCTGTAAGGGAATCCTTAGCCATTTCCCAATCATCATCACCAGTAAATCTTACTAGATCACCATCTTCATCTCTATATTTAAATTTAAAAGTTTTATCCATTCCTAATGCAAAATGAACCTTTTTCAAAAGAACACTTACAAGTTCATCATAAAGTAATTCACTTGAAACACTAAGATTAATTGATGATTGCCTTTGGTCTTGTTCAAGATTCATAGTTATGCGTTTACCAAATACCAGTCTGATAAATGTTTTATCCATAAACCCCAACAGTGTAGGTGTAGCAGATCCACTTGAATAAGGTTTAGATATTGTTAAGTTGGATAAATTAGATAATGAAACATTAGCAAGAAGTTCATCAGGTCCGATCGATGTATTCGAGGAAGATTTCCTATATCTAGTATTTGTAGATGAAGTTGAAGCTACAGAAACTGATCTCAATTTCTTTTCGCTTGGTAATGGAGGGTATGATCCCATACTTGTATTGAAACTTGATGTAGATGCTGTTCTCATTCGACTCATTGAACCATTGTTAATTACACCAGTACTATTGGTAGAATTTCTATTAAATGAACCAAATGATTCACTGCTATGAGATGATGAATAAATATCTTCAGGTTCATTAAATTCACTCAATTTTCTAATAGCTCCATCCCATTGAAGTAGTTGTTCCTCTGATCTAAATCTCATAATACAACCACCAGTATCCTTATTGCCCTTCCATTTCAATGATAAATAATGTCCCTGTTGATTATTGAAATATAAGGAAGAATCTGATATTGAAGATCTAGTGATCTTATTAATATAAACAATCCCATTAAGAACCAATTGAAATCCATTAAACCCATTAACAAGATTCCCTCCATTGGTATTGAAAGTTGGCTTCCTATTAAGTAATTTACTTCGTGCTGAAACCTCCTTAAAAAAGTATATCACCCTTTCAAATAAATAACAATGAACCTCCTTCTCATTTGAATGACCATCTGTTAATAAATCTTTAACTGTAACAACATTAAAATAAAGTAAATCACCAATATTGGCAGTGGTATACCCCTTCCAATCAACAACACTTGATTTCAATTCCTCTAAATGTTTCATATTTTCTGATCTTCGCTGTGCTTCATTAATACCCCTAGCAACTTCCTTTGTAATTTCATATGCATTTACTAATTCTTGATAATAAGGCCCATGGGGATCGCTTTCCTTGATTAATTGTTTTAATAATAGGGGGTACTTTGTCAATCTTTGAATAGGTTTAATTAAAAAAAAATTTTGTAATTCAAAGGGGTCCTTAATTATTGATGAAGCCCTTTCTAAACGACTCATGTCCCTTGAAATAAATTCCATTACAGAATTTTGTAAAAGAGCCCAAGATTCATAAAGTTGAAATCCATTAACACCCGCATGTAAAAAGATTGATCCAATTCTTTGACCAAATGAACCCGCATTGACTTGACATTCTAATCCAATAAGGAACCTTCTTTGAAAATCAATAATTTCTAATAAATTAGGAAATAGTAAATTAACATGTTCACTTGTAAACCATTCAGTTGATAATAAATCTTGTCTATATTTGACAAGAGTTTCTAAATCTTGAACAAATTTTCTTTCAGTTTCAACTAATTCTTTAACAACTTTTGACTTGGTATCCATTGAAATCATCAATTGATCTCTTAATGGTAAACAATCATAATTTGGATCTAAATTTAATACTGATTCCACTGATTGAATAACTCTTAAAAGATGTCCTGTATCATTAGAAAAGATCATTGTCACTGGGAACAGTTCATCATCTCTAATATTTAAATTTTGTTTACATGCTAATAAAAATTTGTAAATTGACATTTTACAAACTTTAACATCATCAGAAGTGACAATTTCAAGGGGGTCGCCATTTTCTCTAAGGGCATTATAAATTAAACATAAAGGAGCCCCCAATTTGAATAAATTAGATAACGAAGTAACAGGATCATATGATAATTGTTGTGGTAAAATACCCATGGCAAATGTTCTTATCGTATCCGACCAATTAAGTGATTGTGATTGTGGTAATGATTGTGCATGTAAAATTAAATGATTTTGTTCTTGAGCCAAATCCTCTGCTTGAGCATGTGCTAGTTCCACAAATGGCATCATATGAGGGATTTTAGTTAATCGTGTTAACAATCTCAGACAAATATAGTATAAAGATTCTTCATGAAATGCTTGTTTGTTTGTTAAAATAGATGCATTGGAAGCCACTCTTTGGGGGGTTGAATTCGATGAATGTTTCGGTTGGGATTTAAATGCTGACATTAAGACAGATGTAATAAATTAACGAATGGTATCAGTTGCCAGAACTGGTATAACAGTGATATTCTTCAAAGGAAAAAAAAGTAGAAAGGGGCAAAAAAATCAAAAACGGCCAAGAAAAGAAAAACGTAAGAAGGGGTTGGGGGAGAATGTCCTTTTTTTAGACCGAGGGAGTACAGCTAATAAACTCTGTCATGACACGACACATTTCCTTGTTTTAAATATTTATAATAATAATAATAATACAAACACACAATAGATACAGTTTAAATTGCCTTCTTCTCCTTAAGGAACTTTCTAGCAGAAAATGCAACCTTATCTAAGATGGCACCCACAGACATCACACCAGCCACAGCAGAAAGGAATGATAGTAAGAACCCCCCAAATGACTTTTTATAAGCTTCTCTATTGATGATCTTTAAAGGTGAAATATCAAAGAACAAGAACACACCAGGTAACCCGCCCCTAGAATGGAATGTATTAGGATGGTCATCATCACGACCACCTTCTAGAGGTCTTTCATGTTGAGTTGCTGAAAATTCATTAGTTTCAATTGATTCACCATTGATATATTCAAAACGGGTATTAACAACTTTTAAAAAATAGGAAAACACTGTCCATTTATTTTGATTAGTTTTAGAAGTAGAATCTAAAGGATGTGAAGTTGTGTGATCATGAGAATCTGATGAAAATATGTGTTCTAATTCATGAGAATCTTCACCAAATGAAAAGTGATTAATTGTATGAGTGAAATCAAATTTAGTTGCTTCTCTTGTGAATAAACTTAAATCATGAATATGTCTATCATTATGTGTCATAGACATTCCAGGAGCAAAATGAATATTACCACCAATTCTATTAATTTGAGTAGTACCCTTGATTCTACACCCCTCGTTGAGTCTTGAATTCAATTTGGCAACATATCCCTCTCTTTCACATTGTTCAATACCATGGCCATCTTCAAATTTCCAAGCAACTAAACTATAGGCATGCTTAACTTCATTACAAGTATTACAGCAAACCTTTTCTTCATTTGGTTGTTCATCATTCCCATCCTGAGAAACAGCTCCATAACAAGAACCACATTGACCATTATTATCAACACCCTTCAATGAAATTAAACTATTTTGTTCACTCACATTTACTTGTTCCTCTGCTTCATCACCTTTGATTTCATTACCATCATGATCCAATCTCATTTTGATCATCCCCTGTTTCAAAACGTCCAATTGGACATCACCAGTAAGGTCCATAATATCCATAGTTAATAAATCACATGGCATACGATGGAAGGTAATATCTAAATTAATATCTAGATGACCAAGTGATCTACTGACTACCAATTCAGGTCTTAAAACAATAGAATTATATTGATCTAATTCATACCATAATAAAAGGGTAACAACAACACCACATAATAAGGTGATGATCCCCCCCATTGAAGTTCGCACACGACGATCATCAACTATTTTACCAAAGGCATCATAGCCCAACAAATTGGAATTCATTGAATTGAATCGAATTTGAAATAAATCAGTAAACGCCAGGTGTTGATTTCTTCACTAGGCGGATATTTTTTTTTTGAGGGGCGTCCTGCTAAATTTTTCACAACCGCCTCCTTCAATTGAAAGCTCAGTTTAAAAAGATGAACACTACTACATTGGTGTGTGTTATATACATACATATACAATATTATACCAGGGATAATTAAATTCAAGTGAAGTTAAGTTAAGTTAATTATTGAGGTGGTTGTTGTTGTTGTTGCATCATATTAGCCATTGTTTGAAACATTTGTGCCATATCCATACCACCATTTGCACCACCGGGTTGTTGTTGACCCATCATTTGCGCCATCATTGCCATCATTTGGGCTTGGTTCATGCCTTGGTTCATTGGGGGGACACCGCCAGGAACTGGAGCACCAGGAGCAGCAGCAGGTGGTGCATTAAATCCAGAAGCAGCATTTGGTTGTTGATAGTAATTGGTTGGAACAGGTTGCTGATATTGAGGAGATCCATAATATTGTTGTTGAGGAGGGAGAGGAGCATGTTGTTGTTGTTGTTGTTGTTGTTGGTGGTGGTGTTGTTGTTGATATTGATTGTTACTACCATCGGATTTTGGTCCATTAGGATTAGAATTTGTAGGCATCTTTCTTGAAATTGATTTTGAAGAAACACCTGAACCGACTTCAATATCAGGTTCTTCAACAAACAAACCAGATTGAATTGGTAAATCAGGAACAGTACCCCCCCATTGGGCAGTTGTTAACCATTTTCTATCAGCATCAGTTAATCTTTGAAGAGGGATTGTTGAAATACCAGTTTGATAATTACAACAATCACGAGGACCAAACCCAACCCCCCAACGAGCTCTAAGACCACTTGGATGATTATTTGAAAGTGCTTGAATGACTTGTTCAGCTTCAGCTCTTGAATAAACTTTAACAAATGCATGTTTTCTTTCATTATTAAGAATGACACTTTGAACTTCAGCGTATGGTCTTAAAGTAGACCCCAATTCACGTTCACCCATTGAATGGGGGACACCGCCAATAAAAATGGTTCTACTTAGAATACCAATAGAACCCTGAGGAATTTCGTTATCAACATATGGTCTCTTTGGACGGAAATGAGGATTAGATGGTATATTTTGTTCACCCTCAATATGAGTTGGTTTTGGTGCAGGGGCATTTGAATGACGAGTTGGTGACTTATCTCTTTGACGTGAAGTGTTAGCGTTAGCATTATAATTTCTATCACTTCTATCTCTACTAGAACTAGAAGTGTCATGTGCTAAAGGTTTATTTGTCTTATTCATTGTTTGAAGCAGTTGAAAAATGGCATTAGGATTTGATTCAGTTGAAGTTGTATTAGTTGCTGCTGCACTACTTGAAGTTGAAGTTGACACTGGTATATTTGCTGGAGTTGGAGATTTTTTAGCTGCTAAATTAGCCAAAGCACTTAAAACTGCACTAGTTTCTTGATGTGGTTGACCTTCTTTATTAGAATTAATTTCCTTAATATTTCTTTTATTTGGAGGAGAACCAGGTGGAGTTGTTGATTTGAAATATTTATTTTTAATATTTTCAATTTCCTTAGGATCAAATGTATGACATTGATCCCAAATATCCACTAATTTACCAATTTTGTCCTTAACGTCATCATTTGCACTTAATAAAGCGTCAGCAACCAAATCATCAATTTGAGATTCAATAGTCTTTACAGATTGAGATTCTTGATTAGAATCAATTAGGGCACGAGTGATAGCATCAATAACGTAAAGGGGGCCTAATTTGTTAGTTTTTGTTGCATTCTTACAAGCATTGATTAAAATAGATGTTAATTCATTTTCAAGGGGTAAATTATTTAAAAAGATTTCCTTTAAAGTTTTAATTCTTGAACCGGAAACCCCCGGTGGTTTAATATTATTCAATTCATTTAAAACGTTAGTGAAGTTTTCTTCAATACTACTCATATTATGCTTATGATTTAAAATAGAATACGATGGTTAATAAGAGAAAGAATAACAAAAGAACAAAGAAAAGAAAATAAAAAAATATAATATAATTGGATGTTTCTCTTTTTTTTTTGTTTGTTTTAGAAATTTAGTAACTAGTTTCTCTGTTATGTTATGTTAATGTTAAAATTATATTACTTTCTTTTGCCACTTGAATATATGGTTAGTTAGTTAGTTAGTTAGTTAAAAAAAAACAAAGATAATGTTATTTTTTAACAAAATTGAAGTTAATGGAAGAGAGAAAAAAAAAAAAAAAAAAAATGGGGGGGGGGAGAGGAGGGGATGACCTCGTTTTTATACTTGAGGAAAAGAAAAGAAGAGGAATTTTTGTTAATTGGGGCTTGCTGACCCGATTGCGGATTTGGCAGAAATAAAAGGTTGAGATTTGGGGGAACCGAATCGAATCGGAATCAAAGACAAGAAGGAGCCAGCACGAATTATGAATTGCATTGAGCCTGAGAATGGAGATACTGATCCCCTAGTGAATAGAATGTCAATTGAGAAAGAGAGATCTCGATATTTAAAGAAGATGGGGTTAGGCAAAAGGTTTGGGTTAGATGCCCGTCCCATTGCTACTGATAAACAAAATCAAGACATTAATACAGATCAGGGCTCCAACATTATATATAAATGGGAAGATTCATTACTGAATGGTATAGAGCAATTAATGTCAGTGATGGATAATTTAATAACAATTCAGGCATTTTACCCCCAATTATTACAATTGAAACCATTTAAACCATTGAACTGGGGGGTTAATCAAATTAATAAAGTTTATTTATTATTTGTGTTATTACAGTTACGTAAATGGATCAGTAGATACATTTTAATTAATAAATTAATGACAATGGTTAAAAATGAATGGGTACTTGTTAAGAATTATCATGCATTGATTAAACAAGAGATGGAGATTCAATTAAGTGATTGGTGGAGAATTTTAAATAAGGAAAGGAGGAAATGCATTTGGGAGATAATAGGGTATTTAGTTGATTTAATATTGAATTGGGGGTTGATTAAGAATCAACGAGGGTGGTGTATGAAATTGTTAGGGATTATTAGTTATTTATTTAGCATGTATCGGGGGGTCAATGTGAATGACGATGAAGTTGAAGATGGGTTGAGAGCAATTAGAATGAGATATGGCAAGTGAAATTATTATTTTATTTGTATTGTATTGTGTTCAAGTAGATTTTATTGCATTTTATTGTTGGAGACATGTTATGGTGTGGTAGTATGTGCTATTAAAATTAAGTCGTATATTCATGATGTCAGCTATACATCACTTGGTCGAAGAAGGGGCTTTAGATCAATATTAATAGGCATGACCTATATAATCACATCCACTCTTTCCACCATACAAAGGCGGACTCACCGTTTAGGGAGGGGGGCGAGGGGGGAAGATGCTGAGATGACATAACCTTTCCCCTGGTGCGAGATGACGTCCTCTATTTAAATAATAATGTCACCACCCAATTTGTGCTTGTATAATAATAATATTTGTAGTTACCAGTTAAGGGGGTCAGTCCAAAATTGTTGGAATAGCGTGGTTTCTACAATATTCCATTGCATATGACTTGGGATCTTATTTGCCGTGAGAGAAAAAATTGTGATACCACACGATCCGATTCCACTGGAACTGACGTGATCTTTTATATCTAAATCAATTAATTGTGAGGTTGTTGTTGTTGTTGTTGTTGTCTGACTATAAATAGTACGTCATCAATATGATGGGAGTCAACATTATTTGTTTGCTTCCCCACCTTTTCCCCTCATCCCCTCCCATTGGCATTGGCATCTGCATCGGCGTTTGGTAAACAAAGAAATCAAAACGGCAACTTAAATCATGTGACATTTCCCTGTTTTGATTTTGCTTTGGATCCGGAATTTCTGATTTGCGTTTTTCCCTCAAATGGGGCCAAGGTTTATCCGTGTTTAAAGGAGCGTATACCGAGCTGTGACATTGATCCAATATTGTTGAGGGAGGGTACCGATATCTCCCAAGGAAGATCCACCCCATATTTTATAAACCTTTCCAAATTACCCCATAACCGTTCTAGTAACACCGTTTTTATAAATCAGAGGCCCCCATCCCACACTCACACATCCTTACAATCTTGACTCAACCAAAAGGTTTATCCGTGCCAAAGTGGGGTGGTTTTTCCGCCTGGCTCTTGTTTCTTTTTTTTTTTGAGGGGTCTTGTCCAATTTTTTTTAAATTTTCAATTTTTTTCGTTAATTTAAATAAAAAAAGCCTGCTTTCCACCCTTTTTTTCATAAACTCCGCTGAAAATTCAATAATAATACACTTCTCTCTCTACATTTTTTTTTGCTCTAGCCATTTCACGTTATTTTTTTTATCAACAATAAATATTATCCCCCTGATTTAATTCTTGATCACCTTATACTATTTCATATCCCATTTGATTTATCTATTTATACACACATATTTATTATTTCAAAATTTAAAATACAATGATGGTTCCCGCACAAGCTTGTGATTCATGCCGGAAACGTAAATTGAAATGTACAAAGGAATTGCCAAGATGTACTAAATGTGCAGCTCATGGTTGGGATTGTGTTTATTCACCAAAGGCTGTTCGTTCCCCCCTAACAAGGGCTTATTTAACTGAAGTTGAAGATAAATTGGCTAAATTAGAATCAATTATTAATAAAGTGGCACCAAATAAATCAATTGATGATTTATTAAAAGCTGGTGCGACAGCAACAGCTGGTTTAACTTCATTAACAACAACAACAACATCAATATCCACTTCATCATCAGTATCAGCATCAAATAATAATGATACGCCTCCCCATTCTTCTTCTTCTTCTTCTTCATTAAAGGATAAGGAGGAGGGGGGTCCAAAATTACCTGATAAATATCTTACTGATTCTAATCATCATGTGGTGTTTGATTGGACTGAAGATGGTGATAATGATCCATCCCTTGAGGGTATGGGTGCTCATACAGGATCTAATTCAGGTTTCCTTGGCCCCGGCTCAAGTACCACTTTATTAAGATTAATTAAAGGTGATGAAGTTCATCTTGATCAATCTAGAATTCAAGAAAATTCAAATGGTTTCAATTCAAGTTTTTTAAATGAAGCTAAAGTTCATGTTAGATTTATTGATGCTTATTTCATTTATTATCATACTTCTTATCCATTAGTTAATAAACCAAAATTCGTTAATAATTTAAATAAAAAGGGTGCACTTTATTATGCTATTTTAGCTTTAGGATGTTGGTGTATTTATGGCGAATCAACTAATTATGATCTTTATTATTATAATAGAGCAAAGGAACATTTACTTCAAAGTGCTTCAAATGTATTTGAATCTGGTAATATTGATTTATTAACAGCTCTTATTTTATTATCAAATTATGTTCAAAAGAGAAATAAACCAAATACTGGTTGGAATTATTTAGGTTTAGCAATTTCAATGGCAATTTCTTTAGGTATTCATAAGGATATTGCATTAAAATCAAATGCTTCATTACAAGAAATTAAAGATTTTGTTATTGATGCTGAAATTAAACGTAGAGTTTGGTGGTGTCTTTATATGTTTGATTCAGGTGCTGCTATTACATTTGGAAGACCATCACATTTACCCCCTTATCATTCAATTGATGTTAGATTACCATTTAATGTTTTAGATTCTAAATTAGATGAATTATTAGATGATCCATCATTTTTAGAACAATATAGAATTACTGGTGAAATACCTGAATCTGATTCTCCAACTATTTATTCAGCAATGATTGAACAAGTTAAATTAACAATTTTAACTGATAACTTTTGTACAAAGATTATTTCAAAATCTCCTCCAACTTTAATTGAATGTTGGGAATTAAATGAAAAATTGGAAATTTTTAAATCTAATTTACCTGATTACTTCCAAATGGGGAAAATCAAACTTGAAGATGAAGAATCTGATGATGATCAAATGAGAGATCAAGATGATGATAATGATGAGAACAATAACAATATTGATTCATTTGATTTAGATTCAAAATATTTTGATAGAGGTGTTCCCGAATGGTTTACACTTGCTAAATGTAGATTATTTTGGAGATTGAAAAATATACAAATTTTAATTTTTAGACCATTTATTTGGCAAAAGATTGTTTTAATTTCACAGGGCATTTTCACTTCAAATGCTTCAGATGATGAAAAGAAGGCAACTTTAAGTGAAAAATCAAAAAATGCTAGACGTTATTGTCTTCAAGCTGCAAATGAAACTATTGAATCAATTAATAAATATTTAAAAACTCCTTCAAATACAAATACAAATAATGGTACTAATACATCAAAGGGTAGATCACCTCTTGGAGTATGGTATACAACATATTTTCTTTTCCAAGCACTTTTAATCCCACTGGCTTGTTTATGTTCAAATCCTACATCAAAACATGCAAATCAATGGTGGGGGTCAATTTTAAATGGTAAAAGGGCTCTTGTTATTTTAAGTAAGGGTAATCCAACTTGTTTAAGATTATTGAAAATGGTTGATGCTATTTTAAAGAGGCATAATGCAGTTTTAAATGAAAAGGAATTACAAATGGGTACATTTAATTATAATATTGAACCAAGTGAACCAAAGAAGAGATGTTCAACAACTAATTTATCATCAATGAATTTAAATTATAATTCAAATCATTCAAATCATTCAAATCCATTTAAAAAAGTTCATTATGATTCACTGTTTAGTACTTCAAGATCATCTTCAAGTCAAGATATTAAAAGAGATGATCATTTACTTCATAATCCTATTAAGAGAGAAGAATCTTCTTCTTCTCTTTATATGAAAAAATCAAATTCAAGTACTTCAAGTATTGATCCATTTTCAGCTTCTGGTATTAATGACTTCACTGGTGCTCTGGAATCATTAAGTGAAAATGCTAAGGCAGGATTGATGGAATTAAGTGATTCAAATTTAAGTTCAATGGTTAATGATCTTGGTAATTTCAAAATTAAATCTCAACCAAATTCTTCAATGGCTTTACCTGGACTTTTAAATGAATCTGCTTCCGCAATTGGTACTCCAAATATTGATTCTATGACTGGTGCTGGTACCACTCCTTTAGATATTAATTTAGGTTTAGGTCCAATTATGGGGGGGATGGCCACCCCAAATACAGGAAGTTCTAATAATGGTAATACTAATGCCAATGGTGGTGAAGTTTTAACTGATATTTATTCATTAATATTTGATGAATTCACTGATCCAATGGCTTTTAATACCATTCAGGGAAATTCCAGTGTTTTATGTTGATTTGATTTTACAAAATATAATGTGATGAATTGAAATTGTTTATTTGTTTATTTGTTTATTTGTTGGTTTGGCGGTTTGTTTGTTTTTGTTCTTGTTGGTTTATTCGTTTATTTGTTTGTCTGTTTGTTTGTTTGTTTGTTTAAGTTCACTCTTACTTTTCAGTTCAATTTTAGGGTTTTTTTCTTTTCTTTTCTTTTATTTACATATTTATGGATAGTTTCGATGTTTATAAGAAAGCATTTTAAATACAAATATGTCCATATCGTAATAATAGTCCATCTCTTTTGTTATTCAACATTGCGGATAAAATAAAATCACATTCGTTTTAATTATAATTACACAGCAAAAATGCATAGCTTACTTGAATTATCTATCTACCAAAGATTCTAATGTTTTCATTACGGCTCTATCATCTGATAGGTAATCTATATACATAAATATATGTTCAAACATTTCATTCCTTGGTTGCATTCTCTATGTTTTCTTTATTTCCCGTTAAGTCATATTCTCAATACATCCTTGTCCTATGGATTAGGTCTTTGCAAAGTGACATTATTCCCATTCCCCACACCGGGTCTCTGATCCAAATCCTTTATATCATTGTCTCTGTCTCTGTCTCTGTCTCTGTCTCTGTCTCTGTCCCTATTTCTTTCCCGACTTATTGGTATTTGTTGTGTTGGTGTTGGTGTCGATGCCATTGTTCTTAAACTAGAACTAGAAATCAAACCCTGTGATCCGTAAAGCGAAAAGGAACTTAAATTAGGTCTCAATGGAGGTGTCATCACAGAATGGAATGATGCGGCATCAGATTCTTCACCATCCTCCTCATTAAATTCAAGTCCGGGATATCCATTATTTGACGTTGAAGACAATGGTGTAGAGTCTGAATTCGGTTGTTGGTCTTGCGGAGCCCATAAGGAATTCCATGCAGATTTCATCCAGTTAAGTGGTGACGAAGATGGTATTATTTCGTTTGTTTGAGATTCTTGGGGATCAACTAATTTCAAAATCAACGTGGACATATTCAAATCTAATTCCCTTAGGGATTTCAATTCATCTGCTTCTCCTAATGTTAACCTTTCAATAGGTTTGAAAAAATAAAAATGGTAATCGTTATATTCCGGTTGAGATTCCAACACAAATGATCTCACTGAATGAAGTTTGTCATCGATTGGGAATTCATGACGAATAGTTGACCCATCTAATAATTTCAATTGTAATAAACATGTTGTGGGTATAATCTTTTGTTTAGGACTTGGAATCGGTGTTGATTTTGATTTCATTTTCTTCGGTATTGCTGATTTCGATTCCTCCTTAATCAATTTGGAAACAACAGTTTCTGGTTTAATCTCATTTTGTGTATGTGCTGGAGGTTGAGGAAGAGGTTGGGTTTGAGTTTGAGTTTGAGTTTGATTTTGAGAACTAGAATAAAATGCCCTTTTGTCTTCCCCCTCATTTCCCTTCTGTAAATGTTGATTCCCCATTTTGCCAACTAGTTCAACCACCAACTTATCTATTTCCGATATAGGAGTATCTCCTGAAATTTCAAGCAGAACATGTCCTCTAAACACCACAACAACACCACAAGACCCCAATCTTGTTATTTGGGGGGTAAATTGGCTCAAATTGGTATAATCTTGACTGTCATATAAAATCTTCAATCTGATAACCATGGATTCAACAAAGTGTACTGTTGATGGCGTATTGAAACGGGATTGGAACCATTCAAAAGCCCTTCCGTCATCTATTAACACCAATAGCGGTTTCCCACTATTTAAAGAGTCCCGAATCGCGTTGGGGACGTTCAAACTGAAGTCCATTTGGTTCTCTCACAATGAGTTTGCTGTTCTCATAGTGGGGCAGGTCGGCTGTTACGTAAGCGCCCGCCTTTGTAGATCGCATTCGCCTTCCCATTCCTTTTTTTTTCCCAGTTGGAATTTTTCACGCTTTTTTTCAATTTTTGTTCATTAAAGCTGACTCACATTCGTTTCTTTTACCCCCTCAACTCTCGTGATGGAAAACACAAGTAGAAGAGATACTCTTGTGTCTATTGAAAAGAAATATCAGGGTCTTTGGTCCGAGGAAAAGCCTCATGAAATTGATGCCCCAACTTCTAATGAAATCTCATATGGTACCCCTCTGGAAGATTTACATTTAGCTTATCCAAAGTTTATGGGATCTATGGCTTACCCATATATGAATGGTGTTCTTCATGCTGGTCACGCTTTCACTTATTCTAAAGTGGAATTTGCAACTGGATTTGAAAGATTAAGAGGTAAAAGAGCACTTTACCCATTGGGGTTCCATTGTACTGGTATGCCAATTTTGGCCTCCGCTGATAAACTGAAAAGAGAAATTGAACTTTTTGGTGAAGACTTTTCAGGTGTTCCAAAGGAAGAGGAAGAAGAAGAAGAAAAGGAACCAGTTATTAAGAATGAAAAAGTTGATCCAACCAAATTTAAAGCAAAGAAATCAAAGGTTGCTCAAAAGACTGGTAGAGCTAAATACCAATTTGAAATTATGCTTCAATTAGGTATCCCTCTTGAAGATATCAAGACCTTTGCTGATCCTAATCATTGGTTAGAATATTTCCCTCCTCTTGTCAAATCTCATGTTGAAGCACTTGGTGGGTCTGTTGATTGGAGAAGATCTATGATCACTACTGATATGAATCCATATTATGATGCATTCATTCGTTGGCAAATGAACAGATTGAGAGAACTTGGTAAGATCAAATTCGGTAAGAGATACACTATTTACTCTGTTAAGGATGGTCAACCTTGTATGGATCATGATAGACAATCTGGTGAAGGTGTTTTACCTCAAGAATACACTGGTATTAAGATTCAAGTCACTGATTTCAATACTCAAGCTCTTGAATCCTTCAAGTCTCAATCTTTTGATTTGAAGGACAAAAAGGTGTACCTTGTGGCTGCTACTTTAAGACCTGAAACTATGTATGGTCAAACATGTTGTTTTGTTTCTCCAAAGATCAATTATGGTGTCTTTGATGCTGGTAACAATGAATACTTTATTTGTACTGAAAGAGCATTCAAGAACATGTCATATCAAGAATTAACTCCAAAGAGAGGTGAATACACTTCTGTTGCTACTATTAATGGTTCCGCACTTGTGGGGTCTCAAATTCATGCTCCTTTGGCTGTTCATAAAACTCTTCGTGTTTTACCAATGGAAACCATTTTGGAAACTAAGGGTACTGGTGTGGTTACATGTGTCCCATCTGACTCTCCTGATGATTTTGTCACTACTAGAGATTTATTTAACAAGCCTGAATATTACAAGATTGAAAAGGATTGGGTCATTGAAACTCCAGTTGCTATTGTCAAGACCGAAAAGTACGGTGAGAAATGTGCTGAATTCCTTGTTAATGATTTGAAGATTAACTCTCCAAAGGATTCTGTTCAATTAGCTAATGCTAAGGAATTGGCTTATAAGGAAGGTTTCTACAATGGTACCATGATCATTGGTAAATATTCTGGTGAATCAGTTGAAGTTGCTAAGCCAAAGGTTAAGGCTGATTTAGTTGCCTCTGGTGAAGCTGTTGTTTACAATGAACCAGAATCTGTTGTTATGTCTAGATCTGGTGATTCTTGTATTGTTTCTCTTGAAGATCAATGGTATTTGGATTACGGTGAAGAAAACTGGAAACAACAAGCCTCTGAATGTCTTGAGCAAATGCAATGTTTCCACCCTGAAACCAAGAATGCATTTGAAGGTGTTCTTGACTGGTTGAAGAACTGGGCCCTTTCTAGAACTTATGGTTTAGGTACTAAGATCCCATGGGATGAAAAGTACCTTGTTGAATCTCTTTCTGATTCTACTGTTTATCAATCTTTTTACACCATTTGTCATCTTCTTCATACCGACTTTTACGGTAATGATATTGGTCCATTAGGTATTACTCCAGACCAACTGACTGATGAAGTTTTTGATTACATTTTCTGTAGAGCTGAATCTACTGAAGGGTTGCCAATTGAATCTTCTAAATTAGAATTATTAAGAAGAGAATTTGAATATTTCTACCCAATGGAAGAATCTATTTCTGGTAAGGATTTAATTCCAAATCATTTAACTTTTTACATTTACTGCCATACTGCTCTGTTTTCAAAGCAATTTTGGCCAAAGGGTATTAGATGTAATGGTCATTTGATGTTGAATAATGCCAAGATGTCTAAATCTACTGGTAACTTTAGAACCTTGATTCAATTGATTGAAAAGTTTGGTGCTGATGCTACTAGAATTGCCTTTGCTGATTCTGGTGATTCTGTTGAAGATGCCAACTTTGATGAAACTAATGCTAATGCCGCCATTTTGAGATTATACAACTTGAAGGAATGGTTTGAAGAAATGATTAAAGCTGATAACTTGAGAGAAGGTGAATACAATTTCTTTGATAAGGCTTTTGATAATGAAATGAATACTTTAATTGCTGAAGCTTACAAACATTATGATGCCACTTATTATAAGGCTGCTTTGAAATCAGGTCTCTTTGATTATCAATATGCTAGAGATTTCTATAGAGATATTACTACATCATCTGGTATGGGTATGCACAAGGATCTTGTTTTGAAGTTTATTGAAACACAAATTATTATTATTTCTCCATTTACTCCACATTTCTCTGATTATGTTTATAGAGAAGTTTTAGGTAAGAATGGAAGTATTCACAAAGCTCAATGGCCAAAGACTGAACCAATTTCTCTTGAATTGAATGCCGCATTGAATTATGTTAGAGATTTACAAAGAACTATTAGAGAAGCCGAAGGTCAAGCATTGAAGAAGAAGAAGGGTGGTAAAGCTAGTGATGTTGATAAGGATCGTGAATCACAATTAACAGTGTTTATTTCTAAATCATTCCCTGAATGGCAAACTAAATATGTTGAAGTTGCTAAGACTCTTTATGAAAATGATAAATTAGGTGACAACCAAGAATTGAAGAAACTCATTGATGGTAAGGAATTAAAGAGAGCTATGCCATTTATTAGTGAATTGAAGAAACAATTAAATATTGAAGGTGCAGAAAAGGTGTTTAATAGACAATTGATTTTCGATGAGTTAGATGTTGTTAAGCAATCAAAGGATGTTTTAAAGAACGCTCCAGCTTCATGTAATGTTACACAAGTTGAAATTGTTTTGTTTGACAATGGTGAAGCTGAAGGTGAAACCATCAACGGTGAAAAGGTTGAAATTCCTCAAAAGGTTAAATCCATTGAAAACGCCGTCCCTGGTCAACCAGCTGTTTTGATTAAAAACATCTAGATGTTAGACTTGAACCGAGCTTTAGCCTTGGGTTTAAACCTGACACTTAAATATAGATAGAATAATTTTTAAAGAAATAAAATACAATAAAATGAAAATTGTCAATGAAGTAGATCCCTTGAAATTAGTTGTAATGAATTGTAAAAGTTTTGTTTTATATTATCCCATTCTTAGAGATACATCCGAAATGGATCATGTTTCAAGTTATTGAAAATTGAGATTGTTGATATTGTTAGAAGAATAAAATCAACGGCTTTTTTTTTTCTTCCTTTTTTTATTTAATTACCTCAGGTTGCATCTAAAGTGGTTTCAAACTCACCTTGGAAATTGTTTAACTGAAATGACATTCAATCCAGAAACTTTACCTTATTACAATCCGCGTTTAGATCGTCGTGTATGCTTTATAACCGGGGGAAATTCCGGCATTGGATACCACACAGTACTGAATTTATATTTACATGGATTTATAGTTTATATGGGTGGTAGAAGTGATCAGAGAATGGAGAAGTCTATTTCTATGTTGAAAAGAGATGCTAAATTACAAAGAGATCAATATACTAGTTTACAACTTCAAAGAAGATGGTTAGGAGAATTAAACTTTGTTCATTTAGATCTTCTTGATTTGAAATCTATTGACCATTGCGTTAGACAATTTAAAATGAGAGAAAAATACATCAATGTATTAATACTTAATGCAGGTATAATGGCTGTGCCCTATGAGCAATCACAAGACCTGTTTGAAGTTCAACTTCAAACAAGTTATATTTCACATTTCCTGTTGACTGATAGGTTATTACCCCTATTAGAAACCACACAAGTTAAGGATTACCCCCGAATTGTGTTTTTATCTTCAATTGGACATTGGTTAGCTCCTTTTAGATTCCGGTTAGACTCTCAATTCAATTATTGGCCTAATCTGTTTTGGACAATGATTAGATATGGTATGGCCAAATGTGCGGGAATTCAATTTATTAAAGCATTATCTAAAAGACATCCCCAAGTTTTAAGTGTTGCTGTTCATCCAGGTATTGTTTTCAATACCAATTTGTTTACACATTTAACAGAATGGCCAATTTTCGGTACATTATTTTGGATGACATTCCAAATTTTACAATATTTTATGGGAGTTTCTAATGAGGAGGGTAGTTGGGCCAGTCTGAAATGTGCTGCTAGTGATGAATTGGATTTGACTAGAGACAATGGGAAGTTTTATGTGACTTATGGAGAGGAGGCGACTCCAAGTTTCATTGCAAGGAATGAAGAACATGCGAATAAGAATTGGGCATGGACTGTGGGAGCTCTGAAGGAGAGGGGGTTTAATATCACTAATTTGTAATAATAGTTATAAGATTCTAATATATGGCATTATATATTGAGCTAAGCAAGTGTGTTAACGTGGCGCAGTAAATGAGGCGGAATTTCGTTAAAGGGAGAGAGAGAGAGAGAGAAAAGGGTGCCTTGTATATCCTTGAGTTTATTATACTGTTAAGGTTAAGCCAAATGAGTGAGATGATCCCACCATTGAGACAGAGGGCCAAGATGAGGAGGGTGCTGCCTCCTAAATTGAATATATCTGTGCCTTTAACCACAAATGGGGACCCCCCCATTTTGACTTCCACCTCTAATTTCACCATCACATCAACCATCGAATCTATCACTAGTGCTAGTACCACTGTTTCTGTGGGTACCTTACATGATGAAATGGAGGGGTTAGATCTGGGTAATGGTTCAGGATCCGGCAATGGGTCAGTTTCAGGATCAGGATCAGGATCAGGATCAGGATCAGGATCAGGATCAGGATCAGTATCAGTATCAGGATCGGGATCAGGATCAGGATCAGGATCAGGATCAGGATCAGGATCAGGATCAGGAACGGGATCAGGAACGGGAAACACAGTAACGGTGGTAGATTTAAATCTAGGTTTAGATTTAGAGACTAAATCACTAAATGAAATGACCACCTCAGATTGGGAAAGAGCGTATCAAACAGGGTTAATACGAACACTTGATATTCTTGGAGAGGGTAATGGAGGTAGTGTTAAGAAATGTTCAATAAAATCAAATGGGGATTCGATATTTGCGTTAAAGATTATAACAACAGACCCCAGTGAACAATTTCAACGACAAATGGTTAGAGAATTA
Organism: Saturnispora diversa; assembly: GCA_030560905.1. Classification (NCBI taxonomy): domain Eukaryota; kingdom Fungi; phylum Ascomycota; class Pichiomycetes; order Pichiales; family Pichiaceae; genus Saturnispora; species Saturnispora diversa. Next base: position 238,530 of record JAKTWH010000005.1, read on the forward strand.
AATTATAATAAGAGATTCAAATCCCCTTATATTGTTGAATATTATGGTACATTTTTAGAAGATTCAAGAATTCATATTTGTATGGAATATATGGGTGGTAGATCATTAGATGCGATATATTCAAATTTTCAAAAGAGGGGGGGGAGATTGGGGGAAAAGCCACTTGGTAAAATTGCTGAGGGAGTTCTTAGGGGTTTAGCATATTTAAATGAGAATAAAGTTATGCATAGGGATATTAAACCACAAAATATTTTATTAGATAGTAACGGTCATGTTAAACTTTGTGATTTTGGTGTCAGTGGTGACGTTGTTAATTCACTTGCAACAACTTATACGGGTACTTCATTTTATATGGCACCAGAAAGAATTAAAAATGAGCCATATACAATTAGTTGTGATGTTTGGTCTGTTGGGTTAACTATATTAGAAGGAGCATTAGGTGAATTTCCATTCATTAGAGAGAGTTCAACAGGATTAGAAATTTCTCCTTTAGATTTACTTATGATTATTATTGATTTTAAACCAAGACTTGAGGATGAACCTCAAGAGGGTATTAAATGGAGTAAGGGGTTTAAAAATTTTATTGAAGTTTGTTTAACAAAGGAGAATAGGGAGAGACCAAGTCCAAGACAAATGTTAGGTCACCCCTGGTTAATTAAAATGATGAATAAAAGTGTTCGAATGGATAAATTAATTGAATTGTGTTGGGGGAGAATGACTTAATATTGCATTTTATATAGATATATTGTTGTGTTTACATCGTATAAATGGGAATAAAGTTTTAAAAAGGTGATAAATAAGCAGCAATCAATATAATTTGATTTTTGAACATATGTACAGTGAATTTCAAAAATCATGTATGCCTCCTCTCTTTGATGGAGTGCAAATAAGGCGACTATTCTTTGTGAGTATAAGCACAACTGTAAGTTATTGAAAGATGTATTTACCTGTCTAAATTCTTTTTGCAGTCTTTAAAGGTTACATCAGTGGGGCCTCCAGTGACAGCAAGGTTAAATGATATTCAATTTGGATCTTTGATTTACAGAGCTAATGATATCAATATGAATGGCATCATTTAACATTAATAATAAATAAAGTAATTTATTTTTCTAAAAAAGATAAACATTAGAATAGATTAGAAAAGGTTGTGCATAAAAATGTAAAGCAATAGCAAATGCAAAGGCAAAAGCAATCAAATTGATAAAAGGTGGGGAAGGGGAACGAATGAAATGCAATTAAAGAAGCCAAGCCCAGAATCTTTCATAAAGTGGTAAAGACTTTGGATCAACTTCTTCAACCCAAACTTCATCTTCAATTTGACGAGAATCTGAATCAATATCAACTTCGCTGGTTGGAATCAACCAATAATCCTTTCTATAAATTGTTAATTGAGCCACAATCCAAAACACCACACACATAATAAGTGAAACATAAGCTGCAAAGAAATCAGACGCATTGAAATCAAAAAACACTGAATAACCTTGAATGAAAACAATAAGAACAAGGAAAAATTCAGTAATCCATGCAAAGACAGGACCGAAATTAGCTTTGAAAGGTAAAGTATCTCTACTAATATTTCTATCCTTTAAAATTTGCATGAATCTTAAATGAGCAGCAGTAATGAAACACCAACTAATTAAACCGGCCAAAGCAGAAATGTTCAAAAGCCAATTGAAGACAACTGTACCCTCATCAGAAACGTTAAGTAAAGCCAAGAGACCAAAGAGGGCAGTGAAAATGACACCAACATATGGAACACCATGACGAGTGGTCCATTTGAAGAAATAAGGAGCGGTCTTTGTGTCAGCCATTGAATAAAGAATTCTAGATCCAATGTAAATATTAGAATTACCAGCAGAGATAACAGTACAAAGCATAACAGCATTGAAGATTGATGGAAGAACCTTTGTACCTGAATTTTTGATTGCAATTAAAAATGGGGAAGAAGAGATGAAATTAGTTGTTGAATTCAATTCAGGGTCATTGAATGGGACTAATAACCCAATAAAGAACAATGTAACAATGTAAAATAACAAGATTCTAATAATGACCTTATTGATAGCCTTTGGAACTGACTTTCTAGGATTAGCAGATTCACCAGCGGCAATACCTGTTAATTCAACACCTTGATAAGTGAAAGCTGCACTAATAAGAGAGGAAACAAATCCAAGGAATCTATCAGTGTTCATATTAGACACTAACCCAACACCAGCACCCCAAGGACCTGGGTTTCTCCAATAACGGAACCCCACAGGACCAGTCACGCCAGCACCACAAACCATACAAAGGGCATAAATGATGAAACCCACAATTGCAATAACCTTGATTAAAGCAATCCAAAATTCCACTTCACCATAGAATTCCACGGGCACAAAGTTAGCAGCTGTTAAAACAAATAGGAAAATCAAAATCCATCCATAAGATGGAACGGCATAAGTCCAATATTGGATAATTTCGGAAACTGCAAACAATTCAATAGCAAAGGTGATTGCCCAAGAAAACCAATAACACCAATTAGTAGAAAACCCAATGGCCTTTGAAAGGTAACGGGTATTAAAAGAACAAAATGAACCTGCAACAGGAGTATGAGTAGCCAATTCACCTAAACTTTGAGTAACCGAATAAGCCAAAACACCAAAAAAAAGATAACTGATCAATGCATTAACAGGGCCCGCATCTCCCAATGGTCCCTTAATACTGATGAAAAGACCAGTACCAATAGTACCACCTAAGGCAATCATTGAAACATGACGCTCCTTTAACCCTCTTCTGATTTTAGTTTCTCTAACATCCCCATTTTCAGATTGGGATTCGATATCTAAGATTTGATCCTTTTGTTTAATATCATGGTAAGTGTATTCGACGCTATTAGAATCGGAATTGTGATCATTATTCGATGAAGTGTACTGCACACCGTCTAAATTATTATTGGCAACCGAATTTGAGTCGGAGCTGTCTCTATGAAGTATTTTCTTTAGAACACTCATGTGTATTGAAGAAAGTTGAAAAATAAATTATAATAAACAATTTGGAGCAAAAGGGATTTAAAACCAGCAGATGGACGCTATTTTATTTAAATTGGCATTCAATGACTATTTTTCCTTAAAAAAAAAAAAAGGTGATAAGCGTCATTATCTTAGCGGAGTGAACAAAAAAAAAAAAAAAAAAAAAAAGTTAAAAATAAAATATGTTAAAAAAAGGCCACATCACAAAAGAGAAGTGATATTAATATAAGTTGGTATTTAAATATATTGGGGAAAATTGAAGTAATTAAAATGAGTGAATGGATCTCATTTTAATACCAGTAACTGTATTCAATATTTGTACCAATGCCGCATCATTTTTACCAAAGAGGCAACGCAACAAAAAAAAGAAGAAAAAATTTTCCGCCGTTTCTTTTTGTGGCGCCTTGCCTTGCATCGCATCGCATCGCAGCGAGCCATGACACATCTTTGTACCGTGTTTAAATCATCAATTATCAGTGTTGCAATGTGATTTTATTATCCCTTCTATGTCATTGGAAATGTTGATGTTCAATCATATGGCACTAATACTATCAAAGTAGAGGTTCTTAATGGTTAATAGGACCGCTAAGTACAAGTATTGGCGAGAATGGTTCCTATATGGAAAGTTATAGCGATCAAAGCCTCATGAGGCACTAAAGTTTGTATCTCAAAATGGACAACACGTGACTGTTGTGGCGCGTGGCGGGTGGCGCGGGTTTCGAGTCAAATCAAATTATAGCGTATCGGATTATGTAACAGTGGCAAATTCAGTTGATATGGAAATGGATATTGCATTTGAAGTTTGGAACGAACAGGGGGGGTTCCCCCTCGATCGAATATTAGAATACTTTGATAAATTACAAATTTACCTTAATAAACCACTTCTTCAGCCAGAAGAACGAGAGTTTCTAATTGATTTCATTTTAGATACCAATAACAATAGTAGTAATAGACAATCATTATTGAGTTGGACAACGTTTCAAGAATTAATACACAAGTTGCTAGGTAAGAACTTTAATGATATCATTAGGGGTAATAATGATGATCCAAGATCATTAAACAATACAACATCCTTGACATTGGGGGAAACAAAATTTCAAAACATGTTGAAATCAAGTACTCAAAAGGATCAATATAAACTTTTAAAAGATAGAATCAATCAATTGAATAATTTGAATCAAATATGTAATTCTCATTCCGTTAAGGATTCACTTATTGAATGTTATCAGCTCTTGCATTTACAACCAATACCTAATTACAATAGATTATTACAATCTATTGACAAGCAAGATATCATTGTGAATAAACTTAAAAGGAAAATAGAATCTAGTCAAGGCCCCTCAAAATGGCAATTATTCTATCAGAGAATATTCAAGTGGTATAATGGGATACCAATGATATTTTTATTTATATGGATAGCATTTATATTGTCCTAGCTATCTATAATGTAATATAAAATAAGATACCATAATTTATATACTTGCTCAAATCTATTATAATTCCCATTGTGGAGGTAGGCCCTCAACACATTCTTCACAAAATGTGTGGCCCTTTGCATTTAATGTAGGAGACCCCAAATCTCCTCTAGATTCATTTGTTGTTTGTGATGCTGCCAAGTCTGGTACTGGCGATGGTATTTGTTGATTATGTTTAAGTTTATGTTTATCGTGATCATGGCTTCTCTCGTTATGGCCAAGATCTCTACTAGGCTGTAATTGATCTCTAATCTTTTGTTTGAGTTCCTTTGCTTGAGGGAACCCCCCATCAACTCTTCTGTCCCACACAATGGTATTATTGACCTTAACAATGAATGTTCCGGGGGTCCAGGAGGGACACAAACTGACTCTCTCAATGACGCCCTCCTCCTTAGTGAAGGTGAACAAGATCTCCTGTTGCAGCCAGGCCGACCTCAACATCCATTGGCATTTCACACAATAATGGATCTCCACACTCATTGGCTTTGGCTTTAAATCAAATCAAATCAAATTAAGCCGAAAAAAAAAAATCAATGACTGATAAAAAAAATAAAATAAATAAATAAATAAATAAAGCAGTGACTTCCCCCACCGAAATCAACTAACTTTTCCCCCAGTACCACACAATGGATATCACCTTGCATCCAGTTTACACTCAATTGCTAAAGTTTCTCAACAACTCCAATGCGAGAGAAAAGGTGTTGAGATTATTACAATACCTTTGTAGAGCACTCAATACAAAATATGCATTGAAACCACTTCAAAATCAATTAATGATGGCTAGAAAGCCATTAAGAGCTCTTAGGGGGTTGACACATTTAAAAAATGCAATGAAATTATTAAAAGATCAATTAATCGATCAAAAACTTAAATGGATTAATATAATAAGAGAAATTTCAATGGGTATCTATTTCACATTAGATACAGTCCAATACCTGAATTTATTGAAATTGATTAATTACCCAAAAGTCAAAAGATGGTGTTCAATTGCTTGGACTTTAGGACTTTCTGCTAATTTATTGGCTTGTTTAAGACAATGGCAAAGTGTTCAAAGAAATAATAAAAATTTACAATCAGATACCCTTAAAACACTATTAGATCTACCAATTGCTATTAGTCAACTTGGTGATATTGGTATCAGTGATAGTACGTTGGGTGTTTTTGGTGTCATAACTTCATGGATTGCTATTAAGGACCTTTGGATTAAGTCTTCGTCGTAGTCATCGTCATGATTTGCTTTATTCCCTCTCTCTTCTCTTAGTTTATTGATACTTCTTAGTTAAGCCCTTTTTGTTTTTGTTTTCTTACTTAATCTAATTGAATTTTACCTCTACTTCTTTTAACATCCTTTCGTTTCTTCTTGTCCCCCAATCTCATTTCATTATCCCTCTTTTTCAATTTATCCCAATGCTTCCTGGTATCTTCACTAACTTGCTGTTTCAATTGACAGCATTTATTAAATTCATTACAAAATCGTTCAAGACATTCCATTAAATTCTCATCTCTTACCCTTGATGTATCACTTGAGATTAAGACTCCCATCTTTGGTGTGAAATGTTTAAATGTCTTTAGGGGAGCCCTGTCCTTATAATTCTTCATGACATTGTCCCATGATTCCCTTGACATCCATTGACCTCTACCATTGATCCAATCTTGGGGGGTCAATTTCAATTGTGCCTTGGATGAGGTGGTATTCACATGTTGGCCCCCCTTACCAGAGCTACGTGCATAGCTTATGCGAAAATGTGTCAATAAGGATTTATCAAACTTAAGCATTTCCCCTTGACATAAGTCAAGTATTCATATGAACGTGGGAAGCAAAAAAAAAAAAAAATATACATATATAATACATATTCATACCATCTTTTGCCTATTATCTAAAACAAATATTGATTATAGTGTATAAAATTGTACTTATTCAGTAGAATGAAGTTAGAATAAATAAACAACAAACTAGTAACTTTTGCCTTGATTTGTCTTGTATCTTTTTATTTTTTTGTTTTGTGTTGTGTTGTGTTGTGTGTTGTGTGTTTGTATATAAAACATAAGATAAATGGATGACAATAGATAAAACAAACTTAACTATTTCATATCATCACATCTTATTTGGAATTAAATTAAAATTGAAGTTCATTAAACACCAAAGACTTGTGCAAATTGAGTATTAGCTGCACCATTTTGTTGTAAATCACTAACAACGACTTCTAAAACTGCCAATCCACTTAAAACTCCAATACTAACACCCATAACAGTACCCTCACTAACACCAAGTGATTCAACAAACCCCACTAAACCACCTAAAATTAATCCACTTGCAAGAGTTGCTTGAGAAATCATCTTATTAAGTTCTCTAGAAACAGTGGCATCTCTATGACCCACCACAGTAATTTCTTGATCTTTAAATTGACGTGCAAGATCCTTACCACTGGAACCAGCCATGGTGTACCAATTGATACTGAAAAGGGTGGAAGTGAATGTCACTAAAATAGTAAACACCAATGGTCTTAAAATATTCAATAAGAAATTATTAGATGAACCAGAGGGTGAAATTAAATAAAGTAAACCTCCAACAAGATGATTCTTATTAGTTAAAACATCATTTTCCCATTGAGCTAATAATGGTAATGGACCAAATAATTGACAAATAATATAAACAATGAAATTCAAATTGTAAATAATAGTCCAAGTGAAAACTAATGGTAATGAACCACAGTAAAATAATCTAATTGGATAAGTAGAAACCATTGATCTAACTTTAGATGATTTAATTGAAACTTCTTGTCTAAAATTTGATAAAAATAAAATAGTCCCAACAACAATAACTGTTAAATAAATTTGTGTTAAATTAATTTCATTTGTTCTATTAAATGATGAATAAATGGCTTCAAATGGTCCCTTAAAGAAATTTGTAACTAATTGAATTAAAACACCCTCAGATCTTGGTTCCTTACTTAAAGCAGATGGAACAATACCAACAAGGGCACCTGAAAATTTGGTGGCAGTAGTGATTGTCAATAAAGACATAATACCTGGACCAAATCCATACCCCTTTTCCAAAATTTCACAAAGTAAAGTAACAATACCAGTTGACATTGTTAATTGAACAACAATGAGAGCATTTGACCAAAACGAAATTGAATTTTGTTGATTTTTGAATGAATCAATTGGTTCAAAGTAACCAGCAAAAACTAATAATAATGAATAAATTGCACCTAAAGCAATGGCACTAATCTTTTGAAGAGTTTGGAATCTTTGTCTTTCAACAATATTATTAAAATTAATTTTAATTAATCTTGAACCTGCCAAAATTTGCCAAAAAAAAGCTGAAGTTAAGAATGGAACTAAACCTAATTCTAATAAAGTTCCTCTATCACTAGCAACCCCCCAACGAGTCCAATAAAATGGGTCAACGATCTTTTTAGCATCAACGCCTGTCAATGGTAGGGAGGCAAGTAAATATAATGCCGCCACTCCAATAGTGTAAACGATTTTATCATCAAAGGACAATTTGTCTAAAGGTAATCCCACTTCTGGAACCAACCCCTCTAAAGGACGAACAAAATCAAGAACCTTAAAGGACATTTGAATACAAAAAGGAACTGAACCCCAAAATGGAGAAAAATCAACGAACGTCGATTCCTCTTTTTTTTTCTCGCAGCGTCTTCGTTTTTTTTTTCGACGGCCGCTAAGAAAAAAAAAAAAAAGATGGAGATAGGAACCCTTGTTACGTAAGCAGCCTTTAATAAGGAGCCATTTGGAAAAGATGGATATGGGGGGGGGGGGACATCAATCATGCTTATCTAGTAGTTATTGGGATTATTAATATTAATTATTGTTTATTTTCTATATTTTAGTATTATTGAAAAAGAAATGCCATTTTTGCTTTCCTCTTCCTCCCATTGTTAAACGGCTTTCCTATGCTAAGTTGAACCTTTTTTTTCATTTACACAAACTTCTTTCTGTGTTCATTGTATTATGAGTGATATTGATTCTCTTATTGATTACAAAGCCGCTGTGAAATACTGGGAGGGTACACCAGCAACCGTGGATGGAGTTCTAGGTGGATTTGGTGAAAAGACATGTGTTCCAAAATCAGATATTGTTGGATCAACAACATTTCTTAGAAAATTGAAGGCTAGATGGGGATCACCAGGTGAAATTAAATACGGAATTGAATTAGGTGCTGGTATTGGTAGAGTCACTAGAGATTTACTCCATAAAGTTTGTGATAAAGTGGACCTTTTAGAACCAGTGGCCCCATTTGTTGAACAAATGAAAAATGAATTGGCAGATTTAACTGAAGCTGGTAAAATTGGTGACATCTATGAAATGGGAATGCAAGACTGGACACCTGTTGAGGGAAGGTATGCATTAATTTGGTGTCAATGGTGTGTAGGTCATTTGACAGATGAAGATATGTTGAAATGGTTAGATCAATGCAAAAAGGGTCTTCAGGGTAATGGGTTATTAATTATTAAGGAAAACAATGCTCCCGTTGATACATTTGATGAGGAGGACAGTAGTAAAACAAGAAGTGATGAATCTTTTAGATCATTATTCACTAAAGCTGGTTGGAAATTAATTGCAACTGATTTACAAAAGGGTATGCCAAGGGAACTTTACCCCATTAGAATGTATGCTTTAAAACCTCAATAAAGATTTAGTTTAATTACATTACATTAGATTAGTTAATAAATTATTTTACAATACCCATTCATTCCATTTTACTTTAATTGATTAATTTTAAATTGTTTTTTAATTTCAATATCAGATAGGGGTGAAAGACTAATTTCGATGTTTTGGTCTTCATTAATGTCAGCTGAACTATGCATTAAAAGGTCATCATTAAATTGAAATTAAATTAAAGTAAGGTAAAGTAAGAACGGTCAATTGTAAAGAATTGATAAATCTACTGATCTATTACTTCTTTATCTATTTAACTTTAAAAGTAACAAGGAAAAAGAATGATTCAATCAAAGAAGAGAGAAAAAATTTTTCTTCCATTGGAGGGAAGAAGAGGACTTTTTATACTGGCGCTGAAAAAAAAAAAAATACCCCTATGGTAATGTTGAGAAGGGTTTCCTTCTAATGGGGGTCAACCACACCATTAAGAGACAAACAAATCCACTAATTAACAACCATTTGAACACATCATGACATGCCAAATCGTAAGCTTCAATCACTATTTCTTGAAGCTTTGGCGGTAATGTCCACCCCAACTGAGGATCCTGCTTAGCTCTCTGTAATGCATTCACAACATCATCTTTACTCCACCCCAATGGAGGCTCAATGTTCTTACCCTTTTCTAAATTGAAATCCAATGTAGATTGTAAAATCGCATTAGCTATACCAATGCCCATAGTACTACCCATGGATTTGAACCCATATTGGATACTAGTAACCAATGCCTGTTGTTCCTTTGGTACACTTGCTAACATTGCAATAAGATTGACACTATGATTTATACTAGTACCAAATCTTAATGGTAATGAAATGATTGCTCCTCCAAGAAGTCCTGTTGTTGGATTAATCATATAAAGTAGCACGCCACCAAACGCAATCAATACCCCCCCAACTAAATGTATGGGTCTAAAATCATTATGTTTCAATATCCATCCAGTGAATAATGCAGAACATGTACTGATGATTGTAGAGGGTGTAAATAAGTAACCACATTGGAATGATGTCCTATTTTGAACACTAGACCAATAAAATGGTAAATAAAACACATAAGTGTAAAAATTGGAACACATAAACCACCAATTGATGCAAGTAATGAATATTGTGGGATTATGAAGAAGTTCCACGGGAATAATAGCATTATCAATTCGTCCTTCATACCAATAAAACACAGGAAACCCTATTAAACAATAACCAACTAAAGAATACCATATTGTTTCATCTATATTAGTACTAGTGATAACTAATAAAGAAAATAAAGATGTTGTCAATAAGAATGACCCCACCCAATCAAGCCCTTTCAATTCGATCCAATGATGAACCTCTTGCTCCTCCTTCAAATCAAAATAATTCCATATCAAAATGGCAATAAGTATACATAATGGTACTTGACCCCAAAATGCCCATTGCCACCCCCATAACTGATCAACAATTCCCGCCAAAACCCCCCCAGAAATAGCTCCTAAATCTAAAAACACTCCAATGTAACCTCCATAAAGTCCTCTCTCCTTTAACGACACCAAATCAGACATTGCAATCGTGACTAAGGAACTCAGCCCACCGCCTCCAATGCCAGTAATAAATCTACCCATAACAAGAATCTCTAAACGTGATGCAGCACCACAAATAAAACACCCCAATGTGAAGAGATTAATACAAATTAAAATCATTCTCTTTCTACCAAAAACATCACTCAATTTACCAAACAAAGGTTGAAAAGTAGCACAAGATAATAAATAGGAAGTTGCCACCCATGAAATTCGATCTTGAGCTTTCAAATCATGTGCCATTTGACCTAAAAGGGTGGAAACCATTGTAGAATCTGCTGATGAAAGAAAACATAAGGAAAAGAGACATATCAAAATTAAATGAAAGTTTTTATACCGTGGTTGTTCCTCATACACATTTGAAGCTATTAAGGGGGTCCCTTCTCCCATTTATGTGCAAGTGGATGGGTATTGATTTGTTTAGATAAAAAAGGAGATATAAAAAAAATGCTTAGCACTTGGAATTCCATTTGTTTCACTTTGACTTCTTTCAATTGAAGTGAAATAAAATGAATGATTACTTTAATGAGATATCCTACATAACCTTGTTCAATTTAAATTGGGATAATATTTATAGTTTTAATTAAGAAAAAAAAGGATGCAATAGGAAAGAAAGATGACCTTTATTATTTCATGATCTCCCTCTTTCATCCCATCATCAATTTCCCCATTCTTTTCCTTTAATTAAAGGCGCTTATAATATATGACTCAGCACAAGTGCTCAAACACCAATAGTGTCTCCATCTAGGCCATCGGCCAACTTTCATTGCTAAGTCGATTAGAGCGACGCGTCGTTATTCAAGTCGTTACATAATCATAACTTGTCTCCTTCCCTCTCTTACCGTATTTACCACCAGCTTTCTTCCCATTCTTTGTCGACACGCCACCAAGGATGAACAATTTACCATTTAGGAAATCTAGGGCACCAAGTAAGGCGCTAACAGTTAAATCTGCTCCTGATAATGAAATTGCTAAAACAAATTGTGTTGCAGTGAACCCCCAAGATTTCCCCAGTGATAAATATATAATTATCAACAATACTTATGTATTTAATACTAAGGCCAGTACTAAGATGATTCCTGGTGCAGTGGGGATGAGTGGACATCAGCGGTTCTGGGGGAAATGGAGTGAAGATCAAGAAGTTCATGTTGAATTATATGACCCTTTTAAAGATGGTAAAGGTGGTTATTTAGGTCAAATTAATTTAGAAATTTCATTTTGGAATAAAAATAGAGCTACACAAAGACAGTATGATGGTGATTCATTAGCAAAGGTGTTTTTATCAAAGTTTAATGGAGTTGTTTTATCCCCAACTGAAATTCTTTTATTTGAATATGAGGGGACTTATTTCCAATTAATCGTGACATCAACACAAGTGATTGATTTAGGTCAAGCATCTGCTGAGGGGGTTGATGTTTCCTCTAATATAGTCAATAGGGGGATTGTTATGGAATCTACATTGGTGAATTTTTTCAATTCTGAAAATGGTGGAGTTAATTTGAAAGCTAGTAATAGAACAAATGCTAATGCAGTTTTTAGACCAGATTTCAAATTTGAGGATATGGGTATTGGTGGGTTAGATAAGGAATTCACTGCTATATTTAGAAGAGCATTTGCTTCAAGAATTTTCCCTCCATCAGTTATTGAAAAGATGGGGATCTCTCATGTTAAGGGTCTTCTTCTTTATGGTCCTCCAGGTACTGGTAAAACCCTTATTGCTAGACAAATCGGTAAAATGTTGAATGCTAGACCTCCTAAAATCGTTAATGGTCCAGAAATTCTTTCTAAGTACGTTGGTTCAAGTGAAGAAAATATTAGAAACTTATTCAAAGACGCTGAAGATGAACAAAAGAAAAAGGGTGACGCTTCAGGTCTTCATATTATTATTTTTGATGAATTAGATTCTGTTTTTAAACAAAGAGGTAGTAGAGGTGATGGTACTGGTGTTGCTGATAATGTTGTTAATCAATTATTGGCTAAAATGGATGGTGTTGATCAATTGAATAATATCTTAGTTATTGGTATGACTAATAGAAAGGATTTGATTGATTCTGCATTATTGAGACCTGGTAGATTTGAAGTTCAAGTGGAAATTCATTTGCCTGATGAAGAGGGTAGACTTCAAATTCTTAAAATTAAAACAAAAGTTATGAGAGACAGTGAATTATTAGCACCTGATGTTGATCTTCAAAAATTGGCTGAATTAACTAAAAACTTTTCAGGTGCAGAAATTGAAGGTTTGATTAAATCAGCGGGGTCTTTTGCTCTTAATCAACATATTACTATTGGTGCACAAATTCAGGGAGATTTAGATTCAACTGTTGTTGATATGAATTGCTTCCAAAATGCTTTATTAGAAGTGAAACCTGCATTTGGTGTTAATGAAGAAGATCTACATAATTGTGTTAAAAATGGTATCATTGAATATTCACCAAGTATTCATAATATTATTGGTAGAGTTGAAAGAGATATTAATCAATTGGCAAAGTCTCAAGCAATTAATTTTTCTTCTTTGCTTTTACATGGACCACCTGGTAGTGGTAAAACTGCTCTTGCTGCTCGTTTAGCTCTTGATTCTCACTTCCCATTTATCAAAATGGTTAGCGCTACTGATATGGTGGGTATGTCTGAATCAGCAAAGGTCCAACATATTGATAATGTGTTCCGTGATGCTTATAAATCACCATTGAATATTTTAATTGTGGATAGTGTTGAAGCACTTATTGATTACGTTCCTATCGGTCCAAGATTTTCATCAACAATTCTTAGAGCCTTAATGACAAGATTGGCCACCAACCCACCAGAGGGTCATCGTTTGATTGTGATTGCTACTTCTAGTAATTACGATACTCTAAAGAGATTAGATATGTTGAACTGTTTCAATGATGAAATCTTTGTTAACAATGTCACTTCATTGAAGGAATTAGGTGAAGTGATGGTTAAGGGCAAATTCTTTTCTCAAGATGGATTACATAGAGTTTTGCAATCTCTGGGAGCAGTCTTCACTGATGGTAAAGTCAATATCAGTATAAAGAAATTATTATTCATTGGTGACACTTGTAAGTTTTCAAAGAATCCAGAGGAAGAGTTTGCTCAATTAGTTGTGGAAACCAATTTGCCAACCCACTAATTTACTTGGGATATTTAATTAGTAGAATGAAAAGGTATTAGGCGATTTGAATTTGGATTGAAATTGACAAGGTGATCTATAAATTCAACAATCAAAAGACTTATTGATTTGGTTTAATTTAATTCAATATAGCATGTGTTTTATGTGAAATCTTTTATAATATTTAAAATGAATTTAAATTAGCAACTAGTATTTGATCGGTTTGTCGTTTGGTTGCCAATATCCTCCCTTTTTTTACTCATGAGCACATGAGCTGGTATGTTAGAAACATTCTTTCTCCGAATGTGAACAAAAAATCAAAAGAAACAAAACCAAAAACCTTCTCTTGCACAAATTTAAGTTAATCCAATAATTGAATCGTTCTATCTTGTGTAATTTGTATGCTATTCTCCGTCGACTCCATCCATCTCCCCTAGTGTCAATTCTCAATCAAATTATTTTTCTCGTCTGAAATTTTTTTTTTCAACTTTTTCATCCATTTCTTTCATCTCCAAGGTCTAAATTTTTGATTCAAATGTCAGACCAAATAGAAGGGAAAGAAGTCCCTCAACAGCCTAATAATGCGGGCCAATTTAAAAAACAACATCAACCTCAATATCAACAACATCAACACCAGGGTCAGGGTCAAGGTCAAGCTGCAAATCAAGTGCCGCAGGGTAAATATTATAAGTACCCACCACAAGCAGGATATTATCAACCAATGATGCCTATGCAACCAATGTATTATTACGATATGTCTCAAGGTGGTTATGTCCCTCAACAAGTCCCTGTGGTGAAACCAGCTGTCAAGAAACCAGAGGTTAAACCAGAAGAAAATGATGCCAAAAAGGCCTTTTTAGAAGCTATTAAGAAGAAGGCGGCAGAAAAGAAAGCAAAGGCTGAAGCTGAAGAAAAGGCAAAGGTTGAAGCTGAAGCTGAAGCAAAGGCGAAGGCTGAACAAGAAAAGGCTGATGCAGAAGCACAAGCAAAGGCAGAAGCTGAAGCTGAAGCTAAAGCAAAGGCAGAAGCTGATGCCAAGGTTAAGGCCGAAGCTGATGCTCAAGCTCAAGCCAAGTTAGAGGCCGAAGAAAAGGCTAAGGCAGATGCTGAAGCTGCTGCTGCTGTTGTTGTTGCTGCTGCTGCAAAGGTCCAAGTAGACGCAGAAGAAGCAAAGGAAGAAGCAAAACAAGAATCAGTTGATGAAGCTAAAGAACAACCAGCAGAAGCAACAATTAGTGAACCTAACGCATCTTCTGCAGTTCCTGCTCCAGTTGAGGGTGAAACCGAACCTGAAACTGAAGCTGCTCCTGTGATTGAAGGTCCAACTCTTTCTGAATTCCTTGCACTTTTGAAAATTGCTAAGCCAGTGGAGGACGTTTATTCTTTTAAATATCATGAATCTGCAATTTTACCTTCTCCAAGACTTCAAACTAGAACTAAGAAATGTTACGATCCAAATTTCCTTTCACAATTTGCTGAACCATGTCTCTTCCATGTTGATGATGAATGGAAGGCTCAACACCCAGGTCTTTTAGCAATTATTCAATCCAAGGAAGCAGCTAGATCCAATTCAAAGGGCTCTAGAGTTGGGTCTAATAAAGGTGGTGCCATTAGACAAGGCACAATTAGAGGTGAATATGAAAGAAATTCTAGAACAGGATCTAAGAGACGTCAAGCAAGTAGAAGATCTGGTAGAGAACCAAGTAGAAGAGACAAGCCAAGAAGAGAAGAAAAGAAACCAGATGGTAAGCCAGTTATTAAGCTGGCTCCAGAGGAAGTTAAACCATTAGAAAAGTCTGCATCAAGATGGGTTCCAAAATCCCAAAAGAAGGTTGAAAAACCTGTTGCATATGCACCTGATGGAGTTACTGTTATTTATGATGATGATGACATTCAAAAGAAGACCAAATCCTTATTGAATAAGATGACATTGGACAATTTAGATGTCATTGGTAATGAATTATTAACATTAGCTAGTCAATCTCAATGGGAAGAAGATAAGAATGCCCTTAATAGAGTTATTGAAAATACATTTGCCAAAGCCTTTGATGAACCTCATTGGTCTGCTATGTACGCTCAATGGACTAATAAACTTTTAAGAGAAATTGATCCAGAAGTTGGTATCACTATTAGTAATACACAAGGTGAAGAACAAACTATTAAGGGGTCCAATTTAGTTTATAGAATCATTATGAAAACATGTCAAGTTGAATATGAAAAGGGGTGGTCTAATAATTTACCAACTAATGAAGATGGATCACCATTAGAACCAGAAATGATGTCTGATGAATATTATGAAATTGCAAAGGCTAAGAGACGTGGTCTTGGGTTGGTGAGATTTATTGCCGAATTATATAAATTGAATATTTTGAAGGAAAACATTCTCATTAGCTGTCTTAAGAAATTGATGACAAGTGAAGATGGCACAGATGATGAATACGTTCCACAAGAAGACACATTAGAAACAATTCTTCAACTTCTGTTGACTGCTGGTCCAAGACTTTCAAAATCTCAACCAAGTGTTGCAGCCAATGTTTTCAATATTATTGAAGGGTACACACAGAATGAAAAGGTTGGTGCTCGTCTTAGATTTAAACTTATGGACTTATTGGATTCTTATAAAGCTAACTGGAATGATGGTAAGGCTGGTGAATTTGATGGACCAAAGACTATTAAGGAAATTCATGCTGCAGTTGATCAAAAGAGAGAACAAGAAAAGAGAGATCATTCAAAGAGAGGTGATAGAGGTGGACGTAATGACAGTAGACAAGGATCAAGATGGGGTACTAGTGATGTTGGTAAAATTGGTCAAATTAGATCCAATGCTGGTGAATTAGGACCAAGAAAGGGATCATCTAATTCTCTTGCTAATGCTAGAAGAGGTGTTACAGATGATGGATTCACTGCTGTTAGTACAAGATCAAAATCAGTTAGAAGTCAATCTCAACAGCAACAACAACAACAACAACAACAACCGTCAACACCAACCCAACCAGCGGGTGGTGATGAAGATGAATCTAGACAAAACAGTAAGAACATTTTTTCTCAATTGATGGACGAAGAAGAACATGAAGAACATCATGTGGAAGAAGAACAACAACAACAACAACAAGAAGAAACAAAAGAACAAGAAGAGCATGTTCAAGGTGAAGAAGTTGAAGTTGAAGTTGAAGAAGAATCTTAATCTTGAGGATATAGAATTCCATTTTGTACTTATCATATAAAAAAGAATACCGATTAACCAATGTGTATGGGATAACTAAACTGCCTAATTTAATATATATATATAAAAATATGAATTAATTAACTACATTTATTAGCTATTATCTCCTATTGGACTTGTGTTTATTAGTGCACATATACATTTGGCCACTAATGAATGTTGATTATGTAATAAGCTAGCTCATGAGCCCTCCAGCAGATAGAAAATTCCCATCTCTCTTTTTTTTTTTCTGAGAGATTTCGAGTGGCAACTTCTTTTAGTAAATTGTAAATTGATTATGGCACAAGCAATTTCACATGAAAGTGGGATTCGTCCCTTTTTTGAACAAAAGGTGCAAGATTATGAAATTGAGATAGGTGCCAAAACAAGAAATCTGCGTCGTTTAGAAGCTCAAAGAGATCAATTAAATACCAAGGTGAGAAATCTCAAGGATGAACTTAAATTACTTCAAGAACCAGGATCTTATGTGGGTGAAGTTGTGAAAGTTATGGGTAAAAAGAAGGTGTTAGTTAAGATTCACCCAGAGGGTAAATATGTTGTTAATGTTGCTAAGGATATTGATATCAAAACCATTACACCATCTCTAAGAGTGTGCTTAAAATCTGATTCTTATGAATTGCATAAGGTTTTACCAAACAAAGTGGATCCATTGGTTTCCCTTATGATGGTTGAAAAGGTGCCCGATTCCACTTATGATATGGTTGGTGGGTTAGATAAACAAATTAAAGAAATTAAAGAAGTTATTGAATTACCAGTGAAACATCCTGAATTATTTGAATCACTTGGTATTGCACAACCTAAGGGTGTTATTCTGTATGGTCCTCCAGGTACTGGTAAAACTCTTTTAGCAAGAGCTGTTGCACATCACACTGATTGTAGATTTATTAGAGTTTCCGGATCAGAATTGGTTCAAAAGTATATTGGTGAAGGTAGTAGAATGGTGCGAGAATTGTTTGTTATGGCTCGTCAACATGCTCCTAGTATAATCTTTATGGATGAAATTGATTCTATTGGATCAAGTAGAGGTGATGGTGGTTCAGGTGGAGGAGATTCTGAAGTTCAAAGAACTATGTTGGAATTATTAAATCAATTGGATGGGTTTGAATCCTCTAAGGACATTAAAATTATCATGGCAACTAATAGATTGGATATCTTAGATCCTGCATTATTGAGGCCGGGAAGAATTGATCGTAAAATTGAATTCCCACCTCCAACATTAAATGCTAGAACAGATATTTTAAAGATTCATTCTAGAAAGATGAATTTAACAAGAGGTATCGATCTGAAAAAGATTGCAGAAAAGATGGGTGGCTGTTCTGGTGCTGAAATTAAAGGTGTTTGTACAGAGGCTGGTATGTATGCCCTCAGAGAAAGAAGAATTCATGTCACTCAAGAGGACTTTGAATTGGCTGTTGCCAAGGTTATGAATAAAAATGATGAGGGAGCTATTTCAATTGCCAAGTTGTTCAAGTAGTGACAATAGTTTTAGTATTAATTCAATATTAATTTACTCAAAAAATAGTATATACAAAAAGATTATACTTTAATTTTAACTTCAACTTTTTCAAGTGTCTCTATAAAGAGTAATTTCACTTTGTTTGAAATATCTCCTACCGTCTTCATCAATTAAAACTAAACTGAGGAATGTTCTTGTACTAAATTTCTTATTAATATCCTTATATGTTGGGACCAAATCAAACCCACCCAAAAACAATCTAATAGGGATAGTTTCTCCTTTAACTGGTGCACCATCCATTATTTCAAATCTCACAACAGTGGAACTTTCACTGGATTGTTGAGGACCAGCCCCCACTGTCTCCCTTCTAATTAATGACAGTTCCATATGTTTAATCTTCAATCTCACCAGCAGGAAATAAATTCGACCAACGATAACACCCTTTAGTGGAAATTTATTTTTACAGTATTCAAATTCAATATGAAGACAATTCTCTATCCCAACATCCATTTTCACTGTACCTTCCCCCCCATCATTTGCTGACTTGGATGAAATTGGTAATGGAGCATCCTCCTCTTTCACATATTGATAAACCCACAGTTCTCTTTCTCTAATAATATCAGCGGATTTTCTTGCAACTGTAACTTTCAAATAGTATCGTAATCTAGCATTGACACCCCTATAACTTTCATAATTCTTTTCAACATTCCTAAATTCAAATGAATAATTTTCAACACCTTGAATTTCCTTATATGCCTCTAATTCTTGTGCAAAAGATAAAAAATCATCATTTTGTGTTAACTTATTAGTGGAAGTTGATTCACCTCGTGTTTCAATAGTCCCCAATAATTGAATCTTCACTCCAAGAACTTCAATCTTCTTGCCATCTCTTGGTCTAAGGGTTATGCTACCTTTAACTGTTTCACCATCCTTATAAAGTAACAATTTCTCCTTACGTCCCTTAACTGTACGAACTTCTACACTTTCTCTTGAATCTTCTCCCTCTAAATGAATTTCAATGTCCAGTGGACTACGGAACATAAACGACATTTCAACTTGACAGCTTTCAATAAAAAAAAGGGAGTCCTTGTTTTACAAATAGAGACGCTACTTTTTTTTTCGATAATCAAATGTATCGCGTTATCAAATACCAGAGTTGGGATAGCATAACAAGGGCAAATCCAACCAACATAAAAGCTCAAATTAGAGTCAATCAATTTAAATCAAAAGCTATTTTTTCTTTTATTAACAATGGGTAATTTGAATAACAACAAAACTCCATTTTCCTGGGGAAACTGGACAACAAACAATAATACCAGTGTTTTAGAAACATCCGTGTCAGACACCCAACTGGACTCTCTTAAGGAATATCACCTATCTGAAAAAGTTACTTTTAAAGTGGATGTTAAGAGATGGTTTTTAAAAGCCATTAAAATGGATGAAATCGAAGTTCAAATAACAAATATAGACTCCTACTTGGAAGTGATGTCACTTAATGTAATGGAACCTCTAACGAAACAAATGTCAATAAAAAGTAAGCTACAAAAGATTTTACAAAGGCTTAAAAAGTGCATACGTTCACATCTGTGGGATACCAGTTTTAGCTCTCAAAAGGAAGATCAACAGGTAATTGGCGCTGAGCAGATGAGGTTTCTGAAGGAAACAATTACATTGTCAAGTGAAGAAAGGGAATTGATTATCCAAGTAACAAAAGGGGGTCTGGTGAGTTTTAAGCCATGTTGCTTAAAATTTCTTGACTGTAAAAAGTCTATTGAAGACTGGATGGTATGTAATGAGATTGTTTTATCATCCATTGCAAGAGAGAATGACTTGAAGTATAGCTTTAAATGGAACTGGCTACCAAGGGAAAATTTCAATGTTAATGATTTAATTGGAGAGAATTTAAATTTACAAGTTGAAATATATCAAGGTCAAGACTCTCCTATTGGTTTATCCTCTGATATTTTTCAAAATGATTTTACGATTTTTGATATGATATTACCAAAGGTGCGTTCCATGTCAAGTCGTGTCTGCTTAGCAAAATGGGGCACAAAAGCTAAAGAAAAGCTAATGTGGAATATTAACGATTTAGAAAAAATGAATTTACTTGACGAATCGATATCTGAAGATCAACTAAAGTTCAAAACCCCTATTAAACCAATTGATTCTATCAAGTACAATGACATAGCCTTTTTTTTTAAGAACCAGCAGCAATGGTATTATTCAAACTTTAAAAAATATATGCTAGATTGGAAACCATTTTCAAAGTTAATCCCAAATAATATATTATCAGAAGAATTGATAGTTGAGCCGCCAAAACTTCAACTATTGAGGACATTTTATAAAATGACAGAAATTAGCATAATAGAATTGGAATCTTTGGAAAATAAACTAAGTCCATTAGGGGACGCAACCTGTTTAACAGAAATTATCGATAATGATAAATCATCAGAAGCAGAATTCGATGTTTCTGCGGTGGAAAATTCAGAAATCACCATAGAAGAAGAGCAAATATTGTTCAATACTTTAGAGAAAAGGCCGTCTATAGTTGTGAAAGGCTCATTTGGTCTCCCCTCATTGTCCAATACGCTTATTCCTGCTGATAAACCATCCTCATCAAAATTACAAAGACCCTATAGCAAACCTAAATCCAGTGCTTCCTCTAAAAGGTCTCGGCCACATTCTTCTCTTGACATAATTATTGCTAAAAGAAGAGCCCCAAATACCAAACTTTCAAAGATTACAAATTATCCTATATTAGATTTACTCAATAAAACAACCACTAATATATCAAAAGAAATTTATTCATCATGTCAAAGGACTCCAAAATTGACATCAGCCATTACACCTCCATCAATATTAACACCTACACTTTCTTCTCAAAGAGGAAAAAATGAAAATAATAACATATTGGAATCATCAACTGAATTGTCTATATCTGAGTTACCACAACTACCCACAAATGGCAAAACTACAATTTGTCTTGACCAACAATTTCCACAAAGGTTTGGAGCAGCATTTTTTAAATTAGAAAGAGTTTTTGAATTGCTCCCCAATTTAGAGATAATTGAAATGAAAACTCCCCATAAAGGGGGAACTAATCAATTGAATTTTGATTTATTTTTAACACCTAGTTGTGGAGTGGTCTTTTTAGGAAGGATTCAATTGGTTCAATTAAATTTAGAAACTGGTGTTCCATTGATCTTCCAATCAATTGAGGAAATTGGTGATCAAGTTCTTTCGCTAATCATAGTTTATGTACGAGATGATGCTCCCCAAACAGCAGCAAATACACAAACACATATCGAATATATAATAGGAACATTAAAAAAATGGGGGGTTCATGTTATAGAAATTGGGCCACAGCCAATGGAAATTGTCAAATGTTTTATTGAGTTAATCAAGTCCTATGCTAAGGGTAATGGAGAAATAGAGTGGGATGAACAATATACGTATTTTGAAAATTTAGGGATTCAAAACCCTCTTTTAATAGACTGGATACTTCGAACCAAAAATGAGTTATCTTCATTAAATGAACATAGTAAAAGATGTTTGTTATCAAAAGTGTGCTCACAAGATTTGACAGATGTACTTGTATCGGTTTTTCGGAGTTGACACAAAAAGCTGCAGGGAAAAGAAGAAAAAAAAAATTTAGACAGTTTTTGGATGGCAAAGATTGCTTGCTTACCTACTAAGTATGTGGAAAATAGAATATTCATCAAATGATGAAGATGATAGATTTAATTTGAATGAACATTCTGATAAAGCCATTTTACCGGAATATATTTTGGAGCAAATTATCAATAATGGACCTGATGAACGATTACCTCATCCATTAATTTTCAAATTGAATTCAATTAATGCATCCTGTTTTATTGGAGTTAAAGAATTCAACCCTAATAATACAATGATACTGCCTGGCGACATTAAACGGAAATTGGGGGTCAGTGATGAATCTATGTTACAATTAGAATTGACAACAGTTGAAAATGCTGAAGATGCATTCATAGAGATCAAACCAAGATCTAAAATTGGTGATCAATGGAAGGCAATATTAGAAGCGAGATTACCACAATTTTATACAGTGGTTAGCTCTGGTGATATCTTGTACTTGCCAGTGGGTAATAAGGAATATGTTGTGGATGTTGCCAAGGTCAAAGGTCGAAGTGTTTGTGTTGTTGATAAGGATATTGATTTACTTATTGATGAGAGCAATTTAAAAGAGGATAAATGTAATGATAATGGCCATGAAAGATGGCCAATTGTTATGGAATGGAATGAAGTTAATGAAGAGAATATTCATAAGGGGGTGAAGTTGGATCAAGGATTGAAAATAAAATTCGATGTTAAAAGAAGAGAAAGTATTATTAGTAATGGGGATTTCATTATTGGTGATCAGTTTAACCAATTTGAGTGGTGTAGTGTTATGGCTAGGGTCAACAAAAGGGGTGAAAAGAAATGGGTGGCTACAGAAGATCAAAGTGTTTTTATTTATTCTCTAGTGCCACTGCATATGAAACTTCAAAACGATTCCGATGGTAATGACAATGCGGATGAGGACAGGAAGAATATACCAACAGATCAAGTGCAGTGTCAATATTGTGGTAGTTTTATAAACATGGGAGCTCAAGTTATGCATGAATCATTTTGTCGAAGAAATAACATTAAGTGTGAAAGGGGTTGTGAACGAACCTTTTTAAATGAAATTCCTGATACGCATTGGCATTGTTGTGATCAATGGGGAGATGATTCTATTTCATTGAATATTCATGAATATTATTTGCATGATAATGGTATTAGTGAATGTCCTGAATGTCACATGGGGATAAAATCAACCAATTACTCATTAGGGTTACATAGGGGGTTAGAATGTCCTCAAGCAATGCATATTTGCCAATATTGCCATTTGTCACTACTTAGAGGAGAGCCTACATATGAAGCTAAGTATCATAATATGACTGGACATGAATGGCAATGTGGGAGTAAGACTATAGCTTGCGATCAGTGTCATAAATCTATAAGGTTAAGAGACATCAATGTCCATATGGCATTACATGATGAGGCAAGAAGAAATCAAAAAGAACCGCTTATTTGTTCAAATCCATTATGTATTAAAATGAGGTCAATGGAGAATAATAATGAGTTGGGGTTATGTGATGTTTGTTTCGGACCATTATATTCTAATGTTAATGATCCTCTGGGGAAATTGTTAAGATCTAAAATAGAGAGAAGGTATATAATACAATTGAAAAATGGTTGTAAGAGAATGGGTTGTGATAATGAATTGTGTTTCACTAGTGATAATCATTTAAAGTTTAATAATATGAGTGAAATTGTTAAATATGTTAAGGAAGTCTTAATGAATAGGATTTATGAATGTTCATTTTGTGTTGATGAATCTACAGAAATCAAGAAAAGAATAGTTGAAATTCTTGATAATAAGAAATGGTCATATAGATGGAGATGTAAGGGAGTTAATGAATGTGGGATTGATCTTGACAAAGTTGAAAAATGGCTGGAGTTAAATGCGCCATCATTGTTAAATTAAGAGGTCTTTTTCTTTTCAATTTTGAATAATTGTTATAGACAAAGAGACAAAATAATAAATAGATACATAAATAGATATGATTGAGTCAATCTAAAAGATATTTAATTTTGACCCAAACATTTCAAGATATCACCCCAAACGGTCTTTGGAGATTGAGAGGCGTCAACGCCGGACCAGATACCAGTCTTCTTGTAGTACTCAACAATTGGTTCAGTTTGATCATGATAAGTGATCAATCTCTTTCTCAAAGCGTCAACGTTATCGTCGGATCTTTGAACCAAAGGTTCACCAGTGACATCATCAGTCATTTCCTTCTTTGGAGGGTTGAATAACTTATGGTAAGATCTACCAGAAGCAGGGTGAACTAATCTACCAGTAATTCTAGCAACGAGTAATTCGTCATCGATCTTCAATTCAACAGCCTTTTGTAAAGGCTTGTTCTTTTCCTTCAACATAGAATCCAATTTTTCAGCTTGAGGAATAGTTCTTGGGAATCCATCTAAGATGAACCCATTCTTACATTCAGGGTTAGAATCTAATTCGGCTTTAATCATACCAACCATAATTTCATCAGAAACCAAACCACCTTGATCCATAATCTTCTTAGCTTCAATACCTAATGGGGTCTTTTTAGCAACTTGAGAACGTAACATATCACCAGTAGCCAAATGACAAGCACAGAACTTTTCCTTTAAGTTTGGAGCTTGAGTACCCTTACCGGCACCAGGAGGACCGATCAAAACCATTCTAAGAGCGGCTGGGAGAGTAGCAGTTAAACCTGCCTTAGCTTCCAATGAAGTGACTCTTTCATCGAGTTTATTAACAAGGGATTTGATTTCATCAACAGCCATTTTTTAGTATTATTGATAACGATTAAGTTAATGAATTCAAAAGGATCCAATGGTTGAATGGTTGGCTGAAAAAGCGCACCTCTTTTTTTCTCCACCCAGGATGAAAGCAAGAGCGAACCACGACGCGTCAACGGAGAATGAAAAGTCGATGTGACCAACAAAAAAAAAAAACACTGCTCATTGGAAAATCTTCAAATATCAAAACAAAACAAAACAAAAGAGAGCTACGATTATGATTATTAGAATGGTTAAAATAAATTGAATTGAATTGAATGGAATATAATATAATGGAATAGAATAAAATAGAGGAAAATAAATCTCTATAAATAAATAAATAAATAAAATCATAAAATCATAAAAAACAAATGAATCTAGCATATGTTAATTAAGGTATTATAAAAAAAGACAATGTATTGATGTAATAAGGAATTTGATCAAAATTTAACATCCCAAGAATCTAATTTCATTGTACCATTTTCTTGTAAATTCAAATGCATCTTGAAAGCATCTCTAAGAGAATGAGGTTCATGTAAAGATTTATATTTCTTTGATTCAAATAATGCTCTTTCGTAATATTCATTTAATTGAGCTCTATAATCAGGATGAGCACAGTTATTAATAATCAATGGCACACGTTCCTTTGGTGCAAGACCTCTTAAATCTGCCAAACCAAAATCAGTGACATAAATATCCAAATCATGCTCTGTTTGATCAACATGAGAAGCAAATGGGACGACACATGAAATACCAGTTGGATCAGTTTTAGATTTTCTGGCAGCTGGGGTATGCATAATTGATAATTTAGCATTTCTAAGGAAGTCAGCAGAACCACCAAGGCCATTTAACATTCTTGAACCATTAACATTAGTTGAATTAGCATGACCATAAAGATCAAATTCAACGGGGGTATTCATTGCAATGACACCTAATCTTCTAATAATTTCAGGAGAATTAGAAACAACTTGAGATCTTAAACAAACCTTTTGAGAAAACAAATCCCAATTATCAAAGAATTTTTTAAATCCATCTTGAGATAATCTAATTGAAGTTGAAGTTGCAAAATCCATTTTACCAGTTTCAAAATATGGTAAAAATGAATCTTGCATAACTTCTGTCCAAACAGTTAAATTTTTAAAATTTGAATCTGCAAGACCCTCAATAATTGCATTAGCAACATTACCAATACCTGATTGTAAAGGATGTAAATTTTCAGGTAATCTACCTGCTTTAACTTCTTGTTCAAAAAATTCAATTAAATGACTAGCAATTCTCTTTGACATTTCATCAGGAGGTGTTGGATTTGGAACTTGATCTGGAGTTGTTGATTCAACAATTGCAACAACCTTTGAAGGATCAACAGGTATTGCTGTAATACCACATCTTTGATCAACTGTTGTATATGGATAAGGAGGTCTATGAGGAGGATTAATTGGCATATCAATATCATGAATTCCCTCAAATGAAGGAGTTGCGGTATTAACTTCAATAATGACCTTATCAGAAACTGATATCATTTCAGGTGAACCACCAACAGCTGGACCTGGAACAATTGCACCATCTTCAGTAATTGCTGTTGCTTCAATAATGGTGAAGTCTAATAAATCATTATCCTTCTTAAATCTAGTATAATAACCATAAGTTAAATCTTGGGGGAACATTGATAAATGTTTATCAAAGAATTTAGTTCTATCTTCATTAATTGCCTTTGCAATTGGTTTACCAACTTGATGGGGGGATCTTCTTTTAATCATATTTAAATCAGCCCATCTAGATTCTTCAGGACCGGCAGATGCACCAACAAATAAATTGAAACCTAATTTACCTTGAAGGTTTTCCTTTTCAACATAATCAGCAAGAGCTGTTGGGATAACCTTTGGAGCACCAACACCAGTGAAACCTGACCAACCTAAATATTGGTTATCCTTAAACAGGGGGATACATTCCTCAGCTGTTCTAAGTTTCTTTAAATATGGAGCATAACGAACCCTTTGTTTCAAAATAGCTGACATTTCTATTGGATAAATAACAACAACAGCAGCTGGGGGTACAAGAAAAAAAAACCCTAAAAAGTTGTAAAGACTGGGAGGGGTGGGATTCTCGTGGTGAAATAGGCCTCTCGGTGGGAGGCTTTTCATGGGAAAATTAAATCACGCGTTCGGAATCGGAATCGGAATCGAAATCGGTTTTAAGGAACGAGCATTCGGTTGGCGTGTCGGGCCAATGGGGGTTATTTTCTGGGGGGTTACATGAGCGCTCATCATTATTATTGTTTTATTATCAGAACGGTTTTCATTACATTTACACATTAACATTAACATCAACATTCACATTAAATCCTCTATATATCCAACAATGATCTCACACCCCATTGGTAAGATCCTTTCAAGCCTTTCCCTATAACCATTAGCTATCATTCTATCTTCATCAGTTATTTCACCAATTTTATAATCACCACTTCTCATTACATATAATTCAAATTTCCTCATATTTAATTTTAAACTTGAATCAACTCCAAAGAAATTATCTAATTCTAATTTACTCCATAATCTCCATCCAACTAATTTTAAATATGTCAAATTGCTCAGTAAACTTTGTTTTAAAATATTTCCATCACCCTCTCCTTCCCCTTCCCCTTCATTCGCATTGTCACGGGGCCCTTCTGCATAAAACACTCTCTTCAAATTAATTAAATTCAATCGTGGATAATAATATTGAAATTTATGATTCTCATAATCATAATTCAATATATTTAATTCTAATTCTCTTAAATTTTTAAGAAAATCAATTTCAAATAAGAAATGATTATTATATTCTGTATCCACAAACATTTTGAATCGTTCACTTTCAACAAATTTACTTGTATCTCCATTATATGTTAATGAAATTCTTTTTGGTGAACATCTTTCAATATTATTTTGATTAATACCACCTGGTAATGCATAATCTGGTGAAAAGACATCCTTTAATGTAATGGGGTAATCCCATTGACAATTAATTAATTCAATGTTTTCTAATTGATTCATTTTCCCATCTCTCTTCCTAATATGATAATCACTCATATCTTCTTTAACCTTTGGATGGAAATAAACATCTCTAGTTAAACTAAATCCATTCAATTGTAAATTTTTAACATCATGGAATCTTTGAAGTTGTGTTAATTCAAACATCGATTCTCCATTACCATCTCCTGAACTAGCTCCAGATCTTGATTTAAGTGATAATGTATGAATATTTCGACTTAGATCCTCATCAAAGTCATCCTTATATTTCAAGCAACGAGCAGATGTAACCAATTCTAAATTTAGTGTATTCAAATTAGTACAATGTGATAATAGTGGTGCAAATGAAAGATTCCATTCACTTTGACTGGTCTTCTTTAAATCATTATCACTATAAATATTGGCTTCCTTAACTAAGTCGGGATGTTTAAAATTTTTAATAAATTCATTCCCTTGAGGCCATGTCATTTTCACCTTGGAAAATAACAATGAATGGAATAATGCTCTATGATTATGTGATAATCTTGATAATGATATTAAATCCTTTCGTGATAAATGGTTGGTTATAATAGTTAAGAGTTCATTAGGTAATTTCAAAAGTATATCAGTCCCCGTGTCCTGTTCATTCATTCGTTGTCGTTTAATACATTGATCAACAACATCGATTGATTCGTACAGTCTCTTTATACTTGTTTGTGTCATTTTAGATAAGAAAGGGAGAAAGGAGGAGAGAAAAAAAAGGTGGAGGAGGGAAAAAGAAAAAAAAAAAAAGGAAAACAAAAATCGATGAATCATTCCGGATGACTCAGCATGGTTTCAAGCTCATCTCTTTCAAACTCTTCCAACACAAACCTTATTAAAATGTATAAAATAAAATAAACTTGCTCTACAATCTGCTTTTAAATTCAATTAAATCACTAACCTTTTCAGCGGCACCCCAAGACATTTCAACTCCACAACCACCAAATCCATATGCATGGATAATTTGAACACCATCTTGAATTTCCCGTTCGATTCTAACCCCTCCCTTTTTAGCAGGTCTAAACCCAATGGAATAATCCAATATATCCAATTTACCATCTTTGTCAAATAAATCGGGGAACCTCACTCTGGCATTATTAACAACAAGATCTCTCTCTTCTTCATCAACCCCCTCTCTCATACAATTGATAACCTTAGAACCCCCAACAATGATCCCATTATCAAATGGTCGAGGAATAACAAAACTCCAGTCACCGTTCGATAATTGATAAGTAATTGTTTGGTTAAGATATTTATCCAAAACCTTTTTATTTGGAGGTCTCACTAATAACACTTGACCTCTAATGGGGTAACTATTAGGGTCATATCCGCCTTTAAAAGTCAACCCCATCCCCGTCGCATTCACAATAATAGAATCGGGGTACCTGTGAGCAACTTCCCTTAATGACTTAGCATTAAATTGAACCATTTCAACATGATAACGCATTAAAAGTCGTTGTTGAAGCCAAAGAAGGTAATGTTGTGGATAAAGTGCAAATGTATCATATTTAGCACCAAATTGAACTCTTTCATTGGGGTATTGATTTTCACTCAATACTTGAAAGTTGTCAATCCCCTCTGTATAACCCCTACTAAGATTCAAATAAAGAGGATCATCCTTTTCAATGAAATCGTACCCATCAATAAATTTAATACTTGTTTCAGGATTACTTTGTGCCAATTTCTTAAATCGCTTTAATGTAACTCTAGCCAATTTAGAATCTCTATATTCATCATCATTCTTTGATGGGAATGGACGAAAATGTGCTCCTGATTTATTTGTTGTATATTGTGGGACTGATTGACCCTCTAGGGGGAATTCTCTAGCAAGAACAGTGATTTTAGCTTGGGGGTGTTTCTCGACAATTGCCAATGCACACGATAACCCGATGATCCCACCTCCAACAACAACAACTTGCATTTTAATTAGGAATGAGTCAATGTGCGTTCATCATTTCTTCTTATCTTGAACTCGCTTTCCTCGTTTTTTTTTTAGGAGAGAAAATCCAATTTTATGTATACAGACAGATTGTGGCCTCTCCAACTTTAATCATTATGAGTTCCCCCATTCATGCCCTAGATGGACAAATCTTGGATGAGGAGATCGATAATTCCTTATTTGATGATTTAACAAATTCCCTCAAGGATTCAAATCTACCTCTTTCCATTCAACGATTACACTCTCGTCATTCTGACGATTTGAAATTGATCTTGAAATTGATCTTATTTAAATTATTCATTTGGGATAAATCAACAAGTTATGGATTCTTATTACAAAATTTGAAACTTAAAGTGGGGAAAGCTGGAAAGTTGGTTATTTTAATATCGATCTTGTTGAATCATTTATATTCCAAATTGGATTCCCTAATTCATTCGCAGGAGGAAAATGTTTCAGCGGGTGTTGAGGATGTGGGAGCACGTGACATTTTGCTCAGTGAATTGCAAAAGTGGTCGCCTACAATAATGAAGAGTTCAAATATGATTAGTTTAATTGTATCATTAAAATATTTACTTACGGGGAAACATCTGAATTTTTTACATTGGATTTTAAATATTGAATATACCCCATTAAATGCATTGTCAACATCATTTATTTCTAATCCTGAATCAATATCATATGAATTCCAAAATAGACAATTAATTTGGAATGGGGTCACTGAATTTCTAAAGGTTATATCACATTGGAAGTTACCATCTAATTTAATATCAATTTGGAGATCTCCTAATGCAAACTTAGGTAATTATGTTAATTTACCATTAAGATGTTGTGCAATATGTTACGATAAAAGTCATCAAAAGGTGATTGATGATAATTTAATTCATAATCCATGGGTAACTGATTGTGGTCATATTTATTGCTATATTTGTATATTAAATGAATTGAAAACAGGGTCTGGTTCATGGCAATGTTTAAGGTGTCAACAAAAAGTTTTTAAAGTGGAACTTTTCAAGGAGGGGATGGATTATGAGGAGGATAATGACGTGAACTCAGAATCAGAAGAGCAGAGTGAAAATGAAAGTGAAGATGAAGATGAAAGTGAAAGTGAAGGGGGTATGGAAAACAGCGACAATAATAATGATAATATTCAAAATAATACAACTTTAGATGATAACCAATTGTCGGACTCTTCAGCTAGTTCCTTTTATGAATATGAGGATGATAACTACGATGATCCCGTTTGAAAGACAGCTACTAATAATAGACATGAAATAGGGAGGGGGGGACCCTCTGCCCTGTCAATATTTTGAATCAGCCAATTTTTTAACAATCTCATACTCTGGGATAGGCAAGAGTCCCCCCTTTGCATGATCGTGGTATGGTGACGTGATATCACTTATCGATAGGTAAAAAGTTAAAAACAATAGGGTATTTTTATAAATTTTTGACAAAGTTTAATTTTGTCCTTGATATAGTCAAGGATAATCACAATGAACCCAAAATACCTTTCCCCGCTCTTATTTGGCCTCTCCCTTCATTTTATCGTAATGTACATCTGCCTTCGTGATACTCCAACCTCCTTTTCGTTCCCGAATTAACCCTACGTCAGTTACAGCGTATGTACCTGGGATTATGAAACTCGGAATTATACTCACAAAATTGGCTCTAATTACAGCAATGTTTTAAGGTACCTCGTAAATATGAAAAAGGCTTGTTTTTAATTAATTATTGTATTTTTTACTCATGTAAGAATTAGCAGATTGGGAAATCGGAAACCCACCTATGAAATTTTGATGAATGTGCCTAGCCCCCAAACTCACAATATCCATATTACATAGATTTATTCATGAATGCAACAAATTTAGTAAAGGACTGAGTGAGGTTTCCAAAACTAAACTTGTAGAATGCCTTGATGGAACATGCATTTCAACTAGGGAAATCCTGATGGTTGGCTTCTAGTAAAGAGATTGATATCATTTACATAAAACCAAAAAACACAACCTGATCATATTTACAATTTTGGTGGCTAGGCCCTTTGCCAATCTGAAACAACAATACAACATACTGAAATTAGAATCACAATAGGGTGGAAAAGCAAGTCGTAAAAAAATTTCCCCCCTTTGTAAACAAACCGTGTTTTATTGCTCTCAATAGGGCACATCATAGAGATTTCAAAAGTAAAATGGAATATGGAGGTAGAGTGCAAGAATTGCCCTTTAAGTAACCCAATAATGATCTTTGTAGCTAAACTCAGTCCCCCTTCAATAATTAAGCATTTACTCTGAAATCTAAATTTAAATTTTTGTTGGTTTCCAATTTTCCACTCCTGATGTAACCGGTTGTGTATAAACATGTTTCATCTCATGATCTAATACAAACATCGTACGATACACGTCAAAATACAGTCTCATCCCCCCGCATGAAACCTTGGATACCTGTTTGTTAATTTGATGGGGTCACTGAACTAAACGTTTTGAACACCCCTGTTCAAAATTCGCTTAACCGCCTGCAAAAACAGTGTATATATTTTGGGCGCACGCCCAAAAGCAGAGCTAACGCCACTCAAAGGGGGTAGAGCTTTTACAAGTGGTACGATTTGAGCAATAAATGGCTGGTTAACTTGTTTCAGAATACTATAGTACAACACTAAGGCTAGATCGATATTAATAGTTACCTTAATTATAATTTGAAGTGACACCTTGAGCACAATAGGATCAAAGGAGTGGTTACATTTGAGTGTGTCCCCCCTTTTGGACTTCCCAACAATTTGCCAATGTAACATTTTATAATTATATTTAGAAAAAATAACGTCACTATACATGCATATAAAACAAATTTTGCGACTCAACGCAAAAATCACACGTGCGATATTCCCCTTTTTACAGTAGGAACCAGGCACAGCATATGAGGTGAAAATAGACTTTATATCCTAAACAGGAAATCAAAACGAATTCATGTTTCAGTGTAGTATGTTACAAATTTTGTTATGGGAAATGAATAGACGTTAAATAAAATTACAAAAATCAAAACTCAAAGACAATTAAAAATCATTTTGTAGCATAAATGAAAAATAGTAAAAATGAGTAATGATATACAAAAAATAAATGAATTATTAAACTCGTGAATGAACACTAGAATTAAGCCATCAAGGCGAAAACGGCAGCCATTAAAGAGAAGAGAGCACCAGAGGTGTAAGATGCAGCGGCACCACCAGTAAATTCAGTTTCAGATGAAACGGTGACACTAGTTGGGGAAACTGTAGAACCGGTTTTGGTTGAACCTTCAGTTTCAGTGGTACCTTCTGGAGCTTTAGTTGGGGTTGCAGTAGTAATAGATTCAGTTTCGGTAGTAATAGTAGTGGTAATAGTTGTTTCAGTGTTAACGGTAGATTCACCTGAAATTGGACAGTAAGTAGTATAAGTAGTGTCGTTTTCAGTGACAACAGTAACACCGGTTTCAACTGGAAGTTCGGTACACTTGTGGTCGGAACAAGAAGTGATGATGATAGTAGTGGTAGAGTGAGTGTAGATAGTACTGAAAGATGTAGAGGTAGTGTAGGTAGAGGTTTCAGTAGTAGAGTAAGAAGAGGTGATAGCGGAACCAGAAACAGAACCAGAAACAGAACCAGAAACAGAACCAGAACCAGAAACAGAGCCAGAACCAGAACCAGAACCGGAACCAGAAGTAGTGGAACTAGATGGGCCAAGAATGGAACCAGTAGTAGTGAATGGCAAGCCAGCTGGCAAAGCGGTAGTGGTAGTAGCAACAACATAGAATGGAGTTTGTGCAGCTCTCTTGGCTTCAGAACCAAAGTCTAATTCCAAAAGGAATAAACCAGTGAAGGAGTCCTTCCAAGAAGTCAATGGACCGTTCAAGTAAAACTCAGCACCAAGGTCAGAACCAAAAGATAAAGAGGAGGACAAGTCCAAGGATGTAGCAGAGGAATCTGATGATAAACCAACGGCAGAACTTGATGGCAAGTCGAAACCGAAGATGTGATCAGGGTCAAATTCAAAACCGAAAGAATCAGAACCAGAAACATCGGAGATCATGTTAAACCCAACAGCGCCAGAGGAAGCTGGTAAGTATAATTGGAAGTAAATTTCACCTTCGTAAAAGAAACCATTGAAAGCTGGTTCAGAAGAGTTAGATGCGGTACTGTAAAGTGCGTTAGCAGCTGAGGCAAAGGCCAAAGCAGATGCAGCGGAGGTAGTAAACTTCATTGGAAAGCGAATGTAGAGTTTAAATAGTTTAAATAAAAAACTAGAAGTGACAAGCTGATAGCTTGGGGGTAAATTGTTGGGATCTGATGTCCTTTTATAATTTTTTTAGTGGCATCTAGGCTATGATTAGGGGTTTCCTTTTTGGGATCAACTCCCCATGCATGCATCACTTTTAAAAATAGACCCTGATTGTGTGAGTATAGATAATAATATGTTATGAAAACAAACTAATTGGGAAGTCGTGAAAGGAGGCGAGGAGATAGGAGTTTGGTGTTGCTTCATTAAAAAGTAGAGTGACTAAGTGGAGAATTAATTAACAACGTGGCCTAATAGCCAGGCCTTAAGACTTGTGTTCTAATATTTTAAATCATCCACTTGGCTACCTGAGATATCGTGCGGCTGGTTCCAATCTTTAGTGCCTAGACCTGGTGCGCGATATTTCTCATCGTAATGCACCAGCGCCAAAAAAAAATCGGGATGGCTGGACTAGACTGGGCGGCATGATAGTTTATTTGTTTACTTTTAATTAATCCAGCCTCATGGGGTAGCATGCCATCCCTCGACGTTGGTCTTTTGGTTGGTATCGATTTGTTAAATTTAATTAAATAATATACACATGTCAAAGCCCTCAATTATCATATTTCACTTCTTAAGCTTTACCAACCCTACCCTTCTTCTTATTCTTGTTACTCATTTTCTTTTTGAGCATTTCCAATTTGTAATCCAAATCTTTATTCAGTTTTTTCAGTTCTTTTTCCTGTGGCAGTAATTCTTGGACCGCATCTTCCAGCACCATCCCATCATCGGCAACCAATCCGTTATATACACGACGATTGGCGGTATTTGATCCGTTCGCATTTAATGTTGTTGGTTTATTAATAGTAAACCCATGAATTAAATATAATAAAACACAAACTGTGAATATAATTAAAAGCTTTTTGGTTCTCTTGTTGAGTAAGTTAGTGATCATTTTTTGTTTAAAGTTGTCCTGTTTGCTGTGTTTTGTTTGAATTTTGTTCAAATTGTTAAATTATTTCCCTTGTTTTATTTCAATATAATAATAATTGAAGATTCAATTCTAAGTAAAATAAGAGCTTATCCTATTCTTGCTTCTTTCTTTCTTAACTGATAACGGAAGATACATTTTTTGGTTCATGTGATTTTCCGCGAAGACCAAAATTTTTCTGCTTTTCTTATGAGGTCATTGGGCCGCGCTCTTTTAAATGAGCAATTTCTTAATATAAAAAAAACGTTGGGTACCAGGTCACGTGCCTTGGGTTACCCGGCTTTGGGCTAGTTTCTCCTCTCCTCCTATAAAGGGAAATGGGGATCCCTTTTTTTTTTTCTCCCTCTTCTTGAAAGTTTTTTTTTCTTAAGATCTCTTTGCCATTTGGCTTAGATCAAGTGTAGTATCTGTTCTTTTCAGTGTAACAACTGAAATCAAGGTCCATGTGGCCTTTATTATTATGTTACAATTATTTTTCTCTCTCCGATTATGATCTATCGAATCCTGTTCAGATTTATCTGGCAGATTCTCTGATCGAGGTGTCGTTACCATTACACTTTTTAGGTTTCTGACGCCTGTCTTTAATTAAATCGTTGCATATCCAAAGGTTTGGTTATGAATGATGAATGAATTAATGATTTCTTCCTCTTTTTTTTATAGAAATAGTAATCCCTCAATTTACATCCTTTATGCGTCAAGTGTGGGTGGATCAATGAACATTTACTTAATTATTAGTATGTCACTCATTTGTAGTCTAATCTATTAGATATAAATATGTCGACATCTGAGCTTGAAGAGAATAAACAATAATAACATATAAAATATTCATAAAAAAAAAGAATGTAAATGTAAACAGAGGTTTCCTTTTCCTTGAATTATACATAAATTAGGACATTTTACGTGTCATTTTCAATATTTGGTATTGAAAGATGGCCCCATTGATTAACTTAAAGGATGAGATCAATTGGGTATTGAAGGAACGAGCTTATTTGCCCCCGCCTTTACCCATTTTAAAGGATCTTTCACAAGACCAGTTAAAAGAGTATAGATCAATTAAACCAAAATCACATATAAATACCCTGAAATCTAATACATTAAATGAATTACCATTGAATATACCCATTTCTGATCCCTCTTCACTCCAGGATCCTGTCAATAAAGAAAATAAATCTTCCCAACAATCGCTCAAAGGTCAACAAGATATTACTATGATGTTTCAAAAGAGAAGGGAAAGGGACCATGAAACTTCTATTGATTCATTTATTGATTTAACAAATGATTATATTAAAGATCAATCCACACAATATCCAAAACCTCTAATATCAACAACATCAAAGACAAAAACAACAGTTAAGAGAACCCTCCATGTTAATGATTCCTTTTCCGATGATGAATTAGATGATAATGATATTAAGAGACATAAATTAAATTTAGATAGATCTATTTCTATGAGAGATGATGCTAATATAGATTCCATGTCATTTGCTTCATTAAAGGAATATGCAAATTTACAAGATAATTTAATTAGAAAGTTAAAGGCAATCAATTCAATATTTGAACAAAATTTAAAAACTGAAACATCAACTTCATTATCAGAGGATACAAAGAGAGAGAAAAGAAATGTTTATGGTAATAGAATAAATAATATTAAATCAGAATGTACCCAAATTCAAAAATTGATCAAGGATTTGCAACAAAGTTGTCATCAAGTGCAATTGCAACAACAACAAGAACCCCTTACAAAGACAAAGATATTATCAACTTTAGCGATTAATGACATTACTGATCATGGTCTGACCCAAGCTAATAAAGTTATACCTAATACCACTGGTTTAGGATCATCACCGATTATTCAAAGAACTCTTAGAGCTCAACCTGTACATAATACTGAAATTCTTGAACCAGAAGCGGAACAGGAATATTTATCTCAAGAACATGCTTTAGAAGATTCATTCAACTGTGAAAGTGAACATGCAGAAGCAAGTGAAAGCCAAATGAGAAATGAAATGAAAGATTTCATTGAATGGGATCATGAGAACACAGAGGATCTTGAATACCAAGAATCTCTCTTCCCCTCAAATAATACCAATATTAATAATGATGATGATGATGATGATAATGATGATAGTGATTTGGAAGTCACAGAAGTTACTAACGATAAAGTCATTGACGACGAAGATGATGATGATGAATTAATCGTTGATAGTGTGCCAAATCCTTTAAATCAAAGTAAAATAGAGGAGTTAGATTTAAGTGATGGTGAAATATTTGATGATGCATTAGATGATTTGGGGGATCGTCAACCATCTTTACCTCCTCCTCATGACGATGTTGATAGCGAATTAGATGATGATTCAATAATCATAATGGACTCTAAGGGTAATAAATTAGGTACAATCTCAGATAATGAAGGTGAAAATGAAAATGACGAATTTTCTGATGATGATGACATTCAAGTGAAACAGGAGGAGGATTATATGACTCAAATGAATGAGGAGAGGGAAATTACAATAAATAATAATGAAAATGGTGATGATGATTGGGACGATGATGATGATGATATTTTACTTAATCAATTAGAGGCCTCCTCTAGTAAAAGAAACGAACTAGAGGAAGAAAATGAGGAACATAATAATGAAAGTCGTGACAATAATGAGGGGAATAACAGTGATCATATTGATGATAAGGATGTTGACAATGATAATGATATTCAGGAAATTCATGTTGATAATCCTCAAGATTATAAACAATTTCATCAAAAATATGAATGGACCTCAGAGGTGTATAAAAAACTGAAAACTGTGTTTGGATTGAAATCATTCCGTTCTAACCAATTAGAAGCTATAAATGCAACATTAGCAGGTGAAGATGTCTTTGTTTTAATGCCTACTGGTGGTGGTAAATCTCTTTGTTATCAATTGCCGGCAATTGTTCAATCAGGTAAAACATCTGGTGTTACTGTTGTTATTTCTCCTTTGATTTCATTAATGGAAGATCAAGTTGCTCATTTAGAAAATAGATTAATTAAGGCCACTATGTTAAATTCAAGAATGACAACAGAATCAAAGAAACATATTTTCAATTTATTTATTCAGGGATACATTGAATTGATGTATTTATCCCCCGAAATGATTAGTAAGAGTGATCAATGTAAAAGGGCTATTGCAAAACTTTATAGAGATGGGAAACTGGCAAGAATTGTTATTGATGAAGCTCATTGTGTGTCATCGTGGGGTCACGATTTCAGACCTGACTATCAAGAATTGTCATTTTTTAAAAGAGAGTATCCTGATATCCCCATGATTGCATTAACAGCAACAGCTAATGAACATGTTAGAATGGATATCATTCATAATCTTGGATTAAAACAACCCAAATTCTTTAAACAGAGTTTCAATAGAACTAATCTGTATTATGAAATACTCCCCAAAAATAAAAATGTTTTAGAAGTTATTTCTCATTTAGTACAAGCAAAATATAGGAATCAAACAGGTATTATATATTGCCATTCTAAAAATTCATGTGAAAGTACATCAAAGAGATTGAACGATTTAGGAATTAAATGTGATTTTTATCATGCTGGTATGACAACAGAGGATAGATCAAGAGTTCAAATGGAATGGCAAACAGGCGTTACTAAGGTCATTGCAGCTACTGTGGCCTTTGGTATGGGTATTGATAAACCAGATGTGAGGTTTGTTTTCCATTTAACAATACCTAGAAATCTGGAGGGTTATTATCAAGAAACTGGACGTGCCGGCAGAGATGGTAAACATTCTGATTGTATTATGTTTTATTCAATGAGGGATGCAAGAACATTACAAGCATTAATTAGGAAGGATAAAGAATTAACAAAAATCACTAGAGAACAACATTTAGAAAAACTTAAACAAGTTATTCAATATTGCGAAAATACAAGTGATTGTAGAAGACAACAGGTGCTACAATATTTTAATGAATCATTTAAAGCTATTGATTGTAACAAGGAATGTGATAATTGTAAGAAGGGTAATGACTGTGAAACTGAAGAAAGGGATGTCACCAATATTGCTATCAGTTGTGTTAAATTGGTGGCGTTGATATTTAAAAGTAATGTAACTGTTATCCAATGTCAGGATATTA
This sequence comes from Saturnispora diversa, assembly GCA_030560905.1. Lineage (NCBI taxonomy): Eukaryota > Fungi > Ascomycota > Pichiomycetes > Pichiales > Pichiaceae > Saturnispora > Saturnispora diversa. Next base: position 277,734 of record JAKTWH010000005.1, read on the forward strand.
TTAAGGGGTCTAAAAGTGCAAAAATTGTCAATAATGGATTAGATCAAAATGAATATCATGGATGTGGTAAAGATATGACTAAAACTGATGTTGAAAGAATATTTTTCCACCTGATTCATCAGGGTTATTTAGAAGAGAAATCTAAAATGCATTATGGATCTAACTATGCTGCTAACTACGTCATCTTAGGACCAAAGGCTAAAAGATTTTTGAATGGTAAGGAGAAAATTATTATGAAATTCCCCAAGGCTAATAAGAATAGAAATGTCAATGTTAATGTTAATATTATCAATAGTGATGCTATGACTGTTGCTACAAAGATGTCCTCCTTTCGACCAACTTCTGAATTGTTTCAATTCCAATATCAGGAAAAATCAAGGACCTCTCAGGAAAAATCAGCACCTCTTAAAGGTGCAAGAACTACCAAACTCATTTTGGCCAATAAGAAAATGAAAGAGCATTTAAATTCATGTTATTTAACATTAATGGATACAAGAAAAAAGATTGTTCAATATAAGGGAATTAATCTTGAAACCAATGTCGCATCTCAAACAATGTTAAAGGATATGTCACGGAATTTACCTGCTACTGAAGCAGAGTTTAGGCTGTTAGAAGATTATAAAATGGGTCAAGAACGTTATTTCCCTACATTTCTGAAGGTTATCAGTGATTTGCGTGGAAAAAGAGTGGAACAATTCGGGAGGATTATTTTACAAGAAGGTGAGGAACATGATCAGGAGGATAATGAAGATAATAATAAGGCTGATACAAGTGAAACATCTAAGTTTTGGTCTAGATCTGAGGATGATATGAATACTTTAAGTCAGTTGCAACAATTAAGAAAGGTGTCGTCATCAACACAGAGATCAGCACATAGATCAACAACATTTAGTCAAAGGAAAACCCCATCAAAGCGAGGAGGGTTTAAAAAAAGAAACTGGAGTCAACGTAGTAATGGGGGGGTTTCAAAACCGAAACCTAAAAAACAGCCAACCCCCAAATCTATGACTCCCCAAAGACGTATAACCATTGGGAAATTTTGCTAAGTAGGAGATTTATAGAAAATAAAATAATTTAAAGTAATTTTAGATAAGTTAAGTTATGTATTTAGTGTTGGTGTGATCTAGTGTGGAGTAGGCTGGGGTATATTACAACATTTTAACCAAGAAAATTATTAAAACTATTGTGCTGAGCCTTTGCGCATACTCAGGGCTAACAACAAGCGGACCCAAGTCAAAATGTCAATTCGATAATGAAAAAAAAAAAAGAATAATAAATATGTGTAAGGGAGTAGAACTTCTTTTCCCAATTCCAATTCCAGTTACTCATAGCATAAACATTTAAGAAATGTCCAAGGTCAACGTTTTAGTTATTGGTAATGGTGGACGTGAACACGCTTTGGTGTGGAAGTTGGCACAATCTCCATTAGCTGGTCAAATTTATGTTGCCCCAGGTAATGGTGGTACTGATTTCCTTGAAAACGTCACTACCGTCCCTATTGGTGTTTCTAAGGACAATTTTGCTGCTCTTGTGCAGTTTGCTGTTGAACACAACGTTGGATTGGTTGTTCCTGGTCCAGAAGCTCCTCTTGTTGATGGTATTTCAGATGCCTTTAAGAAAGTTGGTATCCCATCATTTGGTCCATCCCTTGCTGCTGCTAGAATGGAAGGGTCTAAGGCCTTTTCAAAGGACTTCATGAAGCAATATAACATCCCTACTGCTGCTTATGAAAATTTCACTGACTATGAAGCTGCTAAGTCATACATCGAAAAGACTGACTACAGATTGGTCATTAAGGCATCTGGTCTTGCTGCTGGTAAGGGTGTTTTAATTCCTGAAAATAAGGAGGAAGCCTTTGCTGCTATTAAGGAAATCATGGTTGATAATGCCTTTGGTGAAGCTGGTGCCGAAGTTGTTATTGAAGAATATATGGATGGTGATGAATTATCAATCCTTTGTATTTCTGATGGATACTCCTTTATTGATTTACCACCAGCACAAGATCACAAGAGAATTGGTGATGGTGATTCTGGATTGAACACTGGTGGTATGGGTGCATATGCCCCGGCTCCAATTGGTACCCCTGCTCTTCTTGAAAAGATTAGAACTACTATTTTAAAGCCATCCGTTGATGGTATGAGACATGCAGGTTACCCTATGGTTGGTTGTTTGTTTGTTGGTATTATGGTTACTCCACAAGGTGAACCAAAGGTCTTAGAATATAATGTTAGATTTGGTGACCCAGAAACTCAAACCGTTTTACCATTATTAAAGACTGATTTATTAGAAATCTTCTTGGCCACTGTTGAACATAGATTAGATTCTATTAATGTTTCAATTTTTGATGGATTTTCAACTACTGTTGTTATGGCAGCAGCTGGTTATCCAGAAGCTTATGCCAAGGGTGATGAAATTACTATTAAGACTCCATTACCTGAAAATACTTTTATTTTCCATGCCGGTACTAAGAATGAAAATGGTAAAATTGTTACTGCTGGTGGTAGAGTTATTGCTGCAACTGCTATTGCACCAACTTTAGAAGAAGCTGTTAAGAAGGCTTACGTTGGTGTTGATCATGTGTCCTTTAAGGGTAAATATAACAGAAATGATATCGCCCATAGAGCATTTAAGGACAATTCTAATAAAAAACAAATTTCTATTACTTACGAAGATGCTGGTGTCAGTGTTGATGCTGGTAATCAATTAGTTGAAAATATTAAAAAGATGGTTAAATCAACTGCTAGACCTGGTGCCGATTCAGACATTGGTGGTTTTGGTGGTCTTTTTGATCTTCAAAAGGCAGGCTACACTGACATCGGTGAAACTTTATTAGTTGGTGCCACTGATGGTGTTGGTACTAAATTGAGAATTGCACAAATTCTTAATATTCATAATACTGTTGGTATTGACTTAGTCGCAATGAATGTTAATGATTTAGTTGTTCAAGGTGCTGAACCATTGATGTTCCTTGACTATTTTGCTATTGGACATTTAGACGTTAATATTGCTGCACAATTTGTTGAGGGTGTTGCTAATGGTTGTAAGCTTGCTGGTTGTGCTCTTGTTGGTGGTGAAACCAGTGAAATGCCAGGTATGTATGCACCTGGCCATTATGATACTAATGGTACTGCTGTTGGTGCCGTCATTAAATCTGAAATGCTTCCTAAAGTTGAAGAAATGGAAGCAGGAGACATTCTTTTAGGTTTGGCCTCTGATGGTATTCATTCTAATGGTTACTCTCTTGTTAGAAAGATTATTGACTCTACTGATTATCAATACACTGACAAGGCTCCGTGGAAACCAGAAACTACTATTGGCGAAGAAGTGTTAATCCCAACTAGAATTTATGTGAAGCAACTTTTACCATCTATTAAGCAAAGATTAATCTTAGGGTTGGCGCATATCACTGGTGGTGGGTTAGTTGAAAACGTTCCAAGAGCTCTTCCAAAGCATTTAGCTGGTAAGATCGATATGAACACATGGGAAGTTCCAACTATTTTCAAGTGGTTAGGTAAGACTGGTGGTGTCCCAGTTAGGGACATTTTGAAGACCTTGAATTTAGGTGTTGGTATGGTTGTGATTGCTAAGCCAGAAAATGTTGAAGAATTGACTAAAAATCTTGAAGCTGCCGGTGAAACTGTTTATAAGATTGGTGAGTTAGTTGCTAGAGCAGAGGGTGCTCCAGCCTGTGAAGTTATTAACTCTGAAGGACTTTATTAAGGTGGAGAGGTTTTACGTGTTTTATAACTTATTTAATTAATAAAAATTAGGAAAAAATAAAAATGATTTTGTAATAAATATATTGCGCCATTAGCATGAACGAAACGGCGATGTATGAACTTTTCTAATTAGCTGAGCCTGGTTCCCAATTTAGAGGTGCACGTTGTTCCGTCATAAAAAAAATTTTAGGGCAGAAAAGAAACCATCTTATTACTCTTCTTAATAAATCTACAGGGCTCTCTCTTTTAGTTCGCTTATGAAGACATCTTAGATTTCTGTTTACCTAAGAGGAGAAAAGAAAAAGTGGAACAATATTAGAAAATAGGAAAAAGGAAAAGCAAAAATAAACCGAAAAATGTCAGACTCTGAGACATCCAATAGTTCCCATTCTTCCCTTCCTTTAGAGGATAGTCATGATGATGCTTCACATCATTCATCCATCAGTGGAGATTCACAATTAAATGATCATCGTCATCAAAATATGAGTTTGCCCATTAGAACAGAATCAAATTTAATGGCTAGAGGGGAATCAAGCACCACTATCAACCCTTCAAATATCACATCAAATCCAAATTTATACACAACTGGCCACCCTGCAATGGAGAGTTTAAATGAAGTGAGATCTATTAAAAGTAAAATAGATCCTAATGTTGATTCGATGGATTTAAGAAGTAAGATGTGTATTGACGATGATAATGATGAATATGCGGTGAATTTCAATGATAGATATAAATCTTCATCGCAGGGTATAAATTATGCTGACAGTACCACACTTCCAATACCAATTGGTAGAAGACAATCACAGTCTATTAGACGTTCAAGATCTAAATCATTTAGTGGGCAAGTCAAACATTTAATTAGACCAAGAGAGGATTCACAACCAAAAAATGGGATTTTAATGGGCCATGGTTATCCCGGTACAGGTAGTGAACTTAATGATGATTCTGATAATTTAAATATCCTTATTAAAACCGCGTCAAGAACATCTAGTAGAAGACGGAGCACAGGTGGAGATGGTGATAGTGATTTAGATTCTCATGCAAGTAGAGAATCACAAGAAACAGAAGAGGATGTTTGTTTTCCTATGTTACCAGAGCATATTAGAGTTCAGGGGATTGATTTTGATGAATTAGATGATTTCATTGAGGAGCAAAGAGAGGAAAATGAATTAATAGCAAAAAGAGAGGAAGAACTGAAATATATGGGTAATGTTACCACTAGTTCCCAAAAATTTAGTTCTGCTGCTTTAAGATATACTCCAAAGTTGAATTCTGAGGGGTCAAGCGACTCACACTCTCAAAAGTCTGCATCAGATGTAACAGAGAAAAGAGCAGAAAGTGCCTCAAGTAATTTTGGAAGTGGTGATGGTGAGCCAGGAGTGACATTTGATCCTCAGGGCAATAAATTTGAAGATTTAGTGCCAACCAGATTTAGTTTCTTTTCAAGTGAACGGGAAGAAACCATTCATAAACCTGATCTAACCACATTAGTTGGAGCTAATGAATCAATTAAATCATTATTTGGTCCAGAAGATTCTATTTGGTGGTTAGATTGTACATGTCCAACAGACAGTGAAATGAAAGTCATTGCAAAGGCATTTGGGATCCATCCATTGACAGCGGAAGATATTAGAATGCAAGAAACCCGTGAAAAGGTTGAATTATTCAAATCATATTATTTTGTTTGTTTCCATACATTTGAAACTGATCCTGAAAGTGAGGATTTCCTTGAACCAATTAATGTTTATATTGTTGTTTTCCGTACAGGTATGTTAACATTCCATTTTTCACCAATTGTTAACCCTGCTAATGTTAGAAGAAGAGTTAGACAATTAAGAGATTATGTTAATGTTTCAGCTGATTGGCTTTGTTATGCAATGATTGATGATATTACTGATGGATTTGCACCAATTATTCATTCTATTGAATATGAAGCAGATGCAATTGAAGATTCAGTTTTTACATTGAGAGATAATGACTTTGGACCAATGTTACTTAAAATCGGTGATTCCAGACGTAAAGTTATGACACTTATGAGATTATTACAGGGTAAAGCAGATGTTATCAAAATGTTTTCAAAGAGATGTCAAGAAGATGCAACAGCAGGACAACAAAATCATCCAGCTCAGCCAAGGGCAGATATTGCACTTTATTTAGGTGATATTCAAGATCATATTATTACAATGTTTCAATCGTTATTAAGTTATGAAAAGATCTTTAGTAGATCTCATACAAATTATTTGGCACAATTACAAGTTGAATCATTTTATATTAATAATAAGGTGACTGATATATTATCAAAAGTCACAGTTTTAGGTACAATTATGGTCCCAATGAATTTAATTACTGGGTTGTTTGGTATGAATGTTAAAATTCCAGGTGAAGGACACGAAAATTATGGTTGGTTTGGTGGTATTATTGGGTTGATATTTTTATTAATAATTGTCAGTGTTTGGGCAGTTCATATTTATATGAATAAACTCAATGCTTCTGAGGGCGTTTTACCACAAATGAGTGTTAGAGATCTGAAATTTGGCAGAAAGAATAGGTCAAGAGACAATGATGATAGACGTAGGCAAGAAATGATTAGTTTACCAACCAAGTTTACTAAATATGGTGAGTGGTGAATAATCAATAGGAAGGGATGTATAATATAATTAATTTAAGTTTACTATATAAATAATATGAGCTGTTTATTCAAAAAAAAAAAAGCAAAAAAAAATAATCAAAAAAGTTAGTCGGTCCGAGGATCGAACTCGGGACCTTCTGCGTGTGAAGCAGACGTCGTAACCACTAGACCAAACGACTAATTATTATTTTAAATAACTTTGTCATGTACCACATTATAGTAGTCAACACGCTTATAACAACAGCAATATCTTATTATTTAAGCTCTATAAATCAAAACAAATCTAATGACAGTGATCATAGAATAACTTATTGCTAATTAAACATGATGAAAATTAATTTAAATTTTAAAAAATGGAAAAAGGTGATTTATTGGTTTGATGTTTGCTAAAATTTAAAAACAGAAAAGCAAAATAAAAAGAATACCCAAAGTAGGCTTAGTTTTTAAGAAATCCTGTCGATAATTATTAATTTCTATAAAGTTATTTAAAAAGGTAGTCGTGGAATTTGGCCGCCATATAGTGAATTTAAGATTATTTCATCGGAACAATAATCCGATTATCTCCGATGTGTATTTTAGACAAATGTCTGTAAATATCTTCAACTTGATTATGTAATCGTTATTTCTATTTGTCAGTTTTTGGCCAATTATGTATGGTAAGGAGTGTTGATTTTTAATCAATAAATGGCTTATAGTATTATAATATAAATAGTGTAGCGACTATAAAAGTCCGAACTACTTTTTCCTTCTCAAGGTTGTAGAAAATGGAAATGGGTTAAAACATGAAGAACATGGAAGAAAAGTTGTGCGTGCGGGGCATGTGATTTGCTCGATATTTCAAATCAATTTTGAGAGACTAGAAGTCGGTATTTTACACAGAAATCAAACCAGTAATTAACAGATGTTTCTGCAATTATTTTAAGGATATCTTGTTTTCAATATCTCTTTTTATAGCCCCATTGAAGCAGGATTTGTTGTTGAATAGGATAATCCTTTCACTGCTGTCATCTTGCATGGTTGTGCGTTGGACTTAATACTAAATTAAACTATAAAAGTGTGCTCCAACTATTTTTCTGTGATTAGACTTTTATATTTACTAATGTAATTTTCAAGTGAAATTAAATCATCAAAGTATATTGAAAAACTGTATGAAAGTCAATGTCGTTTTAGATGACAACTCTTTTTCCTTTCAACCATTTAACCCTCAAAGATCTTTGCAGCAATATAGTAGCAGATTTACAGTAATAAAGTTTAATAACCGGGGTAAGTTCATTAATTAAAAGATGGCTGTTGATGCGTAAAGTAGTCCCTTTTACAATAAAATAAAGTGAAGTTGTGTTATATTTCCAATATCATGATGCTCAATGATAATAGAGCACATGATGACATTATTTTCTTAAAAAAATAATTCAACTACAAGCCCAGAATAATCATTAATGCTTTCAAAAGCAAAAAATTCAATGTACAATAGGGCTATAGTATATCAATAATAACTACAAACTGAGCAGTTCAATGTAATGTCTGAAAGTAAAGAAATATGCGAAAGATCGAAGTGCTATATCATTAAATAATCTAATCTAATGAATTATTTAATAACTATTACATCCATCCCCCTATTTTTGAGAGAAAAAGGTGGTGCAATAATGGATTCGGACCAATTCAATCCCCAATGGAGGATTAAAAATGGGGTAAAGGGGGGCTTTTTGGAACCCCCAAAAAGAGAAGAAGTTGATTGCTAAATAATTAATTTGATTCAAAGGGTCCGAGGAATACTGAACGATTATAGGGGGATAGAAAGAAGGTTGATTCTGGATCTAAGGCAAATAACATGAGATTTTTTTCCTGATTAGCCTTATTCGAGGTGGAAATTTTTTTTTTTTGAGGCTTTCTCAAAATCCCGTGTTATTTTACTTTTCTGTTGTTTACTTATTGTTCCTTCTTATTCAAAAGATATTCAACATTCGTTTTTTGTGAAAACTATGAGTGAAAAGAAGTCTTTACCATTAATTTCTGCCGCACAATTGGCCAAACATACTTCTGAGGGGGATTGCTGGGTCACCCTTTATAATAGAAAGGTTTATAACGTTTCCGGATTCCTTGAAGAACATCCTGCAGGTGAAGAAGTTATTCTTGATTACGCTGGTAAAGATATCACTGAAATTTTGGCTGATGCCGTTTCTCATACCCATTCAGAATCAGCATATGAAATGCTTGATGAAATGCTTGTGGGGTATTTAGCAACACCAGAAGAAGAAGAAGAATTACTTGCTAAACATCAAGATATGGAAGTTATTCCGGATATTGATGGTTTAAAAGTTGTTGATTTAACAGAATTTGGTGAAATTCCTGATGATTTACTTCATTTGAAAACTGATCATCGAGAAGATTTAAAGAAACATAAATTTCTTGATTTGGATAAACCACTTATTATGCAAGTTTTAAGGAGTAATTGGACAAGAGAATTTTATGTTGATCAAATTCATAGACCAAGACATTATGGTAAGGGATCGGCTCAATTATTTGGTAATTTCTTAGAACCACTTTCATTAACACCATGGTGGGTTGTTCCAACCATTTGGTTACCAGTTAATTTTTATGTTTTTTACCTTGGTGCATCTCATTTACATCCATTAGTCACTCTAACCTTTTGGTTAATTGGGTTATCTGTGTGGACATTGATTGAATATTGTCTTCATAGATTTCTTTTCCATTTAGATGATCATTTACCAGAACATAATTTGGCATTCACATTACATTTCTTACTTCATGGAGTTCATCATTATTTACCAATGGATAGAATGAGATTAGTTATGCCACCAACATTATTTTGCGTTCTTTGTTACCCATTTTATAAATTAGTTTTTGCTATCTTCCCATACCATATTGCATGTGTTGGATTTGCTGGTGGATTTTTAGGTTATATTATTTATGATGTTACACATTACATGCTTCATCATTCTAAATTACCTAAATTTTATCAAGATTTGAAAACTTATCATTTGGAACATCATTATAAGAATTATCAATTAGGATTTGGCGTTTCAAATAATTTTTGGGACAAGGTCTTTGGTACTTATTTATATCCTGAGGATGTTCTTCAAAAGAAGAATTAAAGAGATTTAAAAGAGGATATAGATATATATTATAAACCTTTCATTATGTACAAGATTTATTTGTTCCTTGCTTGCATTTATCATGAATACTTTTCTTCCATCCTTTTTTTTTATATACAAACAAACGAACAATGCAAACAAAGCAAAACAAAGCAAACAAAGCAAACAAAGCAAAACAAAGCAAAACAAAGCAAAACAAAGCAAAAAAAATGCATGTACATGTACATGTACATCAACACACATACACCACCTAACACATATATTATATTGTGATCATTTCATTTCATGGTTGTTTGTTTGGTTTTAACCTTAGCTTTAGTTTTAGTTTCATTTTTATTTTTATTTTTATTTTTAGTTTCAGTTTTAGTTTTAGTTTCCTAAGCCATATCTAGTTAACATACCCTCAATATCACCAAATGCTTCTCTATTACCTTGAACAACAATAGTTGGTTTTGAACCAGTAAAGATCTTTTGACTTGTTTTAATTAAATCTAATCTTGAAACTGAATCAATTTTTTCACACATTTCTAAAACATCAATTTTACGTCCATAAGTTTGAACTTGTCTACCTAGATCTTCTAATTGAACCATTTTAGATTCTAAATTCATCATTAAAGAAGATTTTAATTGGTTTTTAGCTCTTAAAACTTCTTGTTCTGACATACCACCCTTACCAATATCATTAGACATTAAAAGATTTAATTCATAACCAATTAATTCAGCCATAACTCTATTAGCTTGTGGAACACAACTTAAGGAAAGACCTAATAAACCTGAATCTGCATAATTATGAATAAATGATTTACAAGATTCAACAAAACCATATTGATTTAAAATTCTTGTATAAGCTCTTGAATACATACCTTTACCAGGTCCACCAGCAGAAAATGAACCACCTTGCCCAATAAGCATTTGAAGAATTGCTAATTTATAAACTTCATCACTTGTAATTGGTACACCCTCAAATCCAACATAAATATGATGAAATTCTTCTAAATGATCTAATCCATTGGGATAAGGAATTGATAATTCACCACCTGTATAAATGGCATCTTCCTTAATAATATTTTCATTCTTGTTATTATTTAAATCACCAAGATATTTTTCAACTAATGATTGAGCACGATCAAATGAAACACCCGAAAATGCAACCACTAAATTTTGTGGATTATAAAAAAGTGACCTATAACGTTCAAGTTTTGATAATGAAACATTTTTCAATTGATCCATTGGACAAAGTAAAGGAGATCCCAAATTTTTATTATTATAAGCAGTTTGTTGAAATAATTCTGGTAAAATTAAATTTGGTTGTAACCAAATTTCATCTAATTCATATTGGGCACTAATTTTTTGTTCTTGAATTTCATCTTGAGTTAACTTTGGATGGAAAACAGTTTGTGATAACAGATGAAACATTCTTTCAATATCATTATTGAAAACTGAAGCTTGATAAATCATACTTTCACGACTAGAAGCACACATGAAATTTCCACCTAACTTATTTAATTCATCGGCCATTTCCTTTGAAGAAAAGTCATTTGTTGATTTAAATGATAATTTATCTAAAATATGAGAACAACCAGTGAGACCATAATGAGATTCAAATCTAGAACCTGCATTAACGTAAAGTCCAAGAGCTGAAAAGTAAGATGGTGTTTCATCAACTGCCAATGTAATACCATTAGATAAACGTTGAATAATGGTAGAAGAGGAAGAGGAAAAAGGAGAACCACTTGATAAATGACGTTTAAAACAAGAAGATAGCATTATTTTATAAGTTAGTAGAAATGAAGAATAAGGCTTATAGAGAACAAAAAAACATACTTACGTAAACAGGCTAAGAAAAAAAAAAAAATAGTAAGGTGAAGTGGAGGGGGTAGAGGGGGAGGATTCATGAAACGTACGAGAGTGATTAAATTAAAGTAAAGAAATGAGATATATATAGTATAGCATAGTATAGTATCGTAGACTAGAATTTATAATTTATTTAAATGAGAGGAAATGTCATTTAAAGTGGCGTTGGCACTTTTATTTAAAATTTGACATTTATTTAAATCCTGTTTCAATTTGGATCTAAGAGATTCGAAAACTACCTGAGAGGTATAAGCCGTTGATTGGATTGTTGAATTGAAATTTGAATCAACTGAACTTTGGGGGGATGTACCAATTTTTTTAGTCCAATTCATTGATCTTCAGTTAGGGAAGCAGAAGCAGCAGCTAACTGTTTTTGTAAAATTGCAAATTTCTTCTTTAATTCTCCAGCTGATAATTGGAATGGGTTTAATTTTTGATCCCATTGCATACGCTGATAATTATCCTTATATTTACGTTCAAGCCTTTGTAATCTACTAACTTCCACTGAATTTAATTTATAAAGAACTTCCTTTTTAGGTCTTTGTGCCATGGCTTCCAATTCACTAATAACTAAATCAGCATGATCCTTGTCTTTTAAATCTTGTTCAGTTTCAATTTCTTCAGTTATTTCTTTACTACCATAAACAATTCTTAAAACATTACCATCCGAATCTCTTTGAATCTTGGCAGTACCCTTTAAAATGTTTGCTGGATTATATGCATCTTCACCTTCATTTTCATCATCTTCGTCTTCATCTTCATCTTCTTCATCTTCTAGATTTTCTAATTCATTATCCTTTTTAATTTCAGGTATCTTTAATTTCTTTTCAATACCACCAGTAGCTGTACCCAAAGTCATTCTTAAACCTAATTTAGTATAATTTTGCTTAGCAGTGAGATTTGAATCCCAATATTTGGCAATAATAGGATTAGCCTTTGGATTAAATTTTGAATTAGAAGACTTTTCCTTCTTCTTTTGCTTCTTAACACTTGAACGTGCCATCTTCCTCTTACGAACAGAAACCATTTTGTCTTTTCCTTTCTTCTTTATAAGATTAATGATTCTCCTGAAAAAAAAAAAAAAATTTTTTTCTCTTATAAAGAGAAAAAAAAAAAGGTTTTGTGAGTTTGTGAGCGTGTGTGAATTACGTAAGGAACGTGTAAAAGGCTTCAATGATAGAAATGGGGGGCTGTATTGGAAGTTTAATGCCATTTGAAGTTGAGTTTAAATTGAAACAAAAGAAAATGCATTTCATTGGCAAAAAACAAATGGCAATAATGAAAGTTATGAAATCATATAGAGGGACTTTAAATTAGTTAAGATGTTATCAAATTATCAAACAACGCAAAATAAGAAAAAACACCAAATGCTCAGCGCACCACACGTGACCAACATGATTATACTCATGTGGAAATGAGCAATTTTATTTTATTTTATTTTCCCATTAAAAGAAATGAGCACTTGTCACCTTTTCCTTTCTGAAAGTTCGCTTTCGCGCTTTCGCGCAAGGCGCGAAAAAAAAACAAAGCAAAGCAAAACAAAGCCAAACATAAATAGCAACGAGCGAAGGGGAGAAGCCAAAAGAGGAAGGAGGCGACCCCAAAGAGGAAACAGGGGGAGTGGGATGTTACTTTTAATAGAATTGCGACAATAATAATAATAGTAGGAAAATGAATTTGAAAATGAAACCCAAGATTAATTAATTAAATTGATTACACATACACTAATAGTTTATATATAATAAAAACAATTATAATCTAAAACCTATGGTTTTCTAAAATGTCTAAAAACCGAACATGTTGAAACCAAAAATAGCAGATAAAAGTCAATGTAGTCAAATCAAGTCAACACACTTACAAAAGGTAAGCAGCAACACCAGCAACAGCGGCCAAACCGGCAACACCAGCGTTAGCAGCAGCGTTTTCAGTGTAAGTTGGGATAGGTTCTTCAGAAGAAGTTGGAGTAGCAGAACCAGATGCAGTTGGAGCAGAGGTGTGGGTGATAGTACATGGACAGTCAGTGATAGTCAAAGTAGTAGCGGTGGTAACAGTGTAAGTGACACCGTTTTCGGTGAAGATAGTAGATTCTGGACAGTAAGTGGTGTAAGCAGTAACGACTTCAGTAACGTAAACGTTTTCGTCAGCAGTAGAAGAGACAGCAGCAGAAGCGACAGCGGCAACAGCCAATGGAGCGAAGAACTTGAATTGCATTTTTGAAGAGGTTAGAAAGCGAATGTAATTAATTGAAGAAGGAAAGAAAAAAGTTTCAATCGAAGGAAAGAAAAGTGGGGGGGGGCCTCCAAACCTTTTTATATGAGAAAAAAAAAAAGAGGTGAGAATGAGCTGGTTGTAATGAATTGTTATTTTTAGCAGCTGCCGTGTCTCCGCGACAATTGTAGTTTAAAAATAGATGTGCGTTTTGTTGTTGTCCAGGCTTTGCTCTACAAATGGCACCCAGTAAGATCTGTTCAGATCTAAAAGCAACTCACCAATACTGGGTATCTTAAAAATTGAAAATCAATTGATACCGAGATTTCTGTTTAAAAATTTATCCCCTATTCAGTTATATATTTTGTATAATATCATATCTTTTCGGATATAAATTTGATTGGGAGAGGTTTTAGTGGGATGGGAGATTGCCTAAAATTTTAGTTAAAATTAAATTCAGTTATAAATAATCAAAATGCAAAGACATGAATTGAATTAAATTATAACACAGTTAATTATGCCTTGTTAGTTAAATATACAAGTCATTCACAAATGAAGGGGATAAGAGAGGGGGGGGACGTCTGTTGTTCTCCGAAGGGAAGAAAAAAACTGGGCCCGAAAACCGCGCCTGTTCCTTTTTGGCCCCACCTTAAACAGAAATAACAACAACAACAACAACATCAACAACAATAGAGCAAGTCAAATCAAAGCAAAGCAAATTAGATCAAATCAAAACAACAAAATCAACATAAACAAAAACACAAGTGAGCCGGTTTCAGTTGTTATTGCATTTGAATATTCACTAAACATACCACTCTACTTATTGTAACACCATTTCACTCAACAACTCCAAAATAAACCACTCCCGCCTTGCCACTCATTTTGTTTCCGAATTGGGCCATTTTCTTTTATTTTATTTATTTATCGATTTTTTTGTAGGAGGAGCCGATCGTCGTCCTTTCCCAGCCTTTCCCTCATACGATATCATTCCATCCTATTTCACTGCCACTTGTACACCGCCACCTTGTGATTATCAAACCGACGTCCAAATTCAAATTCAATAGTAAGGCAATTGATGATAATGACATTAATTGATAGAGCACAATTAGTGGCAGCTAATTATGAAATTAATTCAGCCTTTAATTTAAATGATGTAATGCTAGAGACTATCATTTCACCTGAATCTTATCAATCAACAATTTTTAATACTCATAATAGTTTAGCTGAAGAGGATGATGATATAATACCTGAATCAACCCCCCCACAACATCCTAGTAATGAGACTTCTTCATTAATAGCAATTATAGGTAATGGGATTCAAAATAATAAGGGGGTTTTATTATCACAGATAAATAAAATCCCATCATATAGTTCAGGTTTTAGACATCAACATCATAACAATAACAATCACAATAACAATAACAGTAATAATGAACATCATCATCAACATCAAGCAAAGGATTCAATTTCAACTTTGCCACCAGGTACTACAAATCAACCATTAACATCACTTTTAATTAGATTACCAATAACAGGAGATTCCTCATTAAAATCAAACAATCAAAGATCATTAATAAATGGATTGCCTCATTATTATTTACCATCAGTTGAAAATACCATTCATTCATGCAAATCTTTAGATAATATTGAATACCTCCATGGTGATGTTATTTCAAATCAATATTTAAATAATAAACGAATATTAAGAAATTATCAATGGAAAATGTATTGGGATTATAAAATTGGTGGTCAAAATGGTATTTTAAGAAATTCTAAAAGGATTTTATCAAAATGCAAAAAGGGTAGAACTCTTTTAGCATATGAAAGGGAATTGCTTTTACGTAAGGAAAAGATGATTGAATTTAATAGAGAAGCCAATTCAATTAAAATGAAAAAGGATAAATTAATTTCAATTAAGGAATCAATTGAAAATCAAATTCATAATAATGTTAATAATGATGATACTAATGATGATAATGAGAATTTAAAAGGGAAAATTAATGAATTAGAAATTTCAATTAATAAATTGAATAATATTAATTTACCTCAATTTGAAGATGAAATTGAATTTAAAGATTTTGAAGTTGAACCAACTCCCTTATCAACTAATGAAATTTTGAATTATAGATTTCAATCACCATTTTCACCAAATTATTCAAATTTAATCAATAAATCTCATGTAATTATAGAAAGAGAATTTCAAGTAAATGATCCTCAACTTCAACAATATCAATATCAATTATTTGGTGGACAAAAGGCGCATCAATTTCAATCCGATATTCAAAATAGTAATGGTACTATTTCAACTAATATTGTTCGTTTTAAAAGAATTCCAAATTCAAATCAATTAGGATTTGGTAATATTAAAGGTCAAAAACCATCCTTTTTACAATGAAAAATGTGTATTAATTGGGAAAATTCTCTTTTTGTGTCTACTTTACTTTACTTTACTTTAATTTGGTGTATACATAAAATTTATTTATTATAAAACTTTAGCATGTTTGATATCATTTCTCAATTTGAAAACTAATAATGCAAGAACTAATAAAAGTATTATAACTAATATTAAAATTGTTATAATACTACCACTAATTGATTTTGAATTATCATTTGATGATTCTTTTAAATTAAATTCATGATCATTATTAGTTGGATTCTTTTTAACCCAATCAGATATCTTTGTATCTAATCTTTCAGAACTATCTAATTGAGTCTTTAAAACTTTATCAAAGGACCCCATTCTTCTATCATACGAATCCATTAATTCAAATTGTCTTTTAAACATTTCAGATATTGAATCATATTTGAAATTTAATTCCCTAACATTTTCAACAACACTATTTAAATTGACATTCAATTCTTCTAATGATTTAGTCAATTTCAATATTTCAATATTGAATTCTTCATTGTTGTTGGCCCCCATGGAGCCTAATTGTTTATAAATTTCATCAACTTTATTCTTAATTGTTTCAAAAATGGCCTGATCTCCTGTTTCAATTGAAGAAGAGGATGATAAAGGTGGTGGTGATGAAAGTTCATTATCATTACCTTCAATTACATGCTTTGCATGTAAGGTTTCCTTTGATGGTAATTTCATATCTTCAGTAACCATAAGATACGATTTCAATCTTAAAATTTCAAATTGTTCATGTTTATTAAGAATCTTTGGTGTTGATCCTGTTACACCTAATCTAGCCCCCCCCTCTAATATTTGTGTTAAATCAATCTGATCAGTTTCAAACAATAATTTATTATCAACTGTCATTTTAAGCCAATATTTATTAATTGAAGAATAAGCAATTTTCAATGTTAATGGAACATTGGAGTCCTGATATTCATATAAATATGCACCCAAATAACCCTCATCATTCACATCAATGATCTTTGTTCCATCATTAAAAAAGACCTTTACATTAGCTCCCATTTTTAAATCATTGTTAAATAAAATTTGAACACCTTTAAATTGATTTGGTCCACCAAAGTTATTCATATTTTCATTATTTAATTGAATGTTATCATCAATTAAAAAGACATTCATACCTGAACCTGTTGGTCCATAACTTCCAAGTGATCTTAATGTAACTTCAATTGTGAATTCTTTTAAATTTGTTAATGAATGTAATGACCAAATAGCTCCATTAATAATTGATTCATCATCTCTTGAAACAACTCCCTCTGGTTTAGGTGTTAATATAATTCTACCCTCTTTAAAATCACTATTTTCTAACTTTTCCCAATTATTACTTAATTCATCAATTGTATTGACCTTAACTAAATTAGGTAATGAAAATCCCTCTAATTCATTCAAATTTGTATTAATAGCATGATTACCTGGAGGGGAATGTGATAAAACAACTCCAATGATGCTTAAAATACTCAATGGTTTCAACAACTTCATTAAACCTAATTCAAACCTAATCAAACCGCTGATTGTACTGGTCAAATGTCAGAAATTCCCCATTGACGAGGGAGTTACCCGGCCTCTTTTAGAAAATGTCCATTTTTGATTTTTTAATTTTATGGGATTTTTTTTTTTTTTAATTTTGGTTAAATTTTCTTTGCCATCCGTTTGGTTCCCTCCTTTTCAACGAAAAATAACACAATTGATTCTCCCAATTTAAGGAGGTGTTTATTTTAAATTTATTTATTAATACCACTTTTATTATATTTATCGATTGATTTATTTCATTTATTTTTCTTTATTTTTTGATCCCTTTTCTAAGTTTTGAGTTCTACAAATATTCCATTAGAAAAGGCCCATAAGGAGCCATCATCAATTCTTCCATTAACAACTTCATTAACAAAGGATTTATCAAAGGCCGTTTTATCACAATTATTTATACTTGTCACTAATATCAATAACGACAATTGTATAGAAATTATTCGTCAAATTCATTCAATTTTAGATAAACATCCTCATATATTTTCAAATTTTATTAGAAGATTAATTAATTTAATTGCAACTGATATTGTTCAACAAGAGGATTTAAATCAAAATCAAAATCAAAATCAAAATCAAAATTTAAATAATCAATCAGAGAATTTAGAATCTAATAATAAAAGAGTTCTTCAACATCAAATTAATTATTTAACTTTAATTGATATTAAAAATATTGATTATTTAACATCAGCTCTTTTCATACCTGAATCAGAATTTCTTTTATTTAATTTAAATCAATTTTTAAATTTTTTCAATTTAACACATTTTCAAAGACTTTTAATTGGGTTATCAATTGAAAGATATCTTTATTTAAATAATAAACAAGATCAAGAAAAATCCCTTTTACAAAAGGAATTACCATCTATTTACGTTACATCTGCACCAGGAGTCGTTGAGTGGTTTGAATTATTAAACGATACAGCACTTTCAAATCATCAAAATTTGGCAACTTTTTTAAATTTATTTTTGGAATCAAAGATCTTTGCAAATCCTCATAAATTTATTGTTACAGGTCACGTTTTATCAACTTTTATTAAAGAAAATCCTGAAAAGTATTCAAAAGTTAATTCAATTATAACTAATTTCTTAAAATCAATGCAAAAAATGAATTTTAAAGATTTATTAAGTGAATTTTGTAAATCAAAGGTTATACCAGATATGATTCTAGAAGAATTATTGAAAATTCAATCACAATTACAATCTCAAAATGAAAATGGTAATGGAAATGATAATGATAATGAAACCAATCAAAATCAATTAAATGATGCATTCATTATTTTATTTAGTGAAATTTTATTTCCCGGTTCTCAACATTTATCTAATTCTAATGATAATTCATTAACAGCATTAACTCCATTATCAATTCCTGAAGCAACTGCAAAGGGTACACAATTATTAAAATTATCATCTAATTTCAATAATGAAGTTGATTGGAGTTATGTTTTTAAGAATTTATTACAAGGTTATCAACAACAAAAATATCCAATTACAACAGCATCTTTATCTCAATTTCTTTCTTGTATTCAAAGAGATAATTTGATTGATTTATTTCTTTTAGAAGCAATTAAATCATCTGATATTAATATAATTGTTGATTTAACAATTCAAATTCAAAATTTGGATCCAAATATTGGGTCGATTGATTTATTCAATTCTCATTTAGAACCAATTTTAAATACAGAATCTAATTCAAGACAATTATTGGTTTATTATAAAAATATTGCAATGTTAGAAATGAAAGCTGCATCTTTAATCGCCCTTTCTCGTCAACAAAATATTGAAATTAATAAAATCTTTGAAAGAGATGTTACTTCAGCTCCTGAATATATTCTTTTAGCAGCAATTCATTTATTAATGATTGAAAAGGATCAAAATATTGCTAGTGTCATTGCTAATATTGCTCAAGGATTTGTTTTTAGATTATTAGATATTGGATCACCATATTTAAATATTACAATGACATTATTTGAAGAATATAATGCTGGTGAATTGGGTAAATTATTAATGAGATATTATGAAAGGAAAAAGAATTTAGATACAATTCATTTAATTGCTAATTTAATTGCATCCTTTAAAGATGATACAGTTATTATGTCCATTTTACATAATGCTAATGACTTTAATGAAGCTTTCAATATTGCAATTGTCTTCTCTCAATATGGTTGGAAAAATTTTAGGGACTTTGTCAATGCTCAATTGAAACGTAATACTAATTTAGCATCAATTACAATCATTTCTTATATGGAAAAGCAAGCAGCTTTAGAATATGATAATGCTCAAAATGGTAGAAAGACTACTAGGTCATTAAATTTAGAAACCGTTCATTTTCTTTTAAATGCTTTAAATATTGATAATAATGTTTCAAAGGAATTGAAAGATAGATTTAATGATTTATTAGGACTTTGTTTACAAGCTTATCCAAGATTAATTAATTTTGGTCAAGGTCATGATGATGCTATTTTAATGAATAGTTCAACAAATACCTTTTCTGTTGATGTTGAAAAGGAAATGAAATTATACTTTCAAAAGATGTATAAAAAGGAGATTGAAATTAAGGATATTGTTCATATGTTACAAAGACTGAAAGCTTCCGATAACCCACATGATCAAGATGTCTTTGCATGCATGATTCATTCACTTTTAGATGAATATAGATTTTATTCTGAATATCCAGTTGATGCATTAGCAACTACTTCCGTTCTGTTTGGTAATACAATTGTTTTCAAATTAGTCGATGGTCCAGCTCTTTCAATTGCCCTTAAATATATTTTAGAATCTGCTCAACAAAATCCAAGTAGTAGAATGTTCAAATTTGCTATTCAAGCATTATATTCATTCCAAAGAAGATTGCCTGAATTTAAAGAATTTTGTTGTCAATTAATTGAAATTCCTGCTTTAAGATCTCAACCAGATTTATTTGAAACTGCACAAGCTGTTGTTAATGGCACATTAGTTATGGATGAACCTGAATTAGTTGAACCTGATTCAGAGCTGAAATCTTCATTTTATTCAATTAATATACCTGATTTTGCTACTAATATTAGACAAGAAATTCCAAATAATGAATTAAGTGATAGAATATTATTTATGATTAATAATATTACTGATAATAAATTGGAATCTAGAGTTAGTGAAATGAAGGAAAAATTAGAACCTCGTTACTTTCAGTGGTTTTCTCGTTATCTTGTTATTCAAAGAGCTAAATTGGAATTAAATAATCAACATCTTTATTGTGGTCTTGTTGAAGGATTACAATCAGATTTATTTTTTTCAACTGTTTTAAATGTTACATTTAGACAAATTGTTACATTAACTAATATTATTTATCAGGATAACGATTTATCATCACAAGAAAAGACTCAATTGAAGAACTTGGGATGTTGGTTAGGTAAAATTTCTCTTGGTAGAGATATCCCTATTAATAGAATCAATTTAAATATTAAAAATTTATTAATTGAGGGTTATGAATATCAAAAATTAGAATACATTTTACCATTTGTTTGCAAAATATTAGAACAAATAAAAGAGTCAGAATTTTTTAACGTGGATTTACCATGGGTTTCAATTATTTTGAAATTTTTAAAGGAATTATATGAAATTGAAGACTTGAAATTGAAATTGAAATTCGAAATTGAAGTTTTATGTAATTCGTTAAAGATCAAAATTG
The DNA here is from genome assembly GCA_030560905.1 of Saturnispora diversa. Taxonomy (NCBI): domain Eukaryota; kingdom Fungi; phylum Ascomycota; class Pichiomycetes; order Pichiales; family Pichiaceae; genus Saturnispora; species Saturnispora diversa. Next base: position 298,864 of record JAKTWH010000005.1, read on the forward strand.
ATGATATTGAAAAATCTAATATTTTAGATAATTTTGATCCAAAGGCTCAAGAAGATTTATTTAATAGGTATCAACAAGCTACTAACTTAGGTAAATCTCTTATTGAAGAAAGTAAGAAATTACCTCCATTATTAAATAGTAATGCATTAGGTGGTGTTCTTGGTCATGGTCATGGTCATGGTCCTATTCCTGGTCATGGTCCCGTTCCTGGTGATAATAATATGAATGCTGTTTTACAACAACAACAATTACTTCAACAATTGTCTCAACAGCAAAGATTGTTAGCTCAACAGCAACAGCAACAACACCAATCGCCTGCTGTTAATAATATCACTTCACTGGCAGCTCAACAACAACAACAACAGCAACAGCAGCAACAACAACAAGTTGTTGGTGCGGCCACAGGTGGCCAATGGTTTGATAATTTATTGGGTAATACCGTTTTTACAACACACCAAGCCCTTAAAAGATTTTTGCATTTGGCATTGACTAAATCTGTTAAGGAAATCTTGGCACCTCTTGTTAATAGAACTATTTCAGTTTGTTTGGTCACCACAAAGGCTCTTATTTTAAAGGATTTTGCATTTGAATGTGATGAATTTAAATTGAGAAAGGCTTATATTAATACAGTGAGAACTCTTACTGAATATATGATTACTTCAGGCACTGAAGTTTTAAGAGAAAATATTACTGTTAATCTTCATATGATTTTAAATCAAGCATTAAATGGACAAATTGATCAATCAATTTTAGAGGAATTACCAAGAGCTGTTAATGATAATTTACCACTTGCGTTAAATATAATTCAAAGAGCTGCAGTTGAGAGAGCTATTCATGATATGGATGATCAAATGGTTGCAGCAATTGCCCTTCGTAGACAATTTAAATCTAGTGTATCATCTAATGATCAAATATTCTGTGATACACAAAATGCTAACAAATTTTCAATGTCATTACCTGATCCATTAGGTCTTCAAGTTGGTGGTGTTACTAGTCGTCAATTTAATATTTATGAAGAATTAGGTAAACCAAGAGGTATTAATGATCAAAATAGGTTACTTCAACAATTACAGCAACAACAACAATTGCAACAGCAACAGCAACAACAACAACAATTGTCTAAGCAAACTTTACAACAGCAAGTTCCTCCACCACCGGGAGTTTTATCTCAAGCTCAATTACAACAGGGCCAAAGTCAAGGTCAAGGTCAAGGTCAAGCACCACCACCTCCACCACCAGGAGTGGCCCCACCAGGTAATCAAATTCAATTGGATATTCAAAGAGCGCAAGAACAATTTGTTATATTTGTTAATCAACAATTAGAAATTTTGATAAAATTATTAACAAGTAATGAAGCTAAGGGAGTTTGTTTAAGTGATAATATTGATATCAGTAGAGCTGTCAAGAATATTTTAGTTGAAATATTTCAAGGATTTGCACGTATTACTGATAGTAATGTCTTTATGAAATATGCTCAAATGTCAATGAATAGTTTATTTGCATCAATGGATTCCCCTCAAATATTAGTTGAATCGTTTGTTTTAATTTTATCGAAAATTTGTGATTTTTCATCCTTTGTTGCTAAACATATCAATTCATGGTTATTTAATTCAAATGATGAACGTAGATTCAATTCAAGGGTTATTAAATCGTTAATTATTGAGGGATTAATTTCACTTGATGATTTGAATTTTTATTTAATGAAATTTGTTGAAATTAAAAGAGATATTAAAGCAATTGAATTTATTTGTGAATTAATTAATTGTACTGTTTTTAATGAATCACCAATTGCATTAAGATGTGATTTTGTTAATGTTATTAGATCATTAGAAAATAGTGATGAAGAAATTAAATCATTACCATGTGTTTCTCAATTAATGTATCAACTTCAAAAGGATTTTGAGGGAGACAATGAATTAACAACATCCTCATCATCATCCAATGATGAACAATCATCTGGGTTGTATTTGAAGGAAATGAAGGGTCTTGGATTAGATACTGATAATTTAAGTGATTACTTTGCTTATATTTTCAGTGAATGGGTTAAATTATACAAGGTTAATGATAATACCATGAAGTTAGTGTTTTTAAATCAATTTATTAAAAGTGGAGTTTTAAAGAATAATGAAACATTTGTTACATTTTTTATAACTGCATTTGAAATATCAGTTGTTGCCTTTATTAAAGAAGTTGATGCAAGTAAAAGATGTGAAATTGATAAATATACAGCAATTGATTCTATGGCTTCACTAATTATTAATTTATTATTAATTCAAGATGATCAAGATGAAGAAAATGAGGGTAGAGTTGAATTATTTAATAAAATTTTGACAACATTATTATTGACATTTTCTAATGATCATGAAGTTAATAGAACGAATTTTAACGAAAGACCATATTTTAGGTTCTTTTCAAGTTTAATGACTGAATGGTGTCAAATTAAAAAAGATAAATTTTCAATATTTGTTAAGGATCAAAATGAATTTGACAAATTAGAAATTTTCCATATTCAAATGTATCAAATATTAAGTGAAATATTTTTATGTTTACAACCAGCTGCATACCCAGGTTTTACATTTGCATGGATTTGTTTAATTTCACATAGAATGTTTTTACCAGTTATTTTAGAAATGGAGGATATAAATTCATTTGCTAAAATTACATCACTTTTAAGTGCCTTATTAAGATTCCAAAGTGGGTATATTAAAGAGGGTAATAATAATGAAGAAGAATTTAAAGAGGAAATTCCTGAATTTATTAATGTCATTTACAAGGGTACCTTGAAGATCTTTTTAGTTATATTACATGATTATCCGACTTATTTGAATGAATGGGGGTTGAATCTAGTTAGTGGATTAAATTATAAATTTGTTCAATTAAGAAATATAATTTTGAGTGGATCAATAAATGAATTATCATTAAATGAAGAAGAAGATAATTTATTATCACCATTTAAGATTCAATTAGAAGATGAACTTTTCCAAAGGGATTGTATAATTCATGGAGAATTTGGTGGTAAAATTGGTAATAAAGTTAAAAAAGTTATTGATAATTATTTAAGAATGCCATCAATGGCATTAATTAAACAATTGGTTGAACATATTAGTGGGAATATGGAATTATTGAATGATGTTATTAATTATATTTACACTTGTATGGATGGTGGTAAAATATATCAATCAAAGAGTTTAGAAGTTAATTTAATTAAAGGGTTATTAGAATTAGATGAACCATTTAAATTGAAATATCAATTGATGCAAGCATTAGTTGATCATTTAGGTGGATATAATTTACATACTAAATGGACTATTGAATTATTGAATAGTATTGAAGATGTTGATACAATTGAAATCATGATTAGAGTTGTTTTAGAAAGGGTTATTTGTTGTAAACCACAACCACTAGGTGTTTTAGTTTATTTCTTGAATTTAGTTAGAAATCATAGAGATAAGATTAAGGTTCCTAGTGAAGTTAAGGAAATTGAAGAAATGATTGTTAATGTTGAAAGATATTTATAAAATGAATAAGAGAAGAGTCTTCTTTTATGTACATACAACGTTTTTTAAATATGTGTATTTTTAAGTTTTAAGTTTTAAGTTTAAGGCAAAGAAGAAAAAAAAACAAGTGGGAAAAAAAAATAAAATAAAAAGAGGGCGAAAGTTCATCAGTGAAATGATTCAATTGTAATTATTCATTTCATTTCATTTCATTTCCCTCCCAATTGTTTTAATATTTCAATTGATTATAATATGATTAGCAGATTGACCAGAAGGTTGAGGAGGATAAACGACGATGACTCAAGTGAGACTAATGAAGAGAATAACATTATTAGAAATCGAGTTGAAGTTAAATTACATGCAAGGAGACCACCTAATACAGCATTTAGACAACAACGGTTAAAGAGTTGGCAACCAATCATGACAAGTCGAGCTGTGTTAATTTTATTATTAATAACAATCATTATATTTGTGCCACTGGGGGTTGCATTTATTTTGGGGGCATATAATGTTCAATTAGTTGAAATCAATTATAGTTCATGTGATTCATTAGCATCTAATGATGAATTACAAGAAATCCCATCTAAATATGTTAAAAGTCATTTCAAATCATCAGATGAACAATTCCAATGGAAGTATAATGATGGAGTTTGTCAAATTCAAATGGTTATACCTAATGATATCAAGGGTACTGTTTATCAATATTATAAATTGACAAATTTTTATCAAAATCATAGGAAGTATGTTGATAGTTATGATTGGTATCAATTGAAGGGTGAAGCTGTTCCACTTGATAGTTTAAGTGGGAATTGTTCTCCATTAAAGGAAAATGGGGGGAAGACTATTTATCCATGTGGATTAGTTGCTAATTCGATGTTTAATGATACATTGGGGGGGTTGAATGGAGTGGGGGGCACTGATCAAAGTTATACATTCAGTGAAGAGGGGATTGCATGGAGTAGTGATTTAAATTTATATGGAGAAAGTCAATATAATGCTGAAGATGTTGTACCACCACCAAATTGGGCTAATAAATATCCCCAAGGTTATACCAATGACACTTTGAAGGCAATTGGTAAGGATGAACGATTTATGAATTGGATGAAGACAGCAGCATTACCTAGTTTCCTTAAATTATATGGGATTAAAGAGGGGGGGATTTTAAAGGGTAATTATACAATGGATATTACTATGAATTATCCCGTTCTAGGATTTGGAGGTAGTAAATCACTTGTTTTATCAACATCAAATATATTTGGTGGTAGACATTTAGGATTAGGTGTTGCTTATTTAATTGTTGGAATTTTATCATTTTTATTCCTCATATTCTTCCTTTTAAAATTAGTTTTGTATAGAAGATGAGTAGGGTTAAACGTATTAGTAAGGAACTTGAAGATGTTCAGAATGATCCACAAAGTGGTGTAACACTCGAATTAATTGATAAAGAGGGGGGGGATTTATCACATCTTAGGGGTACATTTTTAGGACCACCAGATTCCCCCTATGAGGGAGGATTATTTAAAATTGATATAAAAGTACCAAATGAATATCCATTTAAACCACCTCAAATGAAATTCGATACAAGAGTTTATCATCCAAATATTAGTAGTCAAACAGGTGCAATTTGTCTTGATGTTTTAAAGGATGCATGGACACCAATATTGACATTGAAATCAAGTTTATTATCATTACAGTCATTATTGCAATCACCACAACCTGATGATCCTCAAGATGCACAAGTTGCCAAGGTTTTATTAGATGATCCTGAACAATTTGCTAATACAGCACGTCATTGGACAAAGATTTATGCAGAGGCGCCTAATCGAATTGAAACTCCACTAGAATCAATTGATATTGATGAGGATAGTGTTAATATGTTTGTTGAAATGGGGTTTGAAAGAGATGAGGTTGTTAATGTTATGAAGAAATTAGGATTGAATTCAATTAGGGGGGACGATATTGAAACTCAACAACAAGTGTTGAATAATTTAAGTTAAGTTGAAATTATCAATCATTTAATCAATTAATTTAATTATTCTTTAAGTTATAATATGGTATATATATATGTATAAAAGTAATTTAAAGCCTAGTGAAGTTTAAGTTTAAATATTAAGCCTTTTGTTTAATAAACTTCTTTTTATTCCTATTAGTTGTTGTTGAACTTGAAGTTAACGAGTGTTGTTGTTGTTGTTGTTGTTGTTGTTGATATTTCCTCTGTTCTAACCAAAAGAATAAATCCCCCCCCAAAGTTTGTCTAACACCAACCTTGGTATCTCTTTTATTGAATGTCAATATTTGACAAAAGGGCCTTAAATTATATTGTGATTGTATTTCAGTCATCATTTCACCAATAATTCTTAATGTTGATTGATTAACCCATTGAATTTCTTGAATTAACACCTTTTCAAAGCTTGGTTTTATAGAACCTTTTGCTACAACTGTTTCTACACCCAAATCCACCCCCCGTTGTTTACTTAAATAATAATATTCAACAAGATCCATAACAATACTAAGCAGTATGGATTTATTTATATGTTACATTCACTATAAAATGGAGAGACAAAAAAAAAAAAACCAGTGTGAGAAAAGAAAAGAGAGAGGGTGGGCTTTTTTTCCCAATGGGGAAAAGTGCTTTGTCAAAATCAAAATGGAAGAATTAAATGCAGTGGGGGGGTTGAGTTGACTAATCGAATCCAAAAATGAAATTCAAATATTCATTACTATTATTATTACCATTACCATTATTTGAATTTGAATTTGAATTTGAATTTGAAGATTGGAATTTCAATAAACTCAATAACGTCAATTGTGATTGAACTCCAGATTGTCCACCTCCATTCAATGGCGGGACATTCACCCATTTAAGATCTAATAATGACCCCATTTTATTACTCAACGTTGAAAATCCTGCTCTATTCTTTGGTAAATGTCCAAATAAACATCTCATTAATAACCCTAAATCATAACCTGCATGTTGTGAACACCATAATTTGCCCATAACCCCACTTTCCATTAATAATGCCCCTAATTGATAAGGATCAATCCCATCAATCCCCATCCTCCTTAAATTAGCACCAGTCTTAACAAGTGATTCTAAAATATCTCTTTGAAACATTGTTTGAGGATCAATTTTCATATTGAATTGCCATGTAACATTCAATTTCCCATCATTCGATGCTAATGTTATACCTATTTGAAGGGGGTCGACTAATTCTACATTAGATCTCATTGTTTGATAATGATAATCTTGCGGCGACCTAAAAGACCCCAGTGGTCGAGCAATAACCCCCCCAAATTCACAACTTAAACATGCTATTGATGTGGCTTGTGATATTGTTGAAAATAGACCCATCTCCTCCTCCAAATTCGAGTTCCAAACATCCCTAACTTCGTTCATTGGTCCTTCACACTTGTTTTTATCACCAAAATCCCAAATGGCAAAACTTTTTCCCCCTCGCTGAATGCGAAAAACGTAAAAAATGAAAAAAAAGGGTGGGAACAATGGAGGGAAGGGGGGGGTTACGTAATCAGACCTTCTTTTCAGTATTGTATTGTGTATGATGCTGTTGGGTTGGATTGGGTTCATTGTATGTGGGGAATAAGAAGGTGTAATAGAGATGGTGTTGATGTCGGGTTACACAAATGCGAAAGACAGAAGCGTCAGCTTTTTCTTACCCTTCTTTTACAAGTGGTTATACCTTCTTCTAATCATATCTGCTAATTTGCATGAAAGACCTCGTTGACTTCAACACCGCCAGCTCCTTAATACAGGCCATACCACTAGGTAATCAAACACAGTTGATTGAAAATGGCTTCAACATGGGGTCAGGATGGAAAGCTCTGTTTGTTGCAAATCTTGGATTAGACGTTTATGGTGGATTATATACTTATCAAAATGGGTGTGCGGGGATCTCATTCATACCGGGACTCGATACTATGACAGGCCCGATCTGTTTAGCTGCTCTAATCTCTTCAATGGTTGTCCTAGGTGCTGCCCAAGTGACAGCATTTGAATTCATTAGGGGGGTTGGCAGTTTCGCTGAATCCATTATAGACAAGAGTGAAGGTAGACGAGAGTTAAGTTATGTTGATCCCAATGATATTACTCACTATGGTGGTCATATGACCAATTTAACGCAGTGGCATGAACATTGGAAATTATATGGATTTGAAACTGGTTTATATGATGACCCTGAGGCTATATATTTAAGGGAAGGTGAGTGTCTGTATGCATTTAATAGTACTAGCACATTAACTGGACCCGAGGGCCATAAATTGTACATTCAACATGATCTACCGTGATTAATTGGGGTAAGCAATCTCCACCCCCCGCCCCTTTGTCTTTTAATATTAAATATGTGTATATTATAACCATTACCATTACCATTAAAATACAATACAATACAGTATAAGTATAAACTGTTTATCACTATGTTGATCTTTATCGTTAGCTGCATGATTATCACCTTTTAACCCTCTTAGCCTTATTTTCTTCTTCTTCTTCTTCCTCTTCCTCTTCCTCTTCCTCTTGCTCGATTTCATCGCTGACATCTTGCTCTTCTTGAGCCCTTTGTTCCCTTTCAGCTCTAGCACGCTTATAATGAGCCTTTTTATCATCATCACCATCCTTTGCTCTATCCTTTGTATCTTCAGGTGGTGGAACAAACCATGGAATCTTCCCTCTAGTGAAATCTTGTAAAACTTGTCTTGCAACACCGGCTTCATCAGGTTCCCCCCCCTTAATCAATTTACCAGTCTTTCTAGCTAACATTTCAATAAATTCTTCAGCATCTTCCCATCCTTTAATTTGATATGTTCTTTCTAAATGTTTCCTTTGACACTTATTTAGTAATTGAGGAATATATTGTTCAGGATGTGAAACATGTTCTAATCTAACAACACCCCTAAATAAAATATCACTTTCACTTGCTTGTGATGAAGGTGGAACAACACCTGGACAATCAATAAGAAATATACGCTTCATTAATGTAATATATTGCCAAACCTTAGTTTCACCTGGAATTGGTGCAACTTGACAAACCTTCTTCTTTCTAAGGGTATTAATAATACTAGATTTACCAGTATTTGGATAACCAATAAACCCCACTGAAATTTGTTGACGATCTTGATGAAGAACTGAAAATTGTCTTAATAATTGAATCAATGAACCCTTACCAAAGGAATTTGTTATAGATGCATGGAATGCTAATGTTGGATAATCATTACTTAAATGTTTAACCCATGCAGCCTGTTAAATAAGTATGTTAATGTTAGTAAAATATTGTTTTCTTGTGAATTTCCCTTTTCTTATTAACAACAATAGGTTGCATTTCATTCAATTAGAATAGTGACTCATGTAATGTAATTTAAATGAATGTGGGGTTCTTTACTACGATAAGCAGGGTCATCTTTAATAATAATATATTAAAAGCCTGACATATCAACTCATAAGATCCCCTAATTATCTAGTTGGTTTCATCAAAACGATTCAACCACAATCTCATCAAAACGATTCAATTGGTAGCGATAATTATTTATCTTCCAAAAATGTAACAGATCAACCATATAGATTTTTAAATTAATAAAATGGAACATCCTGACAAAATTTTTGGTGGTGTAATCATAAAATCACTATTCCATTAATGTAGAATGTCGCCTAAAGTTAGTAAAAGTGAAAAAAAATTGAATAACATACCGCAACCCAAGTTGGGACTAAATCACATTTATTTAAAACATAAATCAAATGTTTATGAGGACATTCCTTTTTGATATATTCTTGAATTGATTCACAACGTGTACCCAATGGATCTCTTGCATCTAAAACATGGATCACAACATCACTTGAATCAATAACTTTATATAATTCATTCCAAATTCTTTTAGATTGACCTTTACTGAAAATATATTCCTTTGCTTCAGTAGTAAATTCATCAGTATCAATTCCACCCATAAGACCCATAACCGGCTTTAATGTTTGTTTTTCCTCAAATTGTTCTTGATCATTATCAACAACTTGTGCTAATTCCTCTAAACTTGATACCGTGACATTTGGTTTCTTTCTTTGAGCTTTTGGCCCAAATGTATTACCATATGATTCAGTTTCAAGAATTTTAGCTTGTGGACTTTCACCACTATCCTTTTCATCTAAAAGTGACATTGGTAATTTATTCCTTTTTAAAAGAACTGAATAAGTATCACCCTTTTGATCCTTCATTGCATCTCTAAAATGTGTAAGTGCGTCTTGTGCAATAACTCTTGAATTCCCAAACCATTTCCTATTAGGATCAACACGAGCATCTGGTAAATCTTTACCTTGAAGGTATGCAGCTTTAACTATATTACCTTGGGTATCTCTAATTGCTTTACCTGATTTATACATATTTAAATGTTTAACCTTTTTGGCATCTCTATAAAAGTTTTCACCTTTAACTCTAAGATTACCATCACGTAAATCACCCTGACGTTCTCTACGTGCCTTTTCTGTTTTACCTGTAGCCATTTTTGTCAATTGGGTTAGAAGAACAAGTTTATTTCAAAAGGGGAAGAAAAAAAATTTCACTGAAAAGAAAAAAAAAAAATTTTTTTTAATATGGAAAAAAAAAAAAGACTTGGAACAAGGGTTTCCTAAAAAGGAAAAATTGCTCATCGCATATAGACAAGCTAATACAAACTTAAATTACAACAAATTTAAGTAAACTAAAGTGAAAAACCCAAATACTATAAAGCAACAAAATGATTATTAAATTGAATTTTAAGTGCCATTTGTTACAGCAGGTTTTGTTCGCTTACAAAAGGTTCCGTTTTGTCTTGAGGTTAACCTTGATTTAGGGTTATGATGGTGGGTGGTACACTAAACGAGTAAGAGAATCCAGAAGTTTAAATGGCAACCCAATGAGCCTGCAAATAACAACTTACAAATTACAACCAATGCATACTTAGAAATCAAATCAGTACAAGTATATTAGATTAGTATATTATAAAATATGTATAATGAGAAAACATCACAACACAAAACAACACAAAATAAGAGATGTGAACTTTATGTAACTAAATAAAAGTAGGATAAAAAATGATAAACCACCTTGAATCCCAATGAGAAGAAAGGAAAAGAAAAGAAAAACATAAACCAGTACAATGTCACACAATACGATACTTTACAATAAAAAGTAATTTAATGTAAAGCATAGACATAGACATAGACACAAAACAACAACAACAACAACAACAACAAATAAATTGTAATTAATCTAATTATGAATCAATTCAAGCAGTGAAATTAATTCTAACCCTATGAGAGTAAGGCAATTTAGGTATCACCACAATTAAACAAGCCACCAAATTGACAACAAATAAAGTTAAATCATAATTAGAATAATGGGTTGAAATTAAAAATAATCCAATAGGAACAGCTAATAAGAATTTCTTAACAGGTGTAAATTGTGCACCATTATCGATTTGTTCCCACATATTTAAATTATCAAATGCACCATTATTGAAATCAAAGGGGGTACCTTTAACTTGATGAAACATTAAATATGACCCCACAACATAAGTTATATTTGTTAATGTCCAACTTAAATCTACTGGTAATAAAACATCAAAAAATGTCTTTAAAAGAATAATAATGACTAAATGTATCAACCATGCACCCTTGAAATGAACCCAATTGGCATTTAAATTATCTTGAACATCTTGATCTTGCTTTGTTTCAAATGTTTCAGGTTCCACCTTTGAAATTAGGGATGATGATCTTCTACGACGATGAGAGTGAGTAAGAGAGCCGGACCTTGATCTGCTCCCACTCCCACTCCCACTCCCACTCCCACTAGCACTACCCCCCATTATTGATGAGGTAGATGGAGTCTTTTGGTGTTGTGGCTGGGGGAATTCCATAATTGAGCTTTAGTTAATACAAAAACAACAAAGAAGAGATGGAGGCTTAAAGAGCCAAATTTAAATTTAAACTCAAATTATGTAACTTTACTTACACTAAAAAAAACAAACGTGTCAAATCACAATGTGTTGAAGACTCAATGGTGACAGCTGGGGGGGTCAATGTGTAGTGGCAATCAAGAAGGCGTGGTTTGAAATTGGATACGAACTCCCAGCAAAAGTGAAGGGGTGTTGATCCCAGGTTTCTGTGAGCTCGTATCACCCGTCAATTAGTTGAAGATTGGATAATGTTCTTAGTTTCTGGTTCTGGTTTTCACCATTACCATTACCATTACAAATGCCAACTAAACCATGTGCTGTCTTCTAGACCACTGACCCATCTCATATTGTAAGTAATGTAAAACACAGCCTCGGTGGCAAACTTGGCTTCAGCATTCACTATTATTGCAGCAAAGCAATATAAGTTTAATGGCCATTGCACTGTTCAGTAAATTCCATAGGCTATCACCACTACTTAACAGCTAATAGGTGACGTGTTCATTAAACGTTCACCATAATTAGATGGGATTCACCCCCATTGAAAATGTGTCTGCGGCTGTTATCCTTTATCTATTGTTTCCGTATTTAGATCATTTTTCTATAAATGTCGGGCTCAGATATTCAAACTGCAACGGAAACTACTACAACCAGCACCAGCACCAGAGCCAGTACCACCAGCAAAAACAACAACAATGACTACTTCAATAGATCAGGAGGGTATTATTATTCCATTCTGACATGGCAAAAGCCTTTAAAGTCAGCAATTGTGTTTGGTTTGATATTGACGCTACTTTCACTTTTCAGAAATGCCAATAGTACAGCATTGTTGATTAGTTTTACTATACTAGCCAGCTCTATATTTATTACGGTTGTTTGGATTGCATTGAAACTAATTTCATTACTTTTTATGTTGCCGTCAATGATTTTTTATGTGATATCTTGGGGCCTTTTTATTAGTTCTAGTGTGGAATACAGTGGTATGAAACTCTTAGGAACAAGCATTTCTAACAAATTGATTCAACCCTACATCCAATTAGATTCAATGTTATGCATTGATACCATTTACAAGAAACTTGGGGTAACTCTATTTGATTTATTTATCGTTAAAAGTATTGACAATTCACTAATGGCAGCATCCACATTTGGCTTATTATTTTGGATTTTTCAGGATATTCCAATTTGGAGTTTTGTATCTACATTAACCATACTTTCATTCATCATACCTCCAATTTACATTTCTAAAAAACATGCGATTGATTCTATTATTGGAAGGTATTTATGATTTTATAACGTGAATTGAACAGAATCATGTCAATTCAAGTTGAGTTTGTGTGGCTACCAGTATCGTCATTGCAATATAGTTAATTATTACGTTTATTACTATTCTTATGAGCTTTAGGTGAAGATGAATTATAAATAAAGGTTTATTGATCATGGGGACCCTAATTACACAAATTATTGTTTGTTATTTAACTCACTTCCAATTCTATGGAGTATTCGGATCATCTTCATATAAGATGCTTATTTTAACTTCAACAAATGTATTTTATGTGGTTTCTAAGGTTCTTTTTGTTGTGTTTAGAGTGGAATACAAAATAAGTATTTTGGAGAAATACATTCAGCTTTATATTCACTTAGTTTCAAATCCAGGTGATTCCATTTGAAAAAAGATAGGTTTTAATTGGCCAATATATTAATCGTTACGAATCCAGGAAGTAAATTCATTCATACTTCATACTTCATATTCTCTATTTAATTTCTGATAGAGTCGCAGCTTGGACAATGATATTTGTGGCCATCAGTATTGCATTTGTTGTTCTTCCTCCTTTTATTTCTAATAATGGGTTTTTTGAAAGGCATGTTTGGTTTTTTAAAAGGATTGAGGGGCAATGATAATTTAGATACTTATTCTAACAAGGAATAAATCACTGAAGTCGATCAATAAAGGTTACCAGGCTCATTAGAAAAGGGCAATTTGATGGAGGAGAGAAACCGCTCATTTAACATTATTATCCTTAATTAAATATTGAAGTTTAGCATTAACGCTTCCAATAGACTTAGGAAAGCCCTTTGCAAGCTTTATTTTTTATATGTCATACAACATTCTACAAATTGGTTGTGGTGTGGAATACGTTGTTATTAGATTATTTAGGATCAGTATTTCCAAAAGATACTTTCAACCACATTTTCAAATGATTTATTCAAATGATGATTGTGTTTACTAGAGATTACAAGTAAAAATGGTTCATTTATTCATTATCAAAAATATTGGTGACTCACTTGACTTTTCAATCATGTTGACGGGCCTTTGGGTGAAATTTTAAAATGTCTCTATTTGACAATCTGTATTCTTTGGTATTATATTTGGTTTTGGTTTAAATCCACTTTATATTCGAAATAAGCATGAATTTGAAGTTATTATGTTTAATGAGGTCAGCGATAATGAGAAATAATTAAGTAATGATTTCCCACAATATCAGCCAGCATTATCTTTATAAAATTGTTTTAAATGAAAAGTATATAGAGTTGAATGATTTTCATAAACAATAATTGTGTTATAAATAAAAATTAGCATATGGGGGGAATTTGTTTAAATAAATATAATCTTCAGTACACATAATGGCAAAGACAAAGGTTATTAAAATCTTTTGTTGTTCTCTTTTTTTTGGTTTTAATTTTACTTTCTTTGTTGTAATTTAGCTAATTTATCATATTGACCACTTAAGATCCTTTCAATAACAGCTTCGTCATTAGAATCGAATTTCACAAAATCGAATTCTGGCTTTCTTGGGTCACCACCAGCGGCTTCAAATTCATTTAACACAGCGGTATTACCCTCAACTTGAGCTTCTTCCTTAACTCTAAACAATAATTCTCTTCTAGCCCATTCAGTAACATCCATATCTTCTCTAAAGAAAATGGCTGCTGAAAGGAAAACAAATGCAGGAACAAATAATAAATGAGCAATAGATTCCCAACCTTCTCTTTTATCTTCATCTCTAACAATTTCCCATTTAATTTCACCTGTTGCTGTATCTTCATATGGAATTTTATCAATAATTAATCCACTCGATGCTTTTAATTTATATAAATCAGCATCATTTTCTAAATACAAATCTTCATGTTCCTTTGGAAATGAAACTAATTGTTCCCAAAGAGATAATTTCCTTTGAGTAGAATATTGATTCAAATAAGCAATGGTTTTCAATTGACTTTCATTTGGTTGTTGATGATCAAATAAATGTTCAAGTGGTTTTAATCCATCTAAAAGTTCTCTACATTTTTCTTCAGCTGCAATATCAACAAGTGCCCTTCTAGTAGAAGACAAATGACGGCTACCTGCTTTTAAAAGGTTATGTCTAATTGCAAACATTTGATTGGTCAATTATAATTCAATTGGAATTCAACAAAGGGAGAGAAAATCTCAAAATTTTTTTTTTTTGTTTCAACTCGCTCTCTCCACACGGGAAGGCAAAAATACACCCGTGCACCAAAAGTTGCTTATCCTGATCCATAAAATGTAACCGATATTTAATCTCATTGAATTAGGATGTCCTTTTATGATCAAGGGAATACCGAAAACTAAATCCCCCCTTCTGGTTCCCCCTTTCCAATATAATTTTTATCTCGTGGCGTATGCGTGGCGCATGCGATTGTTATAACCTCATTTCAATTTGTGTGAGATCTTTCTACAACTACTGATGTTTTGGCTGAGAGAAAACAAGGTTTTAGATTTATTTCTCTTTTATATATAAATATATTACGTAATGAACAAAAGTGGTGATAACAAAAATAAAGATGAATGAATGGATAAAAATATTTTTGGGCCTTTACATTGAAGATACCAAATAAACAACAAGTGACTTTGTTATATCTACTTGTAATGGATGTCATGCTATTTTAAGGTAATATTATTGTTGGCGATGGAAGAGGATGGAATAACGGATTGCTCAGCAACAAAATAACCTTTGGTTGTTATTTAGCCCTGCTCGGATGTCAAAGGAATACCGTTGTTTTTACTACAGTGGTTGATGTTAAAAATTTATAAGCCGCTGTTGCTATAGCTGCCTTGGGTTTTGTTTTTTGCAGATCTAGAGGTTTCGCATATGGTATAATATGGATAAACAACTACGTGCACATGAAAGATTAATCGCAGTTAAAAATCCAGTGTAAGTAGCAGTCATAGAGTTAACACATGATATTATAGATTTGAGACAAAGAAAAAATGCTTCCAGTGCATATAACAGTTTGACAAATGAAAAATTTGATGGATCCAAAACACAAAATAGCAACTTAAATGTATCAGTAATTTCAGTAACAGAGTTAGCACTAATCACAGCCTCTTTGCATGTAAGGCATGAAACTACAATTTTAGATCATGAAGCTGGCGACTCAAGACACCTAATAACAATATCACTTTAAATGTCTTTTTAACCAGTGCATTGACTTTAGCCATAACTTTAGTTCATCTAGCGGAAGCAGTAACTAAATTGGTTGCAAGTGTTCAAATAACAGATGTTGTTGCTATAAAACCAGTTGAGGTTGTTAACATTAAATACCCCCCACTAAAAGTGTTGACGTTGAACTCACTGCTAGCAGTTTCTTCAGATTGACCATATCCAATTTGAGATTGGTCAACAACAAAGGAAAGATTAGAGTAGGAAGTGTAGCCTCCAAATATAATAAGGTAACAAAAATCAACAGTAAAATCAGTTGTGACATAATAGAAGTCTTCCCTAGATGGACTATGATATTCGAACTCAAAATCAATGAGTGGATTCTCGTAATCAAAATCAGAATCTAAAATCGGACTAATTGAAAAGTTAACGTTTTCAGCGGCAATTGTGATTGGGCCAGATTCGGAAACACGGCACAGGTTGAGTATGTAGCATTAGAAGTGCATGCCGGTATTGGATCATAAGCTGTGTAGGTGAAAGCATAACCAAAAATTACATTGTCATTAGAAATATCCTCATCACCCCTAGTAATAGACAAATACAAAAAGAAAAATAATAAAGGAAATAGCCTTATTATCAATATGGAACCAAAAACCAAGTTGTATAAAGGGGGATAAGGGATATTAATGCTACTTTTTAAATGATTTTGATAAAAGCTATCACGTTTACCTGTTGCATAAATGAATTACTCAATATGGTAAAAGATTGAGACGTCATTACCCATTTATACGCAAACTAAACACTAGTATTTGATACAAAAGTTTTGCGGAGCATGACAATTACGACATGCATTAACATTTGAGGGATGCGAATTTCTTTTTCTTTACGCTCATAGCTTCCATAAAAGTGGCATGTACTGAGCGTTATCAGTTCCAAATATCTGAGCCATAAAAGAGATAAAAATCATCAATTGATTAATGAAAGTAATTTTTAATTATTTGAAATTTTTAATTATAACTTGATAGATAAGGCTGGAGATCCAGCACCGCCATAATTCCCTCTGCATAATATGAAAAAAAAGGTTTTGGCACAGGACGATGAAATGTTCATGATTAGAACGATTCAAAATAAGGATACCTATCGATCTTAATCTGCATGTCAGGCTGAATAAAATGCTAATATAATTTTCTCTAATTCTTTTGGCTACTGTGTAAATTATGAAAAATTCCGGATTGTAAGCATGAATACAGATTTGCAAATGTTAAATTATACTTCATATTGTCTCAATCACCTGCTGTTTACCTTTTTGTGATCATGCGCAAACTGTGACCTCATATTGGTGCAGCTTTATCAAAAGGACTATAATTAGTTTACTTTAGCTTTGGTTTAAATATCCCATCCAGGAAAGGAAAGGAAAATTCTTTCAACATTGTAGAGGAACAAGCTTACTTATGATAATCATTGACGGAAGACATGATGTAAAAAGCTTGACGCTACTATTTATTATGACCTTGTTTGGCCTGTTTATCAGAATAGGATTGCTGACATGTGCTTAAAATATACTCAGGTAAATTAGTGTTAAGGCGGGGGGCAGGAGGAGGGACTGAAGCTCAAGCGCTCTATCATTTATGAGCCGTTAGTATATCGGTTTAAATTCACTCCTATCTACACGATCGACTTAATTTCGGCACTTTATTTTGAACTACTATTTGAGAAAAATGTAAAGGTAAAACTGATGTTCTTCTTAGAAACAATAGCCATTCCAAAAAATGTCATAGTTTATTGTAAATCACTCGGAATTTGTCAAATTGAACTTTTGAATCAGTTTAAAATGCCATGACTTTTCTTGGTTTCTTTGTTTGGTTCTGTTTTGGGATAACATTTTCATTAAAAGATGAGGTCAAATTAGTGTATGAAAGTACACTCAATAAAGGGGAAAAGTAGCAATCATTTAAAAATCTAGATTATTGGATCGCAAAGTTTCAACATGCACAATAACCATATAACACCATTTACATTTTGCTTTCCACCATTTTCATATACCATTCAGTTAAAACCGTTTCCCCCCATTGCTTGCAATAAAGACTTTTTAGCTTTGTTTTCATACGTTATTGTTCTAATTACTTCGATAAGAATAGAAAATATTTAGCCCGATAAAAGATCACAGGCCTCATGATTCATTTATCTTACCGCTATATGTGTTAATTTTCTTTCAAATTCTCAACAATGACATATGCCCTTTGGTGAAAAGATATTGACCAAACTCATAAAGAGTTGAATAGAGTTGAATAGTTGTAGTGTAGGATCTTAAAATTGGATTATGCTAAAGAAGATTACAGAAGAAAGATAGCATTAGTGTTAAAATGTGCAGATGCCCTATGTAGATTGACATATTATGTTGTAGTTACAACTCGTGAGGTACTTAGCAATGTTTTTACACTCTATCCAAGCTACTACAAATGGACTGAGCTTTATATTCACAGTTTTATAAAGTTCTAATAATCAGTGCTAGTAATAAGGGTATTGATAAAGATATGCTTTGTCTAAACCCCATTCTTAAGCTTTCATCAATTAGCTTGAATGTATGAAGCTCCTTTCAATTGTAACACAGTTTACTAGTGTTTATTCCTATTGTCCTACCAGCCTTTCAAGTGAAAACCACTACATTTTCAATAATAACATGGTTGAACTCCCACCATTTGCATAGCCAATTACTATTAAAATTAAACTAACGTCTTCAATTCAAAATTGACTTTATTGTATTACTTGAAGACAGCTTACTGAACATCAACTGCTGATTGAATGGCCTAAGCCAAACACAGGTGGCGCATTGCAGTGGCGTATTACTGCCCTCCACCATTCTCTCACATTTTTTCCTCACAATTTTTTTTCGCCTTCGCTTTCTCAATGAGAAAAAAACCTAAAATTTCTCGTTTTTCATTATAAAGTGTCTCTTTGTGAGTGAGAGTTAATTTACTTGGTTTTGAGTCCCCTGATTTCTTCTCAATTTCCCACCATCTTATTCTAAAGTTTATTAAATAACTTTATTTTAATTGAAATACAATTTATATTCCATTTCATCTTATTTTCACATCATTTCATTCCATTTCATTTCCTTCTCATTTCAACTTCAAATTATTTAAATTATTTAGTAAATGAATAAACAAATTGGTGTGACCCCTCCAATCTCTTTACAGGGACCATCAGAAAGGGAAATAACTCTGAATTCTCAAATGATTGATGAATTAAGATTACAGGGATCATTTGAAAGTGATGAAGAAACTCAACGTAGAGTTAAAGTGTTAAAAACACTACAAGAATTAACACAATTATTTGTTTACAAGGTATCTAAATCTCGTAATATGTCAGAGGGGATGGCAAAGGACGCTGGTGGTAAAATTTTTACATTTGGATCATATAGATTAGGTGTTTATGGACCAGGTAGTGATATTGATACATTAGTTTGTGTTCCAAAACATGTTACTCGTGATGATTTCTTTAATGTATTTGTTGAATTATTAAGAGAAAGACCTGAATTACAAAAGTTACAATGTGTTCCTGATGCATTTGTCCCAATTATTAAAACTGTTTTTGATGGTGTTGATATTGATTTAATTTGTGGTAGATTAGATATACCTCAAGTTCCATTAGATTTAACATTAGAAGATAATAATTTATTAAGAAATATTGATGATAGAGATCTTCGAGCTTTAAATGGTACAAGAGTTACTGATCAAATTCTTCAATTAGTTCCAAATCCAACATCTTTTAAACATGCACTTCGAACTATAAAGATTTGGGCTCAAAGGAGAGCTATTTATGCTAATATGTTTGGTTTCCCCGGTGGTGTTGCATGGGCAATGTTAGTAGCTAGAATTTGTCAATTATATCCTAATGCTAATGGTTCAATAATAGTTTCAAAATTCTTTTCAATTTATCTTCAATGGAAATGGCCACAACCAGTTTTATTGAAACCAATTGAAGATGGCCCATTGCCTGTTAGAGTTTGGAATCCTAAATTATATGGACAAGATAGAGGTCATAGAATGCCTGTTATTACACCTGCTTATCCCTCAATGTGTGCAACTCATAATATTACACAATCAACTCAAAGAATTATATTAAATGAAATGGAGAGGGCTAAAACAATTATGACAGAAATTGAATCAGGTGAAAAGGTTTGGAAGGATCTCTTTATGAAACATGATTTCTTTTACAAATATAAATATTATTTAACAATTATTGCATCAAGTACAGGACTTAATTATGAAGAGCATAATAAATGGATGGGTATGGTTGAATCAAAACTGAGATTACTTGTTCAAAAATTAGAATTATGTCCAGGTTTAGAATTAGCACATCCTTATGTTAAACCATTTACTGTTACATATATTTGTGAAAATGAAGAACAAATCAATCAAATTAAATCACTTTATGGTACCCTTCAAGGTGAAGAATATGCAAATCAACATTTAAAAAAAATAGAAATTGATGATGATTTCGATATGACAAAATTAGAAGAGGAGACTAAATCTAATGGTGGTCATTTAATTCATTTAATGAAATTATATATTGGGTTATCATTAGATTTAAAGGGGAAGGAAAAGAAAATGGATATTCAAATCCCCTGTTCAGAATTTGAACAAATATGTAAAAATTGGGGGGATTATAAACAAGGCTTTACTAATTTAGGGATTAAACATGTTAAATTATGGGATTTACCTAATGATGTTTATGATGAGGGTGAAGAACGTCCTCTTAGAAGGAGTTTAAATCGCAAACGTAAACCGGAAAAGGGTGAAAGAGATGTAAAAAAAATTAAGGCAGGGGGGGCGGGCAATATTAATACAAATACTACTACAACTACTACAACTACAACTACTACTACTAATTGATGCGTAATGTGATGGTTTAATCCTATTAGATTTTTATATACATTTTTTTTGAAATTTTTAATTTAAATTTTAACTTTAACTTTTACTGTTAATTATTACTCCAAGTTTAACTTCAAATTATGCTTTGATTTCAACTTTAACTTTAGCTTTAGTTTGATTTCCTTTTGCTTGAATCTTAAGCAATGAGAGAAAAAAAAGGGCTTGCAAAAAAATACCAAAAAAAAAAAGAATGCACACATAGTTTCAGTTCCTGTTTCGGGCTTCTCATCCAACCACACATTCATTTTCTATAGTTATTTTAATATGAATGCATTGAAATCTAAACTGAGGGCAAGGGATACCAGTTCCAGTTCTACCAACAACACTTCTCTATCAGTGGATGATATTGATGAAGTGGACCAGGGCGCACAATCGATCTTGATGGGTATTATCTCCCAATTGAGACCAGGTTGCGATTTATCCCGTATCACCCTCCCAACATTCATTTTAGAAAGAAAGTCAATGTTAGAAAGAATAACCAATCAACTTCAACAGCCTAATTATTTACTAGATGCACAAAAGGTTAATGATATTGATAGATTCTTATTAGTTATTAAATGGTATATGTCTTGTTGGCATATTTGTCCCAAAGCCGTTAAAAAACCATTGAATCCAATTCTTGGGGAATATTTTACTTGTTATTGGGATTTACCAGAGGAAAAAATTGGAAGAGCTTATTATGTGGCCGAACAAACTTCACATCATCCACCAAAGTCATCATATTTTTACACCATACCCAATGCAGGAATTAGAGTTGATGGGATTGTGATTCCTAAATCTAGATTTTTAGGAAACTCAACAGCAGCAATGATGGAGGGTGTCACTAAATTATCATTGGGGGATGATGTGTATACTTTAACGCAACCAAATATGTATGCAAGAGGTATCTTATTTGGTACATTGAAATTTGAATTAGGAGACCATTTAATTATTGAATCTGAATCAGGGTTTAAAGCAGATATAGAATTCAAAACTAAAGGGTTTATTTCAGGTACTTATAATGCTATTCAGGGTACAATTTGGAATTCAAATGGTGAAGCTGTTTATGAAATTTCAGGTAAGTGGGATGATGTGATGTATATTAAATCGTTAGTGAATAATAACGATAAAAAGGAAGTGTTCTTTGATTGTTCAAAGGCAAGTCCTTTAAAACCACAAGTTAGACCATTAGGCGAACAAGGACAATTTGAAAGTAGACGTCTGTGGCATAAGGTGACTGATGCACTTGCAAAGAGAGATCATCAAGTAGCAACTGATGAAAAATTTGCAATTGAAGAACAACAAAGAGAGGACACTAAATCTAGATTAGCAGATGGTGTGGATTTCCATCCAAAGTTATTTAGACCTCTCACTATAGAGGAGGGCTCCCAATTCGGTAATGATAAATTAGAATTTGTCATTTATAAGGACCATCAATTACAAAGTGCTCAAAATGGAGAAGAAATTACAAAAGATATCTTTGAAATGGTTCCATTTTTACCAAGTCAAACGTTTAACCCCCAATTTGAGATTCCTGCCTTTGAAAAGGTTAAGCATTAAGGTTTTATTTTGTCTGGTATAATTTGATTTTATTTGGTTTCATTTGTTTGTGTTTTTTTTTTGTTTTACCCTGATTTGATTTGATTTGATTTTATTGATTTATTTACCTATCTGTTTTACTCAATGTTTATATTTATATCTATTATAAAGATCAACAGTCAATTCGTTTAGTAACCCCCAATTAATATTAAACCCAGTAATATTATTTTCATCTTTATCTTCATCATTAACATTTTCCATCAAATATAAGAGACCTCTAGCAAAGACCCTATGAGGAGATTTCATTAAACTGATAACCCCCCCAGCCATAATTTGATCATATAACCATTCCAATTGCGTCAAAACATAGGCTCTAACCGGAGTTGCAACTAAACAATCCATCCATCCTGTCCAAAGACTTAAATCATCCATGCCAACTATTCCATCTCGTAGAGAATCTAAAAACACCATTCGATAACTTCCGAAAATGTCACTGAACACTCTAATTGAATTACACGCATAATAATTCCTAGGATGTCTCTCCACTGCTTTAATAATAACATCAATTATTCTTTTAATCATTTGATTTCTCCCCAATAAATGTAATTGGTTCATAACTTGTATGGAATCTTGAACATCTTGATTCTCTAATGGTAATTGAGTCCAAATCTGGCGTCCTAACTTTATAAATTGATGCCATAATAAACTAGATTTGTTGATCTTGGGGTTATCACACATTAATAGGGTCCCCATAACCCACCACCAGGTTTTCAATTGTTGAAAATTAGAGTCATCCAATATGGGCTGAAGTTGGTGATAAATCATTGAATCATTAGGAGTTAATGCCAACTTGTTCATTAAACTGAAATTTGAAGGGGCTGGGAGGGGTTCAGTGGTTATCAACTTGATTAATTGTCCAATACCTAATTGGACATAAACAACCCCTCCTTCAATTATATATTGATTGGATTCATTAAGTGTGAAATGTACGTCTTGAGAAAGGGGTGTTTCTGAATCAAATAATATCTCCATACACTAGAAGATGAGATGTGATTTAATAAAATAAAATAAAATAAAATCAAATCAAATAAAGTGCATATCTAAGCTCAAATCAGTTTGATTGATACATTTTTTTTTCTTCAACATTATGTACTAACTATAACTTTAACTATAAAGTTTAACGGAGTTTCAGCTGTGTCTCATCTCCCTTCTTCCCCTTTGGCTCTTTCTTTCCAATTCGATATAACTTATTTATTTATATAAATACTTGTGATTAATCGTCTAATTCACTAGGTTTCAATAAACCCCCAATAGCCTTCTTTTCTTGTTCCTTTCTCAGTCTTTCAGCTTCCAAATCATCAGCAAATAAATAATCAGTTGCATCCCCCCCAAATTGTTTAATTTGAACAAGGAAATCTCTTAAAACACCCTGGAATTTAACTTGTTGTTGATAACTTCTAAATAAAACATTAAGGAAATTAATCATTTGATCCCTTTCTAATTGAGGGAATGCACCCATAAGCATATTACCTAAATAACCCTTAAGGAATTCTTCATTTGATGTACCCTGAGGTGCCGCATCAGCTGGATAAATAGCTTGATTAATTTCATTATTAACAATTAATTTTAACATATGAGAAAGTAATTGACTTTGATTCTTAAAACTTGCTTTATGATCACTATCAGTTAAAACATAAAAGACATCTGAAATAATCGGGAAATAGAAATGTTTATAAAATCCCATTTGGAATTCTAACTGATTATTTGATCCATTTAATCTTTCAATATTAGTTAATAATTCATCACATAATATTAATCCTGTATTTTCAACAGTTTCATTATTATGTTTAAAAGCCCAAAGGATGGCATCAATAAAACTTTGAAATGCCTGTGGAGGAAATTTAACAAGTGCATTAAATCCCTTTAAATTAATTTCCCTAAGTAATTTGTAAAATTCCACTCTGTGTTCTGGATATTCAGTAAAATCTTTATTAATCATTGATAATGTACATTCAAATACATTACTTAAGATTAAAACAATTTCATTAGGAATCATTTCACCCACCTTATGAACTAATGTTGCTAAACAATTAAGAACTTCAGCATCTCTAGCATCAGGAACATTAGTTTTATAATCTTCTAAAACTGCAGATAATAATGGGGTAACTAAATCTTGAACAATTTCTTGTCCATTGTTAGATTTACCAATATAAGTTTCCAATAAAATTAAGATTTCTCTTTTAATTGTTCTCCAACCTCTAACCTTTGGAGTCTTTGTTGCAATAATACCATCTTGACCAACAGCTTGAGAAATTAAACTTGAAACTGCTTTATAAAGTGATAACATATCAAGATAAATAACTCCTAATTGTGGATAATAATAAGGACCTAATGGACCACAAACTGCAACATTAGTTTTAATAATATTAGCAATAATTTTGACTAAATCAGGATTTGATAATAATTGAGGATCATCTTGAGCTTGTTGAACAACTTGTTGCCATGCAGTATTTGGGAACATCATTAATTGATTTAATAATGGATCTCTTTGAGATTTATTTGATTGAGATGAAATAATAATGGCACATGATTTATAAAATGTATGGACTTGTTGTGGTTGTAAATCAGATGTTGTAAATTGAATATTTTCAATAATATCTTCAATAAAAGGTCTAACTTCACCACTTTGTTGGATAATGAAATGTCTTTTACATTTTTCAACAATTTTTATAAATGTATCACATGCCATATCTTGAACACCCTCATGAGTTTCATGCATAAATTCAAATAATTTATTAATAACTGTTTTAAGGAATTTCCAATGAGCTTTAAGGAATCTTGGGTATTGACCAACAATATACATAATATTTGATGCAACAACAGCTTTATTATCTTTACCCTTTTTCATTTCTGTTAAAGCCAAAAGATCTTTAATAACTAAAACAAGAAATTTCTTTTCACTTTCTTCATCCATTGAACCTGAAATTGAACCAATTGCCCAACATAATGTATTAATATTATGCCAAGACCATTCAGATCCATCAATTTGATGAGCTAATTTATTACTCATAATTTGTTCAGTATTTTGAACATCTAAATGAGTTAAATAAACTAAAACTTCTCTCATTGATTTATATAATTGAATTGTATCAGATTCTCTAACAAATTCTCTAACAATTTCACCTTCATCATTTTCAACAATTAAAACTTCTTCAGGTCTAACCATATTTTCAATCATAACAATTCTCAATTGCATTAAAATATCAGTATAAATATTTCTTCTTAAATCCATACCTTTAAATAATTCAGGATTCATTGCTGCACCATTTGATCCTTGATATTGTAATTGCATTAAAACCGAATTTGTCTTTGGTAATGTTTGAATTTCTTGATAAAGCCCATAAACCAACTTCTGCCAATAATCAAGACAAGTTTTAAATAATTCTCTTTCTTGAATCTTTGATAAATTAATTAGATATTTATGAGCAATTAATAAAAGATCCCTTAATTGACTAACCGATTCCAATGCCATTAAATGATTTGAAAGGAAAGTTGTTAAAAATAAAGCTAAATCTTGTAAGAATTCTTGATCAGGACTTGAAGCATTAATATAAATTGATTTTAAATCTAAATCAGGACCAAAAATTGATGTAATTGAAGTAATACTTAAATTAAATAATTCAACAAATTTTGAATCATATTGTGGAGAAATTAATTGAACAATTTCAATAAGACATTTCAATGTTAAAGATCTAAAAGAATCTTGAGGTAATAATTTAGATGACAATAAAGGAACTAACCCAGTTTCAAAGATGTAACCTAAAGGAATCCATGGGATATACTTTTGAAGACATTTCAAAGTAGAAGAAATTAAACTTGGTCTTTGTGCTTTATCTAAAACTTCATAACATAATTGAACAATTTGTTGAAATTCATTTGCCATTGAATTTTTAAGTCTTGAAGCTCTTGCTTGAGTTAATTGATCACTTGAATAATCAAAGATATCTTCTGACATTAATCTTAAAATGATCATATTATTTTCACAAACATTGAAACCAGCCTTTGAAGATTGAACCAATTCAGGAACAAAATTTGGCCAATTTTCTGGCCAATCTTGTTTAATAATTTGAACTAAAGTTAAATCACATTTAGTAATTAAAGTCTTTTCTCTTTGGAATGATTCATCATCATTACAAAGTGAAATGACCATAGAAGCAATGAAATTTCTAATACCTAAACGTTGATCATCTGGTAATGCCCTCCATTTAGTTTTAATAAGTGAATCTAAAATGGATAAGGCAATGTATTTAGATTGAGGGTTTTGTGATAATTGAAGAATTTTATCTGCTCTAGTCCAAGCATCTGGATGAGCTTGAAATTGGGATAACACTCTTTGTGCTTGTGCCCTATCGGAACTATTACCATTAGGACCATAAAGCGCATCAACAACACGATCAAGGAGTGTCACGTCTGTTTCTTTTGAGAAATCAAGTAATTGATCCATATTTTATAAACACACACAATTAAATTTCTTTTGAAAAATTAGATTCAAATATAGGAATAACCTGTTGTTGTATTTGTTAACAATTAAATTGAACTGGGAAAAGAAAAAAGAATCAATTAAAAATAAAGAAAAAATAACGAAAAAAAAAATGTATATATAATAATCCCAAAAAAAATGGCGGGGTGTGTGAGATTTATGGTGGTGGTTGGATGGATGGATCAAAGGGGATGAAAGT
Organism: Saturnispora diversa; assembly: GCA_030560905.1. NCBI lineage: Eukaryota > Fungi > Ascomycota > Pichiomycetes > Pichiales > Pichiaceae > Saturnispora > Saturnispora diversa. The sequence goes on from JAKTWH010000005.1 coordinate 325,881, forward strand.
AAAAATCAGTTGATTTAAGTTTATATTACATTAGTATACTATGCTATTCTACTAAATTTCTATTAATTCAAGCCCTTTCAATTCTTCTCTGATATTTATTCAATGCCCAGTTATCATCTAATACCAATTTCCCAAATTTACCGGTTCTAAACATATGAACCATTTTTAAGGAGGCACCTATTTTATCAACAACCATAACACCTTCCTTATTCTTATTTAGCATCCCCCCCTTTTTAGCTATCACTTCTAATACCTCTTCAATATTATTAGTGGGTGTTTTCAATCCTAATGTCTCAACATAACAACGTGGCCCCACTAAATTCATTATATATAGTAAATAATCAACAGCGATCAGTGGATCAACCCCCCCAAGGGCATCTGTACTAGGCATGACACTACCAATAAGATAAAGTTGTAATAAGTCTTCCAATCGATTGACTTGAGGTGTTAACACTCCAGGTGTATCATAAACAAGCATTTCAGGCTCATCAAATACTCTAACAACTTCACTAGTAGCTCTTGTAGTACCAGCTTGAAGCCCTGTTCTAGCAACCTTCTTTTTACCTAATTTATATGCTCTCATTGAATTGATTAATGTTGATTTACCAATATTGGGGACACCAACAATAATCATTCGAAGCCCTAATGGTGGTGGTGGCCATAATGTGTTATGAAATGCTTTAAGTTCCTTAAATAACGAGGTCATTGACCCCCTTGCATCAAGTGAGACTGCGCCCTCCTCCCCTTTAAATGAAGATCTATCTTTGTTGGAATATACAGTGATCACGGGTGTTGATTTCAATGCTGATCGTGGCACACTATTTGTTGCTATTGGTGCTCTAGCATCCTTTAAATGGATTATTAAATGAATTTGAGATCTCAATTTATCAAAGACGTCAAGCGCCTTTTTATGATGGCCCTTAAAATGTGCTAATGTTGTTCGATATTGAGGAAACTGAGTTCTTGGAACAAACATGGCATTGATTTATTAAAAACTTTTGTCTTAAATGAAAATAATGATGGTGTTTTTTTTTTCTTTCCCTCTCTCTCTCTCTCTCTTTTATTCTCTTTGTCTTCTTTTCTTTCAGCTTCACGCTCACCATTCTAATTACCTATGAGACTGAGGAGAAGACAAGCTGACATTGATATAGAATCACGTATGATGAAAATTCTTTTAGAAGAACAACATTATCGTCTTTTATCTCTCAAGGCCTTTATAAATTCAATTTATAGCTAGGTCAAACCTTCTGAGCTCAACTAAAATGAGCATTTGCATCTAACTAAAAGATACTAAAGAGAGAAAGAAAGGAATCAGCAAGCAAAACAAAAATCTTATTTTTAACCAGCGCCCTCTCACGTTGGTCTCCTTTTGGTTTCATTGGAATGTGAAGTGAAGTGGCAAATGAGGAAGGTCAGGAGGGAAAAATGAGCATTGGTATGCGATGCTCAGCGAATCTCCCTTTTTTTTTTTTTTTTTTTTTTTTTTTTTTTTTTCTTTTTTTTCTTTTCTTTTTTTTTTTTTTTTTTTTTTTTTTTTTTTTTTTTTTTTTTTTTTTTTTTTTTTTTTTTTTTTTTGTTTTCCTTGCTTCATTTCCCAAAGAGGAAATAAAACTTCAAAACTGATCTCGCACCTCGGGAGTATGGGTCTCCCGTTTTGAGAATGGATTTTGAATTCATGTTATGATTTAATGATCAATTGTTAGGTGTATGTCCATTGAGTTGCGATGGACTGAGCAGTTAAAATAAATACAGTTTTGTTATTCTTGGGAACCCACTTTACTCCCATGAGTGAATTTGCTGCCTCCCCCCCCTCCCTACATCTTTTTGGTTTTCGCCATTTCGTGTGTAGAATTTGAGATGATTACATAATTGTGAATTCTATGTATAATAAAATGCTGAGCGACAGTAGATTTCAGATATATAGAAAAGATTTTAATTGGAATTTTTTTTTACTATGAACAAGTGGAGAACAGCCAATCGTGTAACGAAAGTATTGAATCTGTTGAAAATGCTTAGGTTTACAGTTTGGACAACTATGGGAACGTTAAAATGAGCAATGGCTTACTGTTATTGTCAAGATTTCAAGAAGGTGATGGCACCACTAACATTAGTGATATTGAAAGGACAATATGAATCATCTTAACTCTAAGTGTAGAAGGAGGCCTTATTATAGGCCGCAATGATTCCAGGTCTGCATATCCCGCAGTAAATCACATAATGTAGAATCTCAAGCGGTTATTGTGATTTGCTGAGCATCTCTACACATCTATATAGGTCAAGTTTCATATAAGAATTAATTAACTTGAATGAAAGCAGCAGCATTCAAATTGTTTATCAACATGAAAATAAACTCGCAGTTAAACAACCACATATATTTTTGACTAAGACAGAATAACTCAGTAAAGAATTGGATTGAGTTGAATTCGTTAAGAGTCTCACAGATCAAGTTTAGATGGTCATTGTGATGTTAATAACAATCGTGTCCCGTTATTATTTTTAACAAGGAATTCAATTGCAGTTTCCTGTTGGTAACAAACATATTCAACGTGAATCGGGTCCGCACGCTGATGCGGTTTTGTCCTTTTGTTTTTTGTTTTTCTTCTTTATCTTTGTATGACGTCAAAGAAAAATGACACTGCCCTGCCCCGCATTTTTTCCGACTCCTTTTAACGGAATACCGTTCAATTCTTAAATCCAACTCCGAATGTCATGCTGATTGTTAACTCCGTTAATTGCAAGCAACCCAATTGAAGAGCAAAAGGCCCCCATGATGGTTAATATATGTTGATCTCTTTTCAATATTGAAAAACTTACAACAGGTATCGCTATATCCTTCTTTTAGGGTGTGAAAAGGATTTTTTATAACGGAAAAAACCACATGTTTTGCCAAGATGTTGACAATTGGTCCCGCTTTTGATCGCATCATCTCGAATCTGTAAAAAAAAAGATAAATAGGGCCCTTTTTCCCCAGATTTGTTCTAGCCGCCTAATTGTATTGGCATTTATTATTTAACAATTAACTTAAATTATGTCAACGGAACCAAGAAATGCGGGGGGGTTGTTTCAAACAAATAGTTCAACATCCTCATCATTGAATTCAAAGAGTTCCGAATCTGAACAGCATCCAAATTCTGATAACATTCTTGCAGGTTATACAGAAGATGAAGTTATGCAAATGGGTCGTGATTATGCTAAGCAATATGAATTAGATGAAGAATTATATGCAAAGGCCGCTGCATTATCAAGAAATCCAACAGGCTTTAACTCAATGGAATTCATTACAGAAGAGGAAAAGCAACTTCTTCAAAAGGAAATCGATAGTCCTTGGTCCTTACCAAAAAAATTGTATTGGTTAGCAGCCACTTCCTCTATGGCTGCTGCTATTCAAGGTATGGATGAAACTGTTATTAATGGTGCCAATTTGTTTTATCCTAAGGCATTTGGTATTGGTTCAGGTACTGATAGAGATAATTGGCTTGTTGGTCTTGTTAATTGTGCTCCTTATCTTTGTTGTGGTTGTATTTCTGTTTGGTGTACCGATTTCCTCAATGATAAATTATCTAGAAGAGGTACAATTTTCGCTTGTTCAGTTTGGGGGGCTTTATGTTGTATTTGGTCCGCGTTAACAAATAATTGGCCTGCTCTTTTTGTTGCAAGATTTTTCCTTGGGTTTGCTATTGGTCCTAATTCAACAACTGTTCCTGTTTATACTGCAGAATGTGCGCCTGCTAGAATTAGAGGTAGTTTGGTTATGAATTGGCAAATTTGGACGGCATTTGGTATTATGTTAGGTTATGTGTTTTGTTTAGCTTTTCATACTGTTCCTGATCATGGAATTCATAAGGGTCTTTCATGGAGATTAATGGTGGGGTCTGCTTGTCTCCCTGCTATTCTCATTCTTTTCCAAATTCCTTTTTGTCCAGAATCTCCAAGATGGTTAATTAGTAAAGGTAGACATGCTGATGCTTTTAACTCATTTGCTCAATTAAGAAATTCCAATTTACAAGCTGCTAGAGACCAGTTTTATGCATATGTTTGTATTGTTCAAGAGGGTGAAATGAGAGCTCCATTTTTCAGTAAAATTAAGGAAATGTTCACTGTTAGAAGAAATAGAAATGGTGTCATGGGTGCTTGGGTTTGCATGTTTATGCAACAATTTTGTGGTGTCAATGTTATTGCTTATTATTCGTCAACTATTTTCTCTGAATCTGGTTTCAGTGAAAGAGATTCACTTATTGCTTCTTGGGGGTTCGGTATGTTAAATTGGGTCTTTGCTGCTCCTGCCTTCTTTTTGATTGATAAATTTGGTAGAAGAACATTGCTTTTATTTTCATTTCCATTGATGGCCGGTTTCCTATTAATGACAGGGTTTGCATTCTGGATTCCACTTTATCATGAAAGTGCCAGAGTTGGTGTTATTGCTTTAGGTATTTATTTATTCACCATTGTTTATTCATCCTCTGAGGGTCCTGTTCCATTCACTTATTCTGCTGAATGTGCTGCTCTAAGGGTGAGAGATGTCACTATGTCATTTGCTACTGCTACTTGTTGGTTTTTCAATTTCATTTTGTCACTTACCTGGCCATCCCTTTTAAAGGCTTTTAAGCCACAGGGTGCTTTTGGTTGGTATGCTGCTTGGAATGTAGTTGGGTTTTTCCTTGTTTTGTGGTTATTGCCTGAAACCAAGGGCTTAACATTGGAAGAATTAGATAGAGTCTTTGATGTCCCAACTCACAAACATGCTGCTTATCAAACTAAATCTTTATGGAATTTTATTCAAAGATACGTTTTAAGAAGAAATGTGGCACCTTTACCACCTTTGTATGCGCAAGAACGTGTTGATGTTCCTGATGATTGGGAAAAGCATTCTGTTACCCATATTGAATGAATAATGATTCTACTTTTTTTTATCTTTTATCTAGTTAATGAATTAAGACCTTTAGACATTAATTGTTGGATTAGAGCTTTAATTAGTATTTTTTGTGTCTTGCAGCTACTTTAGTGACACTTAGGTTGTATTACTAAATAGCTCGGGGTCCGACTACTGAGCATACTTAGCAAAGTCCATATATCAAGCAAGTGAGCCACTACGCAAATGGGCTACAACACTTACATGGAAGCTCATATCATAAATTTAGCCAATCTTCTACAAAACCTAGCTAGATTTGGTCTGCGTTGTACCCCCAATCATTCCAGCACATTTATAGTATAACGAATACAAAAATTTTAGTATCCCTTAAAATAATCATCTCACATACACTACAACTCAGTCAGTCTCCTAAAAAGGGGGTATAATCAAATATCATTCCCCTTATCACAAACCAATAACGTCAAAATCATTATCCATTAAAAAATCATTTAATATCCACCCGTCCAAATAATTCATTTAATCATTTTCAGATTTTCTGCTTTCAATCTATTAATTTCCTTCAGCAAATTAGTATTTAATGATTCCACCAATTGGTTTTTCTCTTCTCTAACTCTTAAAACTTCATAGTTACCAACAACACTCTCGATTTGCTTTTCCAATTCATCCTTGTCCGTTTGTAAAGCAAGATTACCTTCTTCACCCTTTTTAATAAGAGTTTTAACCCTCATAGATTCTGCATTCAACTGTTGGAAATTATTTAACATATCATTATACCTATTTTTCAGATCATTTAAATGTAAATTCAATTGTTCATTAGTCTCTGTCAATTCCTTCAATTTATCTGAATCAATATCATTATCATGCAATTGATTATATTCATGAAGAAATCTAGAAATATCAAGATTAATAACCTCATTACAATCATAATATGGTAATAAATGTGTAATAACACTGAGAGGTCCATAAAGAATCAATTTATTGAAAATAGAGGTCAAACTCTTATTTTCATTCCATCTCAGTATATTATCAATCCAAAATTGATCACTGATAATATCTTCATTAGCCTTTTCAATTGTTTGTGCCAATTCTAACATTTTGAACAAATTTGTTTCTTCTATTGACCGAAAGAGAACAAATTTGAATTGGGAATTTTTGTCAACAGATAGTACAAAGTGATGAATAATGAATGCCATTACCAGTGTCACTATTTTATCACCTGAAAATAACAAGATAATAACAACCAAAGGTGATGGTTTTAAATCCGTTCCTAATGAAGTGGATTTTAATAATGAATATATTGTGAATAAATCTAATTGGAATTGCTCCATGATTTCTTTAGTTTGACCCACTTTTGTAGGTTCAAATATCTTATTTAATGAATCAATAATTGCCGTTATTAATTTGAATGATTCTTCATCGTCAATAACACCACTAACCATATCCAGCATTGAAGAATCCACTTGGGACACTTTTAATAATACCTTATATAAATATTTCAAATCTACTGAATCATATTGGAAACTAGTAGCTGCCATTTGAGCATTAATCATTTCATCACTTAAGTCTGGCTCAATAATCTCTGTTGATGACAAGCTACACTTTTGAAATTCCTCTAATGCAAACCCCACCTGAGCTTCTCGTTCCAGAATCATCATTTTAATTGAAGCATCCAGTCCTGGGGGGAATCTTAATGAAGTGGATTTCCTTCTATGTGGTAAATGGGGGGCTCTTGTTGGTAATCTTGGGGGTTCTGAAATATCATGAATTACGCCCTCCTTAACATTGAATTGGGTAGAAGGACTTGCCGGAGTAAAATAAATACCCTCTGTTCTTTCCAACCGAAAGTCATTAGCATCAAGATCCCCACTTGATGGTGCCGCAACCACTATAGGGGGTGGTAAAGATTGTAATTGAGTGATTTGTTGTTCCAATGGCAAATCCGGTAATTCTCTTTCGGGTAAAGGAGGTGGTGTTTTAGGGTCTTCTGATTCATCTGTTGTCACCACTGGGAGAACAAAGCCCTTATTCGACATACTAATAAGTGACCTTTTAAAACAAAGCTAAGGAAGGGATACTAACAATGCGACCACCCTTTTTATTTTTGCACTAAGCATAAGGAGGTTGTCTGTTTGTATGAAATTCTAATTGATACTGAATTGGGGAAGAGGGCGGGTGGGGAGGATGAAATGAAGAGCACCTAATTATTTCATAAGACAAGTCCTTAGGTGAATACCTTCAATCTGTCTTTCCTGATGCTTTGTTTATTGAAAAACCATTTGTATTAACTTTTTGAACAATATACACAGTATAAAAGACATTAATGGGTAAGAAAAATGAAGAATCACATTAACACATGTAAATATGTATTTATATTGACAAGTACTTCATCAATATCCCATCTTTCTGTAATTAAACCAACCCATTATAAGCCTTAGAAACCCAATCGCAATCTCTGTCACCCTTACTTAAACAAACATAACCATCATTATCTGGATACACACATTTCACTTGAGAGTTAGGAAAGGGACAAGGACAATCAACTGGGGTGTCCACACACTGCAATGTATCTTGACATAAAAATCTATCACATTCAGTTGTCATGAAAACGGCTTCGTGATCATGACTTGGTCTTTGCTGTGCTTGTTGTTGATGCTGTTGATGCTGTTGATTAAAGAATTGATCAAAGAATGCCTCTGAGCTTGTAATGAACCCCAACAACGATGCTAACACTGCCAATTTATACATCTTCCCTAACAATCAATAAGAAATTACGTGTTAAATTCAATAACAAAAAATTTAGTCCACCCGAAATCAAATAACATCTACTTTATCTACTGGGAATTTGAAATGAAGTGGCTTGTTGCTTATAATGCCTTGTCGGGTGCCTTATGGAGTTTTGCTCTATTGAATGTCTTGGCCACTTACGCTGTTTTCCCCCAAGACGTGTTTGAATTGACTAATAAATGGACTACTGGGATTCAATGTCTTGCTGTTATTGAAATCATCAATTCTGCTACAGGTGTTGTTCGTTCACCCTTGATGACCACTGTTATGCAAGTCTCTAGTAGACTTCTTGTTGTGTTGGGCATCTGGACAGTTCTCCCATACGCTGCTGGTAACTATTCCCTTGCTTACATCACTGTTCATATTGCTTGGGGGATCACCGAAGTCGTTAGATATTACTATTATGCTTTGAATTTGATGAAAGCTGTCCCAGACTGGTTAGAATATCTTCGTTACAATTTATTCCTTGTTATGTATCCATTGGGAATTTCTAGTGAATGTTATATGATTTACAAGGCTCTTCCTGAAGCGGGGTTCTTGTCTCCATACTATGCATTGTTTTTATTAGTTTCCCTTGTTGCTTACATTCCAGGTGCTCCTATCCTATATTCACATATGCTTCGTCAAAGAACAAAGTTCCTCAAAACTCTTAACAAGAAGGACGAAAAGAAATCCAATTGAATACGTTTAATGACATGTCAGTCTTTTCCATTTATTTTGTATATACATTAATGTTTCAAGAACAATTAAGCTGTAATTACTAGGCCATTGGCATTCCAAGTAGAGTAATTCTTCATCATAGGAAAGTCTGCTTACGTAAAATCAACACTTGGTATTTTGAATCTTTTTTTTTTTTTTTTAGGGGCCATTTTTTTTCAATTTCTTTCAAAGGTGGAAACAAAACTCTTTCTAGAATACCATATAAATGTCACTTTTGAAGGCCTTGAAACACGAATTAAACCTTTACGCCTCAGTGAGGATCCATAATAAGCCATATCTTGTCACCAAGGGTGATCTTCTGCATTTACCATTCAATATCAAATCAGCAAACGTTGGTGACAAGCTTAGAATCAACTCTATCGATACGGTTGGATCTAGAAACTACACATGGAATGGTGTAGTTGATGCCAATCAAGTGTTAGTGGAAGCAGTTGTTGTGGAAAAGAGCAGAGCTCCAATGACTGTTAAGGAAGTGACAAAAAGAAGAAATAGACACGTTAAACATCTCCTTAATAAACCAGCTTATACCACTTTAAGAGTTTCTGAATTGAAACTTGTGGAATAGATTTCATCTTTTACTTGTATATAATTGTATAACCTTAAGTTCTCTTCTAAAAATAAAAAGATATCTCTCAGATTAATTGATTATTGATTATTTAATAAAACTTTCTTCTTATTACTTGATTTGCAAAATGTCGAAAGATCCACCTATGAAGTTGACAGTTGATACGTCATTCAATAGTCAGGGAGATCAGGTGCAAGATGACACGCTGAAACGACGTCAAAGAGTGGGATCCAAGATGAATGTTAGTCCTTTATATGATCAAGTTAATCATAAAACATTATACAAATCACCATCAAATACCACTAATGGACATAAGGATGAAAGAGAGGAAACTGAAACATATTATTATGATGAAGACGGTTCAGATGGGTTCTTTGATCAATTTGCATTTGCCTCAACCCCATCCACTACTAATGCCACCACTAATAATAGTACATTAAAGGGGAAACAGCTTTCATCTAGTTCAAGTGTTGATTCTAGTTCTCAATTTACACATACACATAGACATTCTAATTCTGCTGAATCTTCATTTCAACATAAAAGATCCACATCTAGAGGCTCTATTCACGAGTATGCAACCAATTCATCAAAATCATTCTTTAAATTCTTTAAAAAGAATACTAAGGACACCCAGTTAAGTGGATCAACAGTTTCGTTACCAATGAATTCTAATATGAGTGCAGGCACTTCACCAGTTTCACCAGTGGCTTCTGTCTCCTCAAAATTTAGTAAACGTAACTCATTTGATAAAAGGAAATTGAGTCCATTAATAGTTGCAGATGATGCCACTAGTGATGGGAATGTCACACCCTCTTCTAAAAAGAAATTGTCTAGATCATCATCTTTACTTAGAACACATCGAACATCTAATCCAAAACAACCTAAATCTGCTACATTTGAAAAGCTGGGTCCTGTTGGTAAATTACCCAGTCCGGTTGGTATCACAATCCCAGTCACAACAACTAGTACTATTCATTTCAATGATGATTTAGTTAATCAAACTCATCCAAAATTGGAACCTCCATTACCATCTGAATTGAAACCTATTAAAACGGTGAAATCAAATCCTCCTATTTTAACTAAATCTGCATCGACCCCCCCTATTATTGAAAAGATTTTTTTACCAAAGGTTGAGTTGAATAAAAGGTTTATTTTAATTACAACCAATCATAGAGAATGGAAGTCCGTTGATATTTCAAAGATTGAAGATGTTGCTCAATTCAAAACATTGTTAACGTTAGATGAAAATTCGCAATTATTTTTAACGAATTTTGGTTTATCAAAGGATCTATTGGGACAACCATTAAATGATGATACTTTAAAAACTATTGTGAATGATTTTAAAACAATGGAAGGTGTCAATTACAAATTTTACATATCATTCTTTAGAAAAATTAGACTCAAGAGACCTGAGCATCTACCACCATTTTTATTGGAACCAATTGAAGATCACGGACTGTATAATACTACATCACATACCAATTCAATTAATTCAGAATCGAGCTTAGAAAAGTTCTTATCAACACCTCAACATCTAATATCCACCAAAAGAGACAGTTCGATAGATTATTTAAATTTCAAGGAATTTCAAGACAGAAAACCAAGTTTAACAAGAGCAAGATCCATTACACATTCCTCAGTTACAAGTACCCCGCCTCCATTACCTATTTCTAATCCAGATTCGGGAGCATCTGGTAGCGGGAGTAATAGTCATAGCAACGATCCAAGTACCCCAATAGACACGGCAAGAACAAATTCTTCAACATTTAGAGTGATTCAACCTGATACCCGATTTGTTGATTTTGATAACAAAAGGCCTACACCATTTGCCTCTACTTCAAATCTTAGTACCACCACAACTACTAGGCCAAAGAGAAATCCTCCACCACCTCCAAGTCCAGGGCTAAGTGTAATGGGGTCAATCAGCTCTAAGAACTCTTCATCATCTATACCGAAAATAAGCAGGAGACAATTTCATAATTCTATTAAACAGTTGAATAGATCAAATACCCAAAATTCTCTGTTTAGTGTAAATAACAATAATACCAATGCTAATATAGATCCATTTTTAGAGAATGAAATCACATTTAAATTTGATGATTCTGACGACTGTGAAAATAATGGTAAGGATGGTCAAGGAAACTTTGGTAATGACTACAGTAATGAAACGTCTAGTGATGATGATGACGACGATGATGATGATTTTGGACTATTTTCCAAAAAACCAGAAAGTATTGAGTTGAATATAAGACCACCACCAGAAGTTCTTTATAATAACTTGGAAGTGTTTTTTCCTCAAACAGATTTAGATAAACTTATCATTAATGATGGTATCCAAAGAATGAAAAGTATTAGAATTATTGCCCAAGAAGCTGCTAGTCAAAGAATTCAAAATGGCATACCATCATTGAAGGTGACTAACTCTAATTCAATTTTACCACCCTCTGCTAGATTGAGATCGGGTACAACCGGATCCATTTTACGTAGAAGAAGCACAAAGATGTGGGGTCAAAAGGTCTTTGAAGTGCAGCATGGTCAAAAAATTGAAACAAAAAGAGACAGGAATGGTGTCATTAAAGAGTTTGCATGGATTAAGGGTGCCCTTATTGGGGTGGGTAAGTTTGGACGTGTTTATATTGCAATGAATATTACCACTGGTGATTTAATTGCTGTTAAACAAATGAACAATGAAAATACATCATTTAAGAGGGAAATTAATTCACTCAGAGATCTTGATCATATGAATATTGTGCAATATCTCGGTTATGAAATTAGTGATGTAAATTCAAGTATATTTTTAGAATATGTGTCTGGGGGGTCTATTGGACATTTATTAAGGAAGTATGGTAAATTAGATGAACCAATAATTAGGTTTTTGACTATTCAAATGTTTGAGGGATTGAACTATATTCATTCAAAGGGACTTCTTCATTGTGATTTGAAAGCAGATAATTTATTACTAGAAACTAATGGTGTCTTGAAAATATCTGATTTCGGTATCAGTAAAAGGACAAAGGATTTGAGCTCCCAAATGGCATTTCAGGGTACTATTTTTTGGATGGCTCCTGAAATTATTGATGATCAAAATTATGATTCTAAAGTGGATATTTGGTCAAGTGGTTGTGTATTAATTGAAATGTTCACTGGTGATAGACCATGGAAAACTTTTGAAATTGAGGCAGTTCTCTATAAATTAGGGAAGGAAAAAATTGTTCCCCCAATTCCTAAAGATATTAGAAATACAATGGATACCCTATCTAAGGACTTTTTAAGATTATGTCTTCAAATTAATCCTCAAGAAAGACCAACAGCGGATGAGTTATTGAAAAATGAATTCTGTAAATCTTTTAATTCAAAAGCTTTTAAATTTGAAGATACACAGCTGGCAAAACAAATGAATCAGGTTGAAAGTATGGAAAGCAATAAGTTGGCAACAAGAATGAAGAGTATTGTTAGAAAAATGTAACTATTTTTTATATTTTATAGAAACGAATTAAATAGGTATAAATCTATTATTTTTAGTATCAAATTTGTGAAACCATTCCCCCAAATAGTCACAATCTAACATTGTTAAGAAACTTTTGTCCTCAAAAGTTTCACAGCGGCCCATTATTATATCATAATGGAACAAATAAAAATGGTAATCTTTCCAAACAAGAAGCATTCCATTTGTTTCAATAGCAAGAGTTCTTTGCATAATATCTGCAAATTGAAGATCTAATGAGGATGGGACCAAAACTTCAATTAGCAAAAACCCAGAATTAGTGCTTGTTCTTAAAATATCACCTTTTTGATATTTGAAATGATATTCAAATTTGCAGGGTAGTAGGTCAAGTGCTTGAGTGAATAAATTATTGTATTTCAATCTAAATCTATTGAGCAAACCGTGTGATTCATCCCAAATAAATGCACTTGCCCTTTTGCCCATGTGATAGTCAATAGTAGAAATATGTTCATTTAACTTCAAACAATTCTGAGCACTTTCAACCTCTGGCTTCACCTGTGATTTTAAACTATTAATTTTACCCCTTAAAATATAGAGAAAATCATTAGAAATTAAATTTACTCCTCCAATACATTGATATGATATCGAAATATCAGTAACCATTGTCATACATCGATCATAATGAAGTTTACTATTATTGAAATGAGTCATACTTAAAACTGAGTCCATTATACTGAGAAATATGAATCTCTTCCAGCTGAATTTATTTAATAACGACCTTAATTGTTTGTTGCTTTGAAACTCCATGTATTTATCAAAGAATATTGGAAAATTACCAAATAAATCAGGCCTTGAATTGTCGAATAGACAGATCCCATCTTCTGTGTGCACGATATATGACACTCGATTGTTTTCTTCCACAGAAATGGCTATTTCATTGATTAGGACATTATGAATACTCAATAGTTTGCATAATCTTAAGATAATAGCATTATAAAGCAATTGATTTGGAGCTGCCATTCCCGCATAAACTCTTAAAATTAAATGATTTTGTAAATTACCCTCCTCTATTGGAAGTTTTCCACTTTTCAATTTAGCTTGTTGTTCAATTTCAATATCAAAAAGTTTCATTATAATTTGAATTTTGTTACTAACTTCCAAACTAATCCCTTCCTTTTCAAAATTCAGGCAAAATTCATAGTATTTTGAAATAACTCTCTTGGTAATAATTTCTCTTATACTTAATAAATCATAAAATAAGGGATCGATGAATGATATCATAACATAAACTTCTTCTAAGCATAAATCTTGGATATATTGATCTGAACCCAATAATATGCTTTTATAAGAATCAATAAACATTGATTCGCCACAAATATCTCTCATTCTTGCAGCTGCAGCGATTTGAACAAGTTTGTCATTTCTTTCGTGCATCCATGATTCAAATTGCTCTCCAGTGAGCCTCCCATCTGTAACTTTAAGAAAAGATTCATTACTTGACATTCTTTTTACTATAGGAATGATAAAAGGTATATAACATTCTTTTTTTTCAAAAATTGTGTTTAATCTGGTTTCAATATCTCTTGCATCTAATAAAGCCTCCCTATTGCTTTTCCAACTAACCAAATCCATAACTAACTTTTCTGTAAACTTTTTGTATTCAAACCTTTGAGTACAATATTTAAAAAGTGATCCATCATTCCTAGGTAAATTTTCTGCTTCCTTCGTTGATTGATAATGTCGCCAGTTGTACGATTTCAATTCTCTTGTGTTCAATATTTGATCCCACCAAAACGAGTCCGATCGGAAAGTTTCAAATGCCCTCTTGTTAACAAGACAAATATTCAAAACATCATTTATATCTAAATGATGTGTAATACCAACAAGAACTTCTAATGGTAGCTCTAAAAGCCCCATACCGATGGCTTTAGCAAAAGACTCAGTAATAAGTAGACACAATAAAATTCAGTAAACGCACCAGCCACCAGATTTTTCAATAAACGAGGTGGCGCATGTGATACTTCTTCCAGTTCTATTACGCCTTCTCTTTTACAATCTTGGTAGAAGCTACAAGATGATGACCTTATTTTCCAAATTAATATATGCTATTCTTGGGCTATTTTGGCTGATTTTAGATGCTTGTTGGATTTATGTTATAGCAAATAGAAAAGCAACTTACATTACTCATAAGGACCATATTTTCATTGATGAGAGAGATTTCTTTTGGAATATACTTGATGTAACAGTATTTGCCAACACTAAAAAACCTAATTGCAGATAAAATACACCGACGGTTGAATCTGGTTGTTGCAAGCTCATATAAAAGGACAAGATCAAGCCAACCATCAATTGCTCAGCATGCCATGGAGTTTTGAAGGCAAAGGCAAACACGACTGAAGAATAACGTACTCAAATGATATTTGCTTACTCGCTACATATCAATTTGGTTCATTAGTGGAGTTTTAATTTTACAACCATTTTTGAAGTATAGAAAAGGAATTCAAGAAGTGTTTACTCAATCTTATATCAAACATAAGCGGTTCCATCTGGCTTATACACCAATTTGAAAAAAGAAACAAAAAAAAATACAGTTTTTCCAAAATATTGATAAAGATCTTTGTTACTAATAATAATACTAACTTTGTTCTTCTATTCAATATGTTTTCAATTTAATTTACAATGTCAAAAACAATTTACGCAGGCAAAATTTGGTGATGATATTTTTTTCAGATCTGCAAGGAAAAAAAAAAAAAAAAAAAAAAAAAAAAAATCGAATATTTCAGCTTTTCCCTTTGCTTATAGAATATTTCCACAAAATAATGGCAAAGAAAGTTCAAAAGCCAACTAAGGAAAATAGGAAACAAACAAGAGATAGGGAAAGTGAACAACTTGAAATTCTTAAAGAAAGAATCGAAGAATTGAACCCAGATGATTACAAATCTTTTAAAAAATTTAGAGATTTACCATTAAGTGCAAATACAATTAAAGGTCTTGAAAATTCAGGGTTTACCAATCTCACTGATATTCAACAACAGTCTATTCTTGTGGGGCTGAAGGGTAATGATGTTGTTGCCTCTGCAAAAACAGGATCTGGAAAAACATTGGCATTCCTCATTCCTCTAATTGAAAAGTTGACACATGAAAAATGGAATGAAATGGATGGTCTTGGTGGTTTAATCATTACCCCAACTAGAGAGTTAGCAATGCAAATTTATGAAGTTTTGCTGAAAATTGGTAAGTATCATCAACTTTCCGCTGGTTTAGTCATTGGTGGTAAAGATTATAAATTTGAAAGTGAAAGAATTGGCAAGGTTAATATTCTTATTGGTACGCCTGGTAGATTATTACAACATATTGATGAAAGTGCAACTATGCAAATTGATAATTTACAAATGTTGATTCTTGATGAAGCTGATAGAATTTTAGATATGGGGTTTAAAAAGACACTTGATGCTATCTTAGATCAATTACCAAATGACAGACAAACTCTTTTATATTCAGCTACTCAAACTAAATCTCTTAATGATTTGGTTAGATTGTCCATGATTGATCCAAAATATATTAATACTAGTGAGGATAATCAATTAACACTACCTAAAAGTTTAGAGCAAAGTTGGGTTGAAATTAATTTAGAAGATAAATTAAACATGTTGTGGAGTTTTATTAAATCCCATTTGCAAGCCAAGATTCTTGTTTTTGTTTCATGTTCAAAGCAAGTTCATTTCATTTATGAAACTTTTAGAAAATTGCAACCTGGTATTCCATTAATGAAACTTCATGGTCGTCAAAAGCAAAAGGCCAGATTAGAAACTACAGTCAAATTTACTCAAAGTAAAAATTGTTGTTTATTTGCTACTGATGTTGTTGCTAGAGGTCTTGATTTTCCCGCTATTGATTGGGTCGTTCAATTAGACTGTCCAGAAGATGTTGCAACATATGTTCATCGTGTTGGTAGATGTGCAAGATTTGGTAGACAAGGTAAATCAATGTTGATGGTGATGCCAAGTGAAAAAGAATTTGTTAATAAGTTAGAATCAAAAAACATTGAAATTAAGAAATTAAATGTTAAGAAATCTAAAATTAAAAATATTCAGCCACAAATACAAAGTTTATGTTTTAAGACAGCTGAATTGAAATATCTTGGTCAAAAGACTTTTATCTCATATTGTAAAAGTGTTTTTATTCAAAAGGATAAATCAGTTTTTCAAATTGATAAATTGCCATTAGATAAATTTGCTTCAAGTTTAGGTTTACCAGGTATGCCAAAACTTAAGCTGCCAAAGGTTAGTGAAGAAAAATTGCTCAAATTGAAGGAAAAGAAAAATGCTAACAGAAAGTTAAAGTCTCTTGAAAATGCTAATGAAAATGGTGATATCGAAAGTGATAAGAAGGTGAGAACTAAATACGATAAAATGTTTGAAAGAAAGAACCAAGATGTTTTAAGTGAGCATTACCTTCAATTAAATTCTGAACTTAAAGGTGCTGTGTCTGATGATGATGATGATGATTTCCTTACAGTGAAACGTAAAGATAGAGATATTGATATTACTGATTTACCAGAATTGGCTGTCAATACCTCAAAGAGGGCTTCTAAGCTTGCTCTATCAAAGAAGAAGACTGCCATGAAACAATCAAAGGGTACCAAGATGGTCTTTGATGATGATGGTGAAATGCATCCAGCTTATGAATTAGATAATGAAGATGACTTTAAGGCTGAAGATCCTGAATTACAAAAAACTCAATTCCTCAATACTGAAAAGGAACGTATGGTTGAACAAGATGAAGTTGATAAGGGAGTTGCAAAACAAAAAAAACAGGAAAAGAAAAGAAGGAGGAAGGAATTGGAACGTGCCATGGAAGAAGGTTACAGTTCATCAGAAAATGAGTATAGCGGAGATGGACCTAATATTGATGAAGATTTGGAATATTCTAGTGATGAAAATGAACAACCAGCACAAAAGAAACCTAAATGGTTTCAAACTGATAAATACAAAAATAGAGATGAAATTGATAATAACATTATTGAAATCGAACAGCCTGATACCATTAATGATTTAGAAGCTTTAACAGAAAAGTTGTTGAACAATTAATAAATAGTTTTATTTTTACTCTGCTCCTCTATACTAAAAATGATAACATAATAAACCTAGATTCAGTATGAATGATAAAGCCAATTAAGCTGAACACAAGAATATCTGTGCTCCAGTTAATTTTTTTTTTTCCTTTTAAATTCAAACCACTGTTAAAACGTTTATATTAAAGTAAAAAACCAGCTATAAATAATGATTGCATTGCAAACCAACCCCCGTCCCCGGTAAAATCATGAAAGTACAAAATGAGGCACTAAATTGTTTTGTTTATTTACCTATTGGTTATATTCCCAATTACTTAGTCTTGAAAACGGTATTTTATTCCTAAGCCAACAAGAAAAGGTTACATAGTTGAGTAAAATAAAAGGCTCGATCTATATAAAGAGCACTCAAAATAAACCAAATTTAAGTTTTTAGATTGACTATACATGTGTACATATCCTTGTAAACCTTATATTACACATAAGAACTGTAGCCACTGAAAATGTTATTGTTTTTGCGGTAAATATATTTCAAAATTTCATCCGCAATCCAAACTGTACTACTAATAACTACTAAATAAAATAAATCACCCAATGACAAAGCTTCTGTTTGAAAAATTTCTTGGAAAAAAGGCACATAAATAGCACATAGTTGACCCAAAAGAGACCCACCAACAGCATAATTAAACATCATGTTTGAGAGTCCCAATTCAAAAACTGATTTAGTTTTTGATCGACATGACAGGGCGTTAAACATGTCAAACAACACAAAACATGTAAATGTCATTGTAGTATCCCTACGGGTAATCGAATCACCCATTTCTCTAACATAAACATACATTGTACCTAAAATAACAAAAGCGGCACTTCTTAAAACTCTTTTAATAACTTCCATTGTCAAAACATGGTCACTTCTTTTTCTAGGTGGTTTCATCATAACTTCTTCATCAACAGGTTCCACACCAAGAGATTGTGCCGGAGGACCATCCATAATGATGTTAATCCAAAGGATTTGCATGGCATTTAATGGATTTGGCAAATTAAAAAGAGTACCTAGAGCCACCAATGAAAGGGCAGCAACAGATGTTGACAATTGGAATGTTAAGAAACTTTGAATATTATTAAAGATACCTTTACCTTCTTTAATTGCTTGCAAGATGGTAGAAAAGTCATCATCGGTCAGGACCATATCAGCAGCTTCCTTAGCAACGTCAGTACCATTAATACCCATTGAAATACCAATATCTGCCAACTTCAACGCTGGAGCATCATTAACACCATCACCAGTCATAGCAACAATATCACCTCTTAATCTAAAGGCTTGAACAATTTTAACTTTATGCTCTGGGGTGGTTCTAGCAAAAATGGAAACAGCTTCAATTACATTGGAAAGTTCATCAGCATTCATTTGATCCAATTTGTCACCAGTCAAAACACAATTGGCATTGACTGGCATCCCAATTTGAGTAGCAATATTTAATGCGGTCTTTTCTGAATCACCAGTAATCATGATCACACGAACGCCACCCCTCATAAGAGATTCAATGGATTTTTTAACTTTAGGTCTAGGAGGATCATTCATACCAATTAAACCATTGAAAATTAAATCCTTTGGTTCAGTTGTAAACTCTTTTTTATTCTTAGCAAACCCTAAAACTCTGAGTCCCTTATCAGCAAATTTATTGGCCATATCAGTAATAGATTGAATAACAGCAGGAGTTAATTTTTCAATTTCACCATCCTTATTATAATAACTTTTACACATTGATAATATTTTTTCAGTAGCACCCTTAACGTAAGTCTCAGTAGTCTTAGTATCAGCTGAATTACAAGTAACAGCTTGATACTTTCTAGTTGAAGAAAATGGCAACTCGTTAACTCTATGATATGAATCTCTAACATCACGAAGTCCGTATCTGGTCATAGATTCCACAATGGCAATATCAGTAGGATTACCCTGGAATTTTTCCTTTTCCACTGAATACTTTGAATTATTACATAGGGAACCAGTATTCAATAAGATTTTAACATCATTTCCTAAACTTTCAGCAAGAGCATGATTTTGACGTATGTCATCATGTTCCTCTCTCAAAGTTAAAGACTCATCGCCCATTGAAACAGTCCAAAGTGATTTAACAGTCATATGATTTTGAGTTAAAGTACCTGTTTTATCAGAACAAATAACGTTAACGGAACCCAATGTTTCCACAGATGGTAATCTCTTGACAATAGCACGTTGCTTGGCCATTCTCAAAACTCCTAAAGCAAGAGTAACGGTAACAATAATAGGCAAACCTTCAGGAATGGCGGCAACGGCCAAGGAGACAGAAATCTGGAAAACATCCAACCAGGATCTACCTTGAATCACACCAATTAACCCAATCACACCAATAACAGCAAAAGAAAACATAGACAATTGAGCACCTAGCTTATCCATTGCATTTTGCAACGGGGTCTTTGGTTTTTCAATACTAGACATCATATCAAAAACAGAACCAAAGGCAGTTTCTTTACCTGTACCAACAACAATACCGGTCCCGTGCCCTTCTCTAACCATAGTACCCATAAACGCAATATTTCTTCTTTGGTTAATAGAGGTGTTTGGATTGTTGACTGTTTCAGTGGATTTATTTGACGGCTTTGTTTCACCGGTCAGATTACTTTCATCGACTGTTAAATGGACTGCTTCAGTTAATCTAACATCTGCGGGAATCCTGTCACCAACAGCAAAATGAATCAAATCACCAGGAACCAAATGGTTGGCTAAAATGGTTTCAGTTGCACCATTACGGGTCAAATGTGCCATTTCAGGAACTAACTTGTTAAGGGCTTCTAACGACTTTTCTGATCTATATTCCTGGACAAACCCCACAGTCACAACAATAAGAATGGCTGCTGTAATTGATATAGCGTCATCAACATTTCCCATAATGAAAGAAAGGACAGCAGATCCGATTAGTAACAGAATCATGGGGTCTGAGTAAAATGTTTCAATAAACTTCCATAGTAAAGATTCTTCTTCATCTGAATCTAATTCATTAGTTCCATGCCTGGACCTACGTAAAATAATTTCTTGTGGATTGGATAAACCCATTTTAGGGTCTGTTTGAAGTTCAGAAACAGTTTCATCCACCGACAGAGTACAATACCTACTCGAAAGTGACTTTCTCATCAATTGTTCCCCTTCTGTCGAGAATAGCACTTCCTTCTCTTTATCTGAATCAAATTCAGCTGCCCCCACCGCATTTGAACCAATCAATGACGTAGAATATGGGTTGTCTGACATGCCCGATCGGTTTTCAGCTAAGAAATTGTATTAGACGTGTGTGTTTAATTTAAAGTTGCAGACGATGAAAAAAAAACATTCGCTATTCTTTTATGTAAGCAAGACCCTTTATTAAAGCTCGGCATTTTTTGAATCATGCAAAAAGCTAAACGATGGCCCTCTATAGTTTTATCGCAAGCGTCGCAATTTGTTTATTTAAGAATTGTTAGTAATCAATTGATATTCTAATGGATACCTTTTATTTAATTCAATATCCAAAAAAATCAATTTGTAAAATGATCTAATTTACAAGTGTCTGTTAATGAGAGAATGTGACATCACAAGGATTGATATCGTCGTTCATTTTTTCCTTTATAAATTATATATATTCAACATCAAATAACGCCTGCTAGTTCATTGCTTTGCTTACGACATTTTGAAGGCGATTAGCACTTTGAAGAGCGGTGATCATAGCATCCTTACGTTCCAATGTAACTCTAAGGTCTTTGATTGTTTCTTCCAAGTCCGCAGTTACAACCTTCAAAGTCAAATTTTGATCTGTTCCTAACTTTCTAGAAGAAGCTAAAGTTAAATCATCAGTCTGGTTAAGAGAATCAAGTTCTATTTCTAATAATCTGACTCTATTTTCCAGATGTGATATATAAGAGGCCATTTCATTAGATTTGTGCCTTTCTTCAAAAAGGTCATTTTTCAGGGATTCAACAATCACATCAAACCTTCCACGAGTGGAAACATCTGCTAACGTATTAATTTGTTGTGACAGCAGCTGAATATTTAGATCAGTGGACTGAATGCCACTTTCATCCCTCCCTTCTTGTAATCGTTTCAAATGTTCTATTTGTTCACTTAATACTTTATTTTCCGCAACAACTTCATGATATCGTTCGTCCATTAATGATCCCCGTATATCCATCCCCTCTGGGCCACCACCGTAACTGGAAACAGGACTATACACGTTGACATTATCTGAAAAGGGGCTCATAACAGAGGTGCTATTGTCAACAAACAATCTCAAGGCACTCAATTCTTCCAATAAGCTTTCATTCTCTTTTAATAAGCTCAGTACATCCCTGTTAACTTCTCTTTCATTCCTTTTAACGTTTAAAAGAACATTTTTAGCCCTCAGACCAAATCGAAGTGTATTGGTAGTTTCTCCAATAACATTACTCCCTAAATGGATTGTACATAAAATGGAAACAATTGACCCCCCACTCAAAGATGGTTGAAGTAGCCGTGTTAATTTTGAATCTCTATATGGTATATGACTAATGCTTAATGAATCTGTTGAGGAATTCTGAGATAGTTGGGATAACTTTGTAATTACCGTTCCTAATGCTAAAAGGGATTTATTAATATATCCTCCTTCTTTTCTTCTATCTGTTCTTGTTGTTGACCTTTCACTACCTGCTAAATCGCAGAAGTTCAAACAACTCACTATTTCCTTTTTATTATCATTATTAGTTTCATTTTTATCAACTAAAGCCACCTTTAGCTGAACAATCAAATGAGATCTAGATGATCTCTCGTTAAAATCAGTAGTGTCCACTCTTCTTAAACTCTCTCCAAGAGTTATCAAATCTCTTAAATCTTCAATGTTGGTTGTTTTAACCTCTTTCAATCCTAAAACTTTAACTCCAAATTTAGGATCGTCTACAATCCGTAAATCATCTTTATAATTGCTTCGCTGATCTGATGCCGATCTTGAAGACAAAAGAGAAGATTTTCTCCCATTGTTTATAAATGTTGCTGATGTTGTTGAAGTTAATGTTGAAGGTTTTTCTGTATTCAATAAATCAATGATCTTTTCATTATAGATTTCCAAAATAGATACATTAATATGGTTCACCTTGTAAGTAGTTGAATCCCCATCACTATCAGTGAATACGTCACTATTTAGCATCCAATTTTCCTTGGATTTTACAGGGGTTGTCATAACAGATTGTACATGCTGAGTATTGAACAATGTACTAATTGATTTTTCAACGAGGCCCTTCATTGAGTGAGTTTTCCCTGATCCTGTCATACCATAAGCAAAAATAGTCCCGCTAAACCCATTAAGACAATCTCTAATAACTGGTGCTGCAACTATGTCATAAATCTTATCATCTTCATCATTTGGTGAGAAGACATGATCATAATGGAAGACACCCAGTTCATCACTAATAATTTCCGATTTTTCTGATGACAGTTGCCACGGACAATCCCTTGCCCGTTCAGATAGTGGTCTTGGACGGACAGCAACTTGAATCCTCACATTGTTGTTGTTATTATTAATATTGTTGTTAGGATCGATAGATCCATCTGCGTAGATAGTACTCAGTGATGAACTTGAAACGCGCCGCCCACTCAGTGAGGATTGGGATGATTGTCTTGAAACTGTTCTTGATCCACATTGTGATCTGTTTGTTAATCGAGAAGTTGATGATGTTATTGATGGAATACTCATAGGAATTTGGCGTTGCGGAAACCTTCCTGGTGTTACATTCCTATCGCCTAGGGAAGACTTCGATCGCCCAATATTAGAATGTGAGGGTTTCCTGGGACCTGCACTTGACAATTCCCTCCTTGAAATGGCAGAAGGAGGTCTAGTAGGTGTGTACATGCAGATTAGAAGTCCCTTGTTTATATAAAGAAGACGTTTTTTATATTGATGAGGATTTATAAAGATTTGCTCATGATAAATTAAATATACAGTTATAATTAAAGTCTCGACCAATTGATAAGAACTGGATTAGCAGTAGATACGTTACGAGCCAAAAGTTTTGTTTTCTTTTGTGGTGCTGATTCCTTTGAAATTGTAGTCGAATCAACGAAGGCAATTCCAGTGGATCTACCTTCTACTAAATTGAAAGTTGAACTAGAAACAAGACCAACTAAATATTTGATATGAGGAACAGTAAATTGTGGGCGATACTTTTGAGGCTTACCCACAATTGCCAAAATATCCTCATCCTGTTCAAAATGCAATTTATCTTCTTGGTCCTCTGGAAGGATATAAATTCTGGCATTTGGTTTGACATTACCAACAGAGGAGCAATAAAATTTAATTGGGACTATAGTTAAAGGAGGTAATGATTTAATATTAAAACACAGATTCTGTAATACATCTCTTGAAATAGAATTTTTTTGTCCATTGTCTAATTGAATTGGGAAGAATTTAACTAATAAATCATGCTTGTTCAATTCTTTCAATTGTTCTTCTGTTGATTGGATGGCTTTAACAACAACATTAATATCGCTATCTTGTTCAGGAATGAGGTTCATTTTTTCATCTCTTTTGATTTCCTTCATTTGTAATTTCGGAGCCCCGAATTCTTCAACTCTTTGTGAGGCCAACCTTAATACTTGAAGACCTCTCCAATCCAACCCATATGGTGATAAAGTTTCACCCAATTCAGTTGGTGACAATTTCAATTTAGAGTATTCCACTCTCTTACTTTTTGGCCTTTTTTTCCATTTATGTTCCATAATGTCTTTTTCTAATTGGCATTGAATAAACCCATCAAAGGTGAACACCAAATCAGACCAGCCTAAGGCACCACGCTCAAATTTCAATTGTTCTGATTGTTTCAAACCACCTAATTGAATATGTGGGACTTGCATCAGGGTGTACCAAAATGGCATAACCCAAAACCAAGGCAACATCACTGTCCATTCATTTTGAGTTTTATAAAGCACAGCTGGAATTGAAGCATCGGTGGCCTCTAATGGGATGGCCTCGCCAAAATGAAGAGACCTACGACGAGATAGCAACTTATTACTCAATTGATTGCAATAGGATTCATTTCTCTTAACAATATCGAAGAGTTTGGAAGAACTTAAATTGAACTTTCTCAAAGAAATGATAACATCCAATATATCTTCATTGTCACCAAACTTTGGTGCTGTGGGTAATATTGGAGATGACCAAAATCTAGGATCTGCAAGATCAAAGGAAAATAAAGATCCGTCAGGTATTGCATCAATGTCATTTAATTTAAACAATTTCATAAATGAATCAAAATGCTCGTTATCATTATCTGCATATCTTTTATGAAAAATAGATTGCAATGATGTAATGGACTTAGGACCAGTAATAGAAATGGACCCAATGGAGTATTTGCAGTCATGAATAGTGACAGTGTCATCATTTTGAAAGTGATTTAAAACAGAGGCGTAAACCTTTATGTGAATTGAGGGATAACTTCTAATGATTAGCTGAGTTCTGGAATCCTGTATAGACCATAACAAGATGGCCCTCCCTAATGGATTAACGTCATCTTCTAGATACACGTATCCCTCCCAAGCACATCTACCAGAAGCCCATTTGGGCCTTGAAGCTTGATTATGGGTAAATGTTTTGACAAATTGTAACAACTTCTCTTGAGTAGGAGCATTGACAATAGTGGTGCCAATAAAAGAAGTGTCTTGTGCTACACATCCATTCAATCTTCCCGATCTACTGGTATTTCTAAAACACTTTTGAGTTGGTTCGTAGGGGATATTCCAATTCCAACGTTTAATCATTTTGGCTCTTTTAGCGTGCCAAACATGAGTGGGAAGCCATTTAAAATGGCGCTGACGTGTAGCATATTTCAGTGAGGATACTCTGTGAATAGTGGATTGTTCATTAACTCCAGTATTATCATAAGCACCCGTTTGATTTTGTAACTTATTATTGATACATTTTTTAGCTTGCCATTTTTCCAAGTCAATTATTGATGAATCATCTAAATCCTTTTCATCATCTTGAGACTGATCATTTTCCTTCAATTGTTGGATTTCCTTTCTTAGTGCTTTAATTCTGTCACCCATTTTCATATCTTTAGCGCTAACCCATTCACCAGATAACAAATTCCCCTCTAATTTCCATTTAGTTGCCCATTTTAATAATTTCATCTTCCTATGAAGTCTCCATCTCAACCTGCCTCTACTTGGCTTTTTGTTAATTGGTCTACCAGATAATGTAACACCCTTAGTACCACCCTGACCATCGACTGATTTAACGCCCATTTCCTTCACCGCCTTTCTTCTCATTCTCTTTGGAATTCTCTTAACGTTATGACTAGCTGTCCTTCTTCTCATAGAACGTGGTAAATTTTGAAACACTCTAGTTGATCCAGCGGCTTTGGATTTTATCATAGCTTGTTCTAATGTTCTTATTTCAAATTCTCTAGCAGCAAGAAATTCAGGAATATCTAATTTATTGGGCACAATTTGAGATTCAATCACCTTCTTTGCGGTGTTTTTCCCCCTTGGAGGATTAGTAAATGCTGGATCATTAATATCAAGTCTGATCTTTCTTGAATTGTATAATCTATCTCTTTTACTTAAAAAGTTATTTTTATCAGGAACAACAATTGGTAATCCATTTTTATCACCACCTTCTGACATCATTAGATTAAATAGAAGGATATGGTTCCCAAAAGGATAGAATATCAAAAAAGTCCACAAAAAAAAGGGGTTATGAATCCTTTACATACTGAAAAATACATAATATTTTTTTTTTTTCTCTCTGCTTCATTTTTGGCACATGAGCTCAGCATTTATGACAACTTATAACTTATCAAGTATCTGTGTATTATATTTATTTTAATAATTATGCAAGTTTATAAAAAAGAGTTATGCTTTTCCTTTCCGTTTTACCTTTTTTTTGTCATATATTTTTATTGTCCTACGTTCTCCCCGAAAATGTAAAGATATTTCCCTTTAAAACTAAACTAATGCAGGAGTTTGAAATGCACTGAGTGGACCACCACGTTCCTTCAATTTGACCAAACGTGCTATCTTTTCTAATTTAGCACATTTTCTTTCTAAATCACTATTATGTTTCATAATTTCATCCATTGATGCAGCCCAAAGATCGAGTCTCTCTTGAAGAGAATGTTGATTTTGCTTCAACATTTCTCTCTCCTGTCCCCAATGATGTTGATTTAAATCGAACTTTCGTTGTCTTTCCTCTAATTCATCTGTAAATTCCTTTAATAATTGATGTTTTAATGATTCTTGTTCTTGTAATGATATTTGTTCCTTGTGCTGTAATGCTAATTTTAATTGTGATTTTAAATCATCAATTTCATTTTGGTATCCTATCTCCTTTTCTTTCCATGTTAATTCTAATTGTAACTTCAATTTCATTTCATGTTCCAAATGTGCTATGCGTTCTAAACAAATATCATATTTATCCTTATAAAGCTTAATTTCGTTCTTCAATATCCTAATAGAGGATTCAAGGGTATCATTTTCAGTTTCTAAAATTGTTAATTTTGATTTTGTTGGAGATATTAAATTATCGTTAATATTGATGTTAATCGGTTGAAGTGGTAGTCTTGATCTCTTTCTAGGTGAAACACTGTTAGATCTTGATCTTTCTATTGATTTTAAACTTGTTTGAACCAATTGATCCTTTGCAGTTTTCAAATCCTTCTTGGTACTTATTAATGTATCTGTCACCTTTCTATATTCTTGTGTTTGAAAATCCAGTTTACCTTTCACTTCTTCCAACTGTGACTTCACTTGACAAAGTTCCTCATCCATTAATTCTTCCATATGCTTAGCTTCATTTGAAAATAAATCAAACTCCTCTTCTAATTGATTAACATGTTGCAATAATTCCTCTTTACTTAACTTATCTAAACCATTTGACACCATCCCTAAAGCTTATTAAAATAAAACAAAAATGGGGGAGGGGCTGTGAAGAACCTTAATAAAAAATAAGAATGAACCAAATGAACTCTGTTTGACACCTTCAACTGATTTATCATTTCCCTAAAATACTCTCATTTCCAAATTGGGTGTTTCTTTGTTTACAAATTCCCCAATTAGGAAATCTTTATTTTTGGGTCTTGCTGGATTACGTAATCTGGGGCTTTCTTATTTTTCCCTTTTTTTTTTTTTTTTTTTTTTAAAAAAAAAAAAAAAAAAATTTTTAAAAAAAAAAAAAAAAAAAAAAAATTATCAAAAACTTTCCATAACGGAAAACGAGTCACCAATACATTCAAAATACATATGCAAGCTAGTGTTGAACGTCGTCGGGGATCCTTGTTGGACTTCCAAGAATATTCATCACCAGAATTAGAAGCATCATATTCACCTATTAAGAAACAACCCCATTCACCGAATCTTGAGGGGACAGTGTCCACAGCGACAGCCACAGAAATACAACGGGGACAAGATAATCAAATTAAAGGAGAAGTAGAAGAAGAAAATGAAGAAGATGAACATTCAGATGGTGTTCAACATCATGCACAACATTATCATCAATCGATTCCACATTCACATCCTCAACAGCAAAGCTTTGCTCAGGTTCAATTCAAAAACTATACTGTTTCATCCATTAATAATAATAATAATAATAATAATAATAATAATAATAATAATAATAATAATAATAATAATAATACCATCATGACTAACAATGATTCCAATCCAACTTCTAATATAAATCTTAATGAAGAGAGGAATTACCCCACGCCAAATCAAACACCGACACCAAATCAGTTAAATACTACTTCTAATACAGATCTTGGTCGAAGGTCCTCTATTGGGGTGTTACCACCCGATACAATGGGATTAACAGACCCCAATGGGATTCCCTTTCTAAGTAGAGACTTTGTTGTTAGAAGAATTAGTGAAGGTGAAACAGG
Source organism: Saturnispora diversa (assembly GCA_030560905.1). Taxonomy (NCBI): domain Eukaryota; kingdom Fungi; phylum Ascomycota; class Pichiomycetes; order Pichiales; family Pichiaceae; genus Saturnispora; species Saturnispora diversa. Next base: position 354,247 of record JAKTWH010000005.1, read on the forward strand.
TAGATTAAAAGAGGAATTAAAATGTGAAGCATGTGGTAAAGGATATAAACATATAACATCATTAGCAAAGCACCTTTGGGAACATACACCAGAATGGCAAAAGACAAAGAAATTTTCCATTAGTAAGCATCAACAAGTGCAATTATTAGAAGCTGCTAGTATTTTATGCGGATTGGGTGAAAGACAAGAGTTAACAGTGATACCTGCTATAAACCCCCATTTAAAAATGAATAGAAAATCTAAAGTGGAATCAAAAGCTAGTAAAAAGACTAGAAGTAAATCTTTTAGTGCCAATGTTACAGTTACTCCATTACCTAGAAGGGATTCACTTTCCTTAGATAAAAATATGGGTGTTGGGATGATCAGTAATAGAAAATTCAGTGGATCTTGGAAACCTCCTATTGGATTGACAAAGAGTGGATCTATAACAGCATCTAGAAGGGGGTCATTATTGGGGAGCTTAATTAAAGAGGAAGATCATGAAAGAACATTGGTTTCAGGATTAGGATTGGGATCAGGTAATGAAAAGGATCACTCTGATGTTATCTACGATTCAGAAGATGACAACTAAATGATTAGACTAAATGTTGTTAATATAAAATAATAAAACTTTTGTATGACTTAAAAAATATATATACCACTTTTGTTATGATAAATGAACATTTATGTATGCACATTTACAACTTTATGAAATACGTAAGCACTACTTACTTCATTTTAATAGAGTAAGTAAATAATGTACAATGTATAAATACAAAATTTATATCTGTGTCTAGAATAGAATACAATACCAAACAATTAAATCAAATCAAATCAAATCAAATCAAATTCAATTCAATTGGTGGTGGAAAGAGATAGAGGGGATAAATTAAAACCTCTTAAATTCGCAAGTGTCACATTTAATCAATTTTCTCTCCATTGGTGACTACATTTAGTACATTTATAGAATGTAGTCATTGGTTCATCTGCAGATCTAATTTGTAATTGGAAGAAATATGCATGATCATTACCACAGCTTTCCACTGGACATTGTGCCACAGTTTGATCAACATTATCCCATGCTCCTTCTCCACCTAACACATCATCAACCTCCTTTCTTGGAAGATTCTTCCTTTCATACATTTGCATACCAATAATAGGAAATTCGTAGGGACAAGTAGGACAACAAAATGCATTGGTCCCCGTTGTTGAAGATCGTGATATGATTAACATGTTAGAACAATGAGGACAGAAAGTCAGCATATTGGTTTATTTATATAAGGAAAAGTTATGGGTCTTTTTTTGTTAGTGTAGTGAAAATTTTTGATCTCCTCTGAGCCAAAATTATAGTGAAAGCCGTTGGGGGTAGATGGGGCAAAAAGGGGTTGATTTAGTTTAAGTAACCGGTCAAGAAATATAAACTAATCAATTTATGATAACTCTTGTGTTTTGTATTAAAAGCCCCATGTGGTTCTTTTATTTGTATTTTTGGGTCTTCATCTTTTCAAAGATTCAGGTCGGGCTCCATGAGCTTCAGAGCAAATGGTGATACAACACGCCCTTTGTCGTTGGTAGAACAATTTGATTTCTAAAAGATTTGCAATACCTGAAAAGCCTAAAGCAAAATAGCATTTGAATTAGCATATATAAAAACCTCTTCCAATAATTAAAAAACCGAAATCCATCATCACAAATTGTATATCGGCTTCAATATGTTCCAAAGGGCCTTTTAATGATTTTAGCACTCTATCTTTACTGAAGTAAACCTAATTTTAATGAAAATAGTGTCTAATTTTGGATTTTAGCCCTTTGCAAGGTATATGATCTTATATTGTTGCAAATACCCTTAAAAACCCTTTAAATTCATTTTTTCATTTTTTGCTTAATCTCAAAATGGCCGACTTTGATTTTAGTTTATTAAATCAGAAAAGCCCAATTATAAATCACTTAATTTTTCTAAAAGAGAAAAAATACAACTTCATTACTTTTCTAGGTTTAAATATATTATTAATACGCATGCATAGTTTTAAAGAACATTTCTTAGAGGTAACTGTTTTAAAATTCATCAAATTAACAGTCTTATATTAATATTTTTTTATAAGAAAATATTGAATTTACAAATTTAGACATTTTCTAGCTTCTATGGTTAAATTATCTATCACAACTCTTTTTATTTGTATACATTTGTTCCCTAGTAGCCTTTTGTTCTTCAGGCTCTAATGGGCATTCAGATTTTATTTTTTATATCAAGATTCAAAAGGGAAATTCATTACTTTTTTTATATCAGCTTCATCATAAAACGACCCTCCATTCAATAGAGGCAATGAACAGTTTTGAAGCCTCATTTGGTTGCCTTACAAATGGTGTCTGCCAATTAAATTTCGTGACAATAATGAGCTTCCTATATTTTTCATCAAAGAGGGAAAAAAAAATACCCCAATAAGAGTACCTTTTCACTTAGCAGCCCCCTCCAATAATAAATGATTGGTAATAAGGGAGTTAACGAAGATCCCAAGGTTAAAGTTGAACAAAACCGTACTAAAAATTCCTCTGACAAAAGTGCAGTGTTCTCATTTGATTTGCCAGGCTGGGATGAAGCTCCTGACTTTCAATTCCTTAACAATGATATGGGATCGCCATTTTCAAATGCAATGTCTCCGCTGAATACAGGAAACCAAGCAGGAACATTATTCAATCATCAACAACCGGCCCCATCAAATATTGATTATTCTTCTCAATTACAGCATTATCAAAATCTCTTAATGGAAACTCAATCAATGCTAAATATGAAACAACAGATCAGTATCAATAACGAAGGAAATCATAGCAACGAAGCTTCAAAAATAAATACAAATAATACTAATCCAAGTACAGGTGATTTTGGTGGAGTTGATTCTCCTAATTTGGCCCATTTAATTTCTTCTTCTAATTTAGTTTCTAATAAACAATTGTTTCAACAACCAATTAATTTACAACAATCACAGTTCCCTCATATGACACAGAAACCATCATCATTATTGTATCATGATTCTCCATCTCATTTAGATATAGGCACACCAAGTTCAACTTCGGGACCGATAGCCAAAAAGAAATCAGAGCCTCCTCAACCAAGGACAAAAACAAGGCCTTGTGATCATTGTAGACGAAGAAAAACTAAATGTTTAACAATACCTGAACAACATACATGTAAAGTTTGTCAATCTAAAGGCTTGAAATGTACATTTAATGAAAATGCAACAACTTCTTTAAAGAGGGGGATGAACGCCAATGCTAATGATAATAATAAGAGATTGAAATTAGAAGATATAGATCCACCTCCAAATGTTCCTGTTAGAGATGTACACCCTGTTAGTGATTATTCAACATTACAAGGAAATTCTCTTTTGAAAAAGACATTAAGTTTACAATATCCTCGGTCTTCATTTTATGTGGGACCCACTTCCATTTATGATCCAATATTTTTAGAAAATGTCATTTTAGACAAGGTGGATCAATTCAATTTAAACAAAACAGATTCTATTAGAAAAGTGGCAAGTAACGTTCAATTTGCATTACGTGATGATTTTAGTGAAACTCTTTATGAAAGATCAGAAAGAGATTCCGATACAGTGGAGCAATATGTGGCACCTCATGGGAAAACCCTTATTGATCTTTATTTTCAAACAGTACACCCATCTTTCCCCATTTTACATAAAAAGATCTTTTTAGAGAAATATGCTAGAACTCATCGAGAATTTGGAGCACCATTATTGGCAGCAGTTTATCTGTTAGCAATTCAATGGTGGGATTACGAACCAACTTTATCATCTTTCCCCAAACCTAATGTGGTGGCATTACATAAATTTGCCATGAAAACATTTTCGGATGTGATCTTGAGACCAAAATTAAGTGCGGTTCAAGCGGGTTTATTATTACTACAATGTCAAAATTCTAGAAGTAATAAGAATTGGTTATTGACTTCACAAGTTGTTGCTTTATCAGAGGAACTGGGTCTTGGACTAGACTGTTCCCATTGGAGATTACCTAAATGGGAAAGAGGATTAAGGAGACGGTTAGCTTGGGCTGTTTACATTCAAGATAAATGGTCTAGTTTAATTGAATCAAGACCCTCGCATATTGATGAAGGTATTAATTGGTTAGTCAAACCTGTTTGTGATGAAGACTTTCCTGAAAAGTCAAATGAACATAATCTAGGTGGTGGTATTGTTGGATCAGATATTGAGTTGGGAAAGGAATGTTTCAGACATTTAATTTCACTTTCTATGATTTTAAGTGAAATTCAAGACACATTGTTCACAGCAAAAGCCATGCTAGAAGTTCAAACTATTGATCAGATTCTTCCAAGGGCTAAACCATTACAATTGAAACTTAGAAGATGGTATCATGCATTACCAAAGAATTTACAAATGGGTTCGCTTAAACCACGTCAATTCAATTCTAATGGGAATTTACAGCTTGCCTACTTTGCTACAGAGATGACCTTACACAGACGTATCATTTCATCAATTCATTATTCTTTATTGAAATCAATGGATCAATCACAACAAGGAAGTTTTAAAAATTCTCAAAGTCCTCTTAGTAATGGGACCCCCCAATCACAACAACAGCAACAACAACTAGCATTACCCCCTCAAGTTGTCGAAGTTTGCAGAAAGGCCGCTACAAGTAGATTGACGGCAGCTATTGACTTTGTAAGAGATTTGAAACCTGAGCATTTGCAAGCATTTTGGCATAATTCATCTTCAAGTAATTTTGCATTAATTGGTGTTTTTGCAGCTTTACTTTATGTTACTAGTACCAGTCAAGATGAATCTTCACGGTTGAAAGAGCAAGTGATGGATTATAGATGGATTTTAAAAGTGAATTCCAGATCCTTTAATGTTGCACAAGATGCTTTAGTATTAGTTGATGGTGTTTTGAAGAATATTCCGGGCTTACTTACTGAACAGTATGGAACTCCCTCGGCTATGGGGACTCCTACTGAAGAAATTAAGATTAATAGACAAAGTCCAAATATGATGAGAGCCCAAGCTCAAACACATGCTCAGGTTCAGGGTCAAAGTCAAAGTCAAAGTCAGGGTCAAAGTCAGGGTCAAAGTCAGGGTCAAAGTCAGGGTCAAAGTCAGGGTCAAAGTCAGGGTCAAAGTCAGAGTCAGACACAGACACAATCGCAGGCTCAATCCCACTCTCAAACGCAATCACAGGGTCAAAGTCAAAACCAAAGTCAAAGTCAATCTCCAATAAGGAGGAAAAAGAAGAGCATTGATACCTCTTCCAAGGTCGGTACTCCAATAAATGTGGAAGACAATCAATTTAATGGAGTCAATTTAAACGTATTAAACCAGATGTCCAGTTTAATGAATATGGGGGATAAGAATGTATAAATATTGGTTTGTAATTTAGAAATTTGTAAAATTTTGTACTGGAAACATACAAAACAGGAAATGAAAAACGTAAAATGAAATTGATAAGCAGACAAAATAAATGGCTGCTGCAGGCGCGCTAAAAAAAGGGAACGTTACATGCAACTTACTTGATAGATAAGTTCCATAATTCTCCCATACAATGGACACAGATGTGGGGAGGCTATTACTTGCAGGGTTTTCAGGGTATTCTTGTGAAGTTGATTCACATGTTTTTAAATTGGTTGTTGAACAAGGTGTGCGAGCATTGTTGATCCGGCCAGAAAACTTCCAATCTGGTAGTCAGTTAAAGCAACTGATTAATGATATTCAACATCTAGCTCAAAGTAGGGGGGTCAAACGACCCTTATTAATTTGTATTGGTCAAGAATTTAGTGCATTGAATACCCTTCAAGATGACCCTATTCTTTGTCAATTCCCTCCCGCCTTAGGGTTATCTTCATCAAAGTCACATGATCTAATAAGGGAGGTAGGTTGTGCCATTGCAACTCAATGGAGAGCTATTGGTATTAATATGTATATTGGACCAATATTAGATATTTGCTATAAACATGTTTACAAATTAGTTGGCGTTCATTCCTTTGGTACTAATATTGAACAAGTAATTGAGTATTCCACTGCATTCACCCAAGGATTAAAGGAAGGGGGTATCTTAACATGTGCAAAAAGTTTCCCCGGAAAGGGTAAAGCTTTGATAGATGAAATGAATGAAGTTGAAAGTGTTTCTGAAACTGAAATAGATATTTTATCGGGTAGTGTATTACCTTTTAAAGGTTTAATGTCACAGGGTATCATTGATGCTGTCACTATAACTAACGCCTCATTTCCTGAAATTTCAGATTTAGACTTCTTAGGGCTCATGATTCCAGAAATTGTAGAGGGTATTTTGAGGACAAAATTGAAATTCAATGGGGTTGCTATAGGAGAGTGTTTAGAATTGGATTTGATTTATACAACCTGGGGTATAGGCCAAGCTGCTGTATTAGCAATTATTTATGCAGGATGTGATATGGTTACTGTCTGTGAATCATATGAGAATCAATGTGAAGCATTGGAGTTTTTAAAAATTGGGTTTAATGATGAAAGTAGGGAATTGATCTTGTTAGCATGTATTTCAAGAATTGATCAATTATGTAGTAATTTATCATGGGATGATTTGTCATACAATATGAACCCATCAATTACTAAACTACATCAGGAATTAGCAAAGAGGGCATATAGAGAATCCATTTCATTAACAAGGAATTTTGAGAACGTTGTTCCTCTAGATGATTACATTACGTTCAAAAAAGAAGAGTATCGAAGATTGAAAAAAATAAACCCCAATTTAAGACCACATAATTATGCCAAAATAACAGTGTTAACACCCGATGTTGAGGATTTAAACATTCAGGGGTCTAATAACATTGTCAAAATGAGTAAAAATGTATTAAAAGACACATTTGTGAAATTTGCTAATTATTTAGCAGAATATTCAACAACATCATCATATATTGTTTCTCATTTAGAATATTCTTCACAGGGCTTGACGTTTGAACAAGAAACTTTACTGGCTGATACTGATTTAATCTTATTTCTGGGAACAGATGCTAAAGTGAATAATTATCAGCTTGGTATCGCTAAAAAATTGACAACTATTGTTGAAATTATTAGAGATAAGGTGACAACATATAGTAAACAGGCGGTTTTCATTAGTACAAGTTCTCCATATGAATTTAAAACTCCTGCATTAGTGGGAGCTACATATATTTGCAGTTACGATTCCACCTTATTGGCATTGAAATGTGTTTGTGAATTATTGTTTGGAGATTTGAAATCCGAAACAAAAACTTTAGGTGATAAAAAGCATCAAAACATCATTTCTTTTGATAAATCAAGTAACAATGAATGGGATTTTGGCGGACTATTGAATAAACCATCAATTAATGAATTTTCAAAAGATAATGATAATAACGCAAAATTAAATCTAAGAGAAACAGGTGGTGATACTTTTGGAAAGTCGAAGGTTAGGCCCTGGGTTGTCGAGGAATTTGATTTTGATAGAGATATGCTACAACTGCATGCGTTGTCTAAATCAGACTCGATTAGAGGAGCGGTTGATCGAACTGACGAAACTGCTATTGATCGTATTTTTAGTACACTTGATGATAAAAACATTCGGATTTTTGTGATTAGGAATCCTAGTACTGGTACATTATATGGGTTTTTATACAGTTACTTTGAGTCATTTACAAAGACCGGTCATGTTGCTTATCTATGTGTGAATAGATGGAAGAGAAGGCAACAAATTGGGGAGGCTCTTCATAGACATGCTATTAGATATTTCTATATTGAAAGGCGATGTAATAATGTATCACTTGGTTGTGTTTTTCCATTTATTATGATATTTTCACCAAATGCAATTAGAGAGTTTAACGAAGTGTGGAGGTATTTAGAGGCTCGTGGCACCAATTACAGATTAGAGACAGTATCAGGTTCTGCTCAGCTTGTTCAATTTTTCAGATCTACTGGATGGGAAAGCTCCAAATACGGATTCATTCAAAAAGAAAGATTTATACTGAAATTAGATATATTTAACCATTGGCATTTACCGGGGGCCATGAAAATTGAACAAAATGAAAATAAGAGTAAATTATCATCCATTTTAGATTTCAAGTCATCTATTGATTTTATGAACACCATAAAAGATAATAACATTACCTTTGAGTTGGTGGAAACGGATAATTACGTGAAACAGATACTAAATTCTCTTATTAGAAGAAATCAGTTAGTTGATGAAGAGGATGTTCGATGCCCCACTATATATGAGCATGCCTTTAAATATATCAAGGAAGAAACAAAGGTGAGATCCACGATGATTTTATGTGCACTTATTAATAAAAAACCTGTGGGATGTTTGATTGTATACAGCAAGACATCTTTCTTTAGGAATTATTATCCTTTAATTAGAAAGGTGGGGCTCCCTCAAGATAATGCATGTGGAATTACTGGATTATTAATAGATGATGACGCTCTTAATAAATTTACTGCCAGCGACGCAAACGTGGACATCTCACTTATCAAACTAGGGATGATTACTGCTGCTGTTCAAATTATCAAAAACTTGAAGATCAGAAATGTGATTCTTCACAACGTTTTGACCGAACAAGCCTATATTTATGAATCGTGTGGATTTGAAAAATACGGAGAATATTGTGCTGTTTTTGGAAAGAAGAAGATATTTGAATGGGTATTATAAAAAAATGCTAAGGAGTATTACGTGGTCCCATGACCCTTGATTTGATTTCCAGGGCTCTTGCCACTAAATAACTATCATCTTGGTGTTCGGTGGCCGTATTATTAGGTGTATTTTCAGAACGTATCACTGTTTCCAAAGTGGCATTGGGGTTTTCTGGTAAGGTGTTGAGATCTATGAGGTCGTCATTGGTCAAGCGGAGTTCAGTGGGGTTCCTGCGTAGCATTGGACAAAATTGGATAAGTAGGGGAAAAATAAGGAAACTAATAAAAAAAATAGGAAAGATCAAAACGAGGATTTGCTGATTACATAACACGGAGGAAATTTTCAGAGAAAAGATCAATCAACTCTGGAAAATTCATTATTTCAGGTTTTCAAGGATGGAGACGACTCATATTGTTGCCTTGCTTTTCATTGCATTTATCTTTGTTGCTGGTATTGTTCTGATGCCATTTCTTTCCGGTATCGGGACTTACCAGGCAAAATCTCCTGTTTTAGAAGAGGAGAGCGATGATCTTGCGACAGGATCAACCACTAGTCACCAATATAATGGGTATCATTACAAGGCGCCTGATGAGGATGACGAAGGTGAAGAGGTTGCCGTTTCATCTAATAATGACAGAGGTCTCAAGCGCCGAATTCAAAAATTGAAATCTTTGACTACTGAAGATATCCCAATTCAATTGAATATTGGGGTGGAACCTAGAGTCAATAATGTTAATCACCAAACAAGTAACGGTAATCCTAATGAGTATGATTATGATTTGGATGAATTTATTGAAAAGGAGCATGCCTTGGATATGGCAAATAGGTTTAACACATAATTTTACTTTATATAATGAACTAAATTATTATTCTTGCTGATCTAAGTCTAAATCTTGATCTTCCTCTTGATATTCGTCTTCACCTTCCTCGTAATTATCTTCAATATCATCACCTCCTTCTTCTTCTTCATGTTCCTCACTTTCGTCACTGTCTTCATATTCTGGATCAGGTGGATGTATATCTTCAATTTCTTCATCAATGTCCTCCTCGATTTCTTCATCTTCATCAACAGGCATCTCATAAAATAACATGAATGTTCCTTGACCAGCCAGAACTTCTCCTTCCGTACTCAATCTAACAATCTCATCACTAATTCTCCACCAGGAGCCTCTAGACTTTCTGAATGCAATATAATGACCGTAATTATGTGTACCAAAATGTGAAACAACAGATTTCAATTTGTATTTCAGTTCAGGAACTTTGATTGGTTCACATATTTCATCTTGTTTTCTAAATTCCAGTCTGCCATCAGTATTGATATCTTCTGATGTTGCTGTAAAGTCACTTAAATCTAATTCCATTGGGAAGTCAATCTTTGCTGGATTCTTTTTCACCATATATGTTCTTGGATCAAAGACACTTCTATTGATGTGAATACACAGCAAAGGAGGAGGTCTTGCCAAGAAACTTTGCTTAACCTTTTGTGACTTTTTAGTGTTATTTTCTGTATGTAATTTCTTGTATACTTCATCACTAATGGACTTCTTCTGTAATGCACAATCAATCTCTTCGATTCTGGTTTTCAACATACCAATAACCTTTTCATTAATTTGTTCCTTACTTTGAAGAACTTGCAGCTTTTCAGTGATCTTTTCCTTCATAGAATTTAACCCACATCTATTACATTCAACACCATCAATAACCTCCTTTTTAGTCCACTCGTCAATTAATTCTTGTAAGGTGAATCTTGATCTATCGGCACCATCTAATGGCAAATTCAAGCCCAGACCACTGGTAACAGAGTATCTAATACCACCCATTTCACCACATTCGACACACCCAATACGATCGCATTGTAAGCCGTCCACAGGTGTCACTAATTTAAATGGCATATATTTGTCATTATTGATATCATCTGCCGGATCAAGTTGATCCACAGGAACGTAAACATCACCAAGATGACCCAATTCATGTAAACCAGTAATTAATTGATCACTAAAGTTAACATATTGTTTCTTTCTTTCTTCTTCCTTTTCTTTATCAGTGATTTTTCGTTCTTGTTCATTGACATTTGTAGTGATTTCAATATTATTTGCCTTGTACAAATCATTATATTCCTTCTCGACTTGTTTCATAACACTTTGATAAAACTCTTGAGCATCTTCTTGATTGTAACCCATAAACAGATGTTTATTTGGTCCATCAGTCATAACTTTCAATAATCTTTGAGTTTTATAAGTAGGTGTCTTTTCACCATGTGGAGTATTTAAGTCAACCAATAATGAATACAGTGATTTAGAAAATGGTGCTGAAAGTAATGATTCATTTGATTTAGTTAATTTTGATTTCAAATATTCATTTAATCCAGTTTTAGTTCCTTGTTCTTCTTCACCTTCTTCACTTTGGGTATAACTTTTCAAAAAGGACATAAATTCAGAAGAGGAAGCTAATGATTGTAAAACAGAATTCATAAAACATGTATTACCATCATTTTGAAGACCACCTGGGAATCCACCTTTTTTGAGAGCTCTTTGATATTGCTTTTTGTATTCAGGATCGGAGTTGTATTGAGATCTATCTGGATTATGACTTTGATAAAGAACAGAGTTCAATGAGAGCATTTCGCTAAACCTTGACATTATTGAAGTTAAATAATGAGGGTTTGTAATTATAATGTAAGTTGAAAAGAGTGTTAAAAATGCAACTAAGAGCTTTTGGTATTGAAAATCTTGTGAAAAAAAATGTAAATTGATATTAAAATAATCTACTAATCGATCCATGTGATCAAAACAAGGTATTTCTGTGGAAAAGTGAACTTTCCAACGAGTTTTTAAAGAAAAAGAGGATGTTGATTAAAAGGATGTGAAAATATTTTTTTTTTTCCATTATTTTTTGCCCTTACGTTAGTTAGTGTCCTATGATATGAAATTAAACATAACGAATAGTACTGCTTTATAACAACAACAAGAGTTTACTGGTTATTTTATTCTTGTTCTTATTATTTTTATTATTTGCAATGGTAAATGTAATTGTTTCCATTGAACCCCGTTTACTTAAACATTAAAATCTATACAAGTTAAACTAAACACGCTTCTTCTTCATAGCACCAACATTGGCAGTGTAACCAGTTCTAATAGAAGAGACGGATTTAGTAGAACCACATGCCTTACACACAATGAAATGCAATCTGTTAGCACTTTCTCTCTTCAATTCAGTGTTCATGGACTTACACGTCTTACAAATGACGTATTCTTGAATGTACTTTCTTAACACACCTTCAATATGCTTAGGTTGGTATTTACCTTTAATAATCAATCTCTTTTCACCATCAATAGAACCAGAGGTACCCAATTCGGCAAAGAGATATTGCACAAGATGTTCTGGATTCCTTTGTAACACTTGAGCAATTTGATGAATGTTAGCAAACGCTGTCTTCTTAGCACCATCTCTTTGAACATTAGGAGGTGGGATTTTAAGCTTTTGTTGTTGACCACCAGCTAATTCTGGGTTCTTTTCCTTCAAAATGTCATAAAAACGGGAAAGCAGTTGATCATAAGGAATAAAATCAATACTAGTTGAATCTTCTTTTTGAACATCGTCAATACCAGCGTCTGCCAATTGCTTTTCAAAGTCATCAAGTGATTTACCACTACTGGCCTTCTTCTTCTTCTTCTTTTTTAAACTTAAATCCCCCAATGATGCAGTGAGGTCATCTGAAACAGCAGCCTTTTCTGTACCAGCAGCTTCAGTGGTAGTCTTACTCTTCTTCTTCTTCTTCTTTAACAAGAAAAGATCGTCAACAGGTTCTTCAGCAGACATATTTAATATTAACTACTAATGAAATCAAACTGAAAAATTCTCCAATAGAGAAAAATATATTTAAAAAAAATGCCTTATTGAGGCCGGGTAACACCCGTTTACACTATAAATTCCTTAAAAAAGACCAATAATAAACAGTTTAAACATGCTCCATATGTTTTAATATAAAGGAATAAATCTTAGTTATCCACATTTAACTTTTCAGCTTCTTTTCTCAACTTTTCAACTGCAATAGCGTCTTCTTCACCAACTTTCACAATTTCACTGCCTTCATTAAATTGAACTTCCTCTTCATCATCTTCATCACCTTGTTCTGCTTCCCCTTGTGTATCTCGTTCATCCATTTCTTCTTCTAATTCTTCACCATATCTCTCTAAAAGATAATCTTCCACTTTTTCTTGGTTATTATTACCTGCTTCATAAAAGACATCGTGATCATACTCATTTCTAAGAAATGGATCCCCTCCATTATCACAAAGAGTCTTAACAACATCTAAATGTCCATTATACGCAGCCCAATGTAATGGTGTATTACCATTTTGATTCACGGAATTTATCACTTGTTTGATTTGATCCTTAGGAAGTAGGGAAATAAGGTATTGTAAAAGTTCAGTATGGCCATTAGCAGCAGACATATGGAACATAGTGGCTTTAGTTTGGGGGTCCTTAATATCTGGCAAAACACTTTCTTCCACCTCTTGCTCAAAAATCGCTTTGATTGTTTCTAAATCTCCCGCACGGGCATCAAACAAAACATTCTCCATCTCCTCTTCAGTTAGTTGTGTCAATTTACTCATCTTTAAGGTGTCTTTAAGAAAGAATATACTGTATGGAATATGAAGAAACATATTTTAAGAAATTTTTTTTTTTTCACCTTCCTAATTGAGCCTTTTCATGCAAGTGCCACTATCATGGATGAAAAGTCATTGAAGGAATTGAAAACAGAATTGGCGAAGTTCAAAAAAGTTGGTAATGGTGATAAAAGACCAAGGTCAAGTAAAATGGGGGTGCTTTTTGATGAAATAAAGGCCTTTTTAGATGATTATAAATCATCGTCTAATGTGATTCAATATCTATATCAAAGATTGTCAGATGGACAGGATTCCAATCCTAGAAGCGCAGTGGTGCATCAATTATTGAAATATTTATATGAGATTAACATTCTTAGCAAAAAGAATTCAGCTTCAAAATACATTTCAATCCCATTATATGATATGAAGATTATCGGTGAATTACTTAATTTAATAATAATATATGGAATCTACGAAATCGTTCCATCTAAGTATCTTTTACCATTAGAGAGTAGAAGATTGAAAGATTTTAGACTTGTGGGGAAATTAATTCATGCTGACTTCGTTGCTAATCAGTTCATATTGAAGGATATCTTAAATACCTTTAATGAGATATTTCAATCTGATTCTGATTTAAAGGATTTGATATTAGTCGGAGTAGGGCTCACTGACATGTTAACTATTTTAATAGTATTTTATCTACAGGACAAGGATGATCAATACTTATCAGAGTTGCTTAAGTTGGAATCTTATAGTTCTACTTATCAATTGCTCTCTTATTATACCTTACTACTAAAATATTGTCAGGATAACAAAATGAAATTGTTTTTACGTCAATCTAAATTACCAGAACTTATTATGAAACCCAACGGGGTTGAATCAATTATTGATTTGATTCTTGGATTAAGGGAAAATGAAGATATTGATATTAATAGGGTAAATCACATTGTTATGTTAATTTTAGGTTCTAAGCCACCAGCTCTTTCCCTGGATCAATATTACAAATGCATATTTGATCAATTATACAAATCTCTTGTGTTTGTTAATAGGCCTATAATGACTACTGTTATTGTGGAGATTCTTTTAATAATATATGATAAAAACTCCAACATAGTAACTGATTTTGTTTTCCAACGATTATGGACCACTTTCAATCCATCCAATCATACAGAAGATATTATTTTAACCTCTGGAGTTGAATTGAACAATGGGTTCAATGTTTGCTTATCCATAATTAGATGTCTAAAGCAATCGAATCAATCCTTTCTCATGAATTTGCTGAACCCAATCTGGGCTCAAATATGGTGGTACGCTAACTTTCAAAGAAAAACAGGTAAGGATGCCGATGTTGTTTTGAATATGATTAAAAATGGTATTTTGTTAGAGGCCAATACCACATTAGTCACTTTTATCATTGAGAATTTAATTCAGCCAATAACTTCTCATTGGAAATTTGCTCAAGAACATCAAGAGGGGAACCTAACTTGCATTAAATACAATAGTAGTGAAAATATGTTGGGCGAATCATCGATGTTACATTTATTTGATGTTGTGGATTACAATATTGAAACTTTCATTTTACTAGTCAAAAGGGTGGTGGAAGTTGATGAGGAAAGATTGAATGAAATCTTGATTACTATTTTGGAAAAATCCATCAACCAAACTTTGTTGATCTTGGATGATGATTTACCATTGAATAAATTGATCAACTTAAAACTTCTACAAGCAATGATAGAAACTTTTAAAGATCAAGTTGAAAAATCTCCTATAGCTCTTCTTTCATTTTTAAACTCCTTCCTTACTCAATATTTTGAAAATCTAAATGATGATAATCTTCATATCGTTAAAAAGGAACCAGTAGACTCCGATGATGAAGATGATGAAGAAAATGAATTGAATGATTTAGAAGGCTTAATACCAATTTTTGAACTTATTGGTAATTGGACCCCATCTAACAAGGATGAACAAACTCATTTAAATAAATTACAGACGAAAATCAAATCAAATGCTGATAAGGTGCCTGTATCTCTTCAATTTATTGCTAAGCGGATTGTTGATATAGATACTGAAAGTCCAGTGAAGGAACGAGGGATTAATGAGGATGCTAAATTAGAAACAATTTTAAAACAAATAAATGACCCTACACCAAGTATTAGGGTGTTTGCATTGGATGAGTTAACTAAAATGACCAAAAATGGAATGAAGGTCTCTACAAAGTATACAATAAATTTATTGCTGAACCAATTGAAGGATCCAGAACCCTTCGTTTATTTAAACAGCATTAAGAATATTTCATCTCTATTACAATTTGATACCACACACTTGAGTCATATCTTAGAAATGTATAAAACTAAGAAATCTATTGATGAACGATTAAGACTTGGTGAAGCAATAGCAAAGTTCATTCAAATTCAAGGTTCATTATTAGTTCCTGAACAAGTTGATCAACTTGTTGATACCACTACTGAGTTAATTAAACCACAATCACCCTCTATTGATATGAAGATCAGAATGTCATCTTTATCTTTATTGGGTGTTGTTTGTCATCATACGGAACTTGGCATTCTTCCTCATATTGAAAATATTATTGATATTATCAAGGGTATTATGACCTTTGAGGTAAATGAAACAGAATTGAGACGTGCTAGTATTGTTATCATTCATGATATAGTTAGTAACCCTCATGGGTTAGAGATTTTACAAAAGTATGGTCCTTCCATTGAAAACATGTTGAAATATGTTCATGAATTCGATAATGATTTATTAGTTACTCAATTATCATGGGAAACTTTGGTTGAAATCGATGAAGCATTCCAAACTAAATTAACTTTATAAAACCTAGATACAAATGAGAACAAACTTCATGAAATGATCCACATTTTATTCTTCTTCTAAAAGTGCAAACACGTTGGGCTTTTCCACTAATTCAATAGTGTCTGTATTTTCATCTAAATCCATTTGCATTTCCTTTGCAATTTCTTCCTCTATATCTAAATTGTCCTTTTTAACACTATCCATTTTACTAACTAATTCGTTATTGAGAGACTCTTTTGCCAATTCATTAATTTTTTCCCATCCTGTTTTTCTCAAGTTAGAAACCATTTTACTCCTACGAATAGATGCATCAATCTTTTGACCTAATCTACCATCAACACTTAAAAATTTTCTTTGTTTAAATTTCACTGTCTTGGAAATCAAATTAGAAGATGACTTTTTCACACCACCATTACTGATCCCCTTCACAGAATTAAGCATTTCCTTCTTTCTTTGAGCCTTTGATTGTAACTTATCCTTTAATAATTGTTGATTCTTTTCCAATGAGGATCTTATCATTGGTGAAATTTTATCTGTTTTTTCTAATCTAGGTTCCTTTGCCAACTCATTTGCTTCAGAACCATCGAATCTATCAACCTCTCCACGTCTAGCAGCACGTGAGTTTTTAGAAAGATGATTTTTGGCCATTATTTATAACTTTTAATAGAGAAGTTTCTTTTAAAGATCAATAGGAGTGAAAAAAAAAAATTTTTTTAGCGATTTCCCAATCAAGTAATGCATGCTATCTACAATACATTGAGCCTGAATTAAGTGGCATTGTGTTGCTTTAAAACCTTTCAAAGAAAATTATTTTATTTGAAATAAACCATCAGTATTGATTTATTAAAAATTGGAATCCATTGGATGAGGCTGTCTTGAATTGATCTAGTAATTTTAGAAAATGAAGCCGATTTCAAGTGTGAAATTCTAAAAAAAAAAAGACATTGTATTGTACATATCGATTTGTATTGAAAGTCAAGTGTTTTGTATTAAAACATTTTGTGCTTTTATAAAAGGGAGAAGTGGATATAATTTTTATTTAAATACTCAAATAGTAAAAATTTGAATCTTTTACTTTTCAAATAACCATCCTTAATGAACAAAGATCAAAAAGTTGAAGAAGTTGAATTCATTTACAAGAACTACACCACATTATCACATCTTCGGCCACTTCTCACGTCAATAAAGAGAATTGATCAGTCATTAGACATAGTGTGGTTGGATTCAACAAGTGACGTAGTGGGAGTTGATTTAAATGGTTGGTTTGTGCAAGATGAAAATCAAAGAACCTTTCCAACATTTGAGGGT
The DNA here is from genome assembly GCA_030560905.1 of Saturnispora diversa. Classification (NCBI taxonomy): domain Eukaryota; kingdom Fungi; phylum Ascomycota; class Pichiomycetes; order Pichiales; family Pichiaceae; genus Saturnispora; species Saturnispora diversa. Next base: position 371,601 of record JAKTWH010000005.1, read on the forward strand.
TTGGCTATGTGGAGAAGCAAGGAATTCAGTATACAATGGGGGGTCCAATTAGAGAAACTATTAGCGGAAGAGGGAGAGGAGTTAAATTAAATAAAATAAAATAAAATACATAGGCTATATTATAATCTACCAGAATTGAATAGGACATTAACGTGTTCTTTTAGGAATTCATCAGAATAAAAGTCGGATTTTCTCACCAATTCTTCATCAATGAGACCATCTTTACCAAAGGACATTGAATCACTAGTCAAAATAGATAAATATTCATCATTCTTTTCTAAAACTAATTTCAAAAATCCTGCAGGGTCCTTACTCAATTCATTATAAAATTCATATTTCATCTTGGAGTAATTCAATAACTGGATATTAAGTTTCAAATGATCATCTAATTTGAATAAATTAGTCAAACTTTGCTTGTCAAGAATTTCTTCTGTAATTAACTTTGTAATATCATCAGCGTCCTTAATAACAGGTTTTTGACCCTCTAAAAGTGCTCTATTGACCTTAATATCAATAACAACATCACCAAGGGTGGTGGATTTTAATGTATTGATATTATATCTAATTCTAATTGGATCAATTGGTTTCAATAATTTAGTTCCTACTAATTCTAATAATTGAGGCATTGTAATTGATTGAGTACCAAATATTCTCATTAATAATTCATCTGATTTAATAGTAATCAACTTCTTATTGACTTCCTTTTCCTCCACAGTTTGAACATCAAATAAGGAATTCACCTTGGCATACCAAATAAGTGTTTTAATACATTCACTTTGAGTAACATGTGGTTTACCAAGTAATTCTAAAAGAGCTTCATTGATCACTTTCAATTTCACTGGATAATTTTTGGGTTGAATAACAATATCTGCCACTATTTCTCGTTCACCCTTTACACTTGAGCCTCTTCTATTAATATCCATACCATCGAATTGTTTAGAAATACGTTCTTGTTCAGGCACCTTTGGATCATCATGCCATTCCACAAGCAATGCACCACCCAAGTCATCAGATGTAACTTGGTAATCAAGGGATTTCAATTCCACACTCAATCCACTAAGAAACCATGACATTTTATGTGCACAAGGACCATCACCTAACATCTTACCCTCTATTCTTAAGGTCCAACTTGGGAGGGATCCCTGACTTGTCTGTTGCCAAGGTTGATTTTCACTTGTATTATAAACAAAAACTCTAAGTGTATCCTCGCCAATTTCCCCCTGCATCTCTAGTGTTCCTAGCCGCTGTTGATATTCCTGAAGGTCTAGCATCTTTCTATTGATCATCATGTCTAAAACGCGTTCTCTTTGTAACAACTCTTCATAAAGACCCACTTCTTCGGGAAATTCAGATTTCATTGTTTGTGGTAAAGTTTGATCACTTGGTTTCATCTGAACTGAGGGTTCATTGGCCTTCCCACTCATATCTATAATAATTTACCCTATTGAAAACAAAATACACAAGGTGAAGGAAAAAAAAAATCAACACACAACTTTTGACCTTGAGAGAGCTGGTAAAATTACAATGACAATAACCAGTTACGTAATACACAAAGAAATACTAAAGTTTTCAGTTTAAAGACCCCAATTCGGAACCAAGTCCCCTATGTAAAGCAGGAACAGCTTTATTACTTTCTTGAGAACCCTTTTTCCCCTTTTCTGCAACAATTTTTGCCATTTCCCGTTGTCCATCTTCTTCCTTGTACATATTCAACCACTTATGTTGAACCAATTGTGCATAAGGGGGCCTTCTTTGAGGATTCTTATTAAGACATTGAGCCACAAAGTCCTGTGCTTCATTACTAAACTGTCCTGGTGGTAATTCAGGTGGCTCACCATCAACAATAGCAGAAAGCTGAGAAAACACATTATTATATGTTTCTGGTGAATATGGATAACAACCCTTAGCTATTTCTAAAATAGATAACCCCAAGGACCATATATCTGATTGAACAGAATATGTATTAACATCAGGATTCACACTTTTAATTCTTTCTGGAGCCATATATGATTGACATCCAATATTAGTTCTAGCTAATGATGCCACAAGATTCCCACTAACGCCAAAATCACATAATTTAACCTTCCCATTTTCACTTACTAACATATTGGTAGGTTTCACATCTCTATGAATAATATTATGTTGATCTTTCAATTCTCTTAAACCTTGAACAACACGCTTTGTAATGTAAGCTAATGCAACTTCTCCAATACCATTACCATAAACTTTATCAATGGAGCCCCCCATCATATACTCCATACACATATAAACAGCACCCTCAATAAAGAAAGCACCATAAAATTCCACTATACAATCAGATTTACATGAATGTAAAACTTCTAATTCCATTAAAATTTGAGAAAACTTTGAATCATCCAATTCAAGTCTCACCTCCTTCATAGCCATAACAATTCCTGTAGGTTTATGTAAAACCTTTGAAACAACACCATAATTACCTCTACCAAGTTCCTCTTGAAATTCTAAATCTTCCATACTTATACGGAATGATGACCCATTGGAGAAATCTATACCCTTAGAATGCAATGAAGCCTTTCCTGAAAAGTTAAGACTTCCCGATTTAATATCAATATATTTAGAATATGATGCAAACATACCCATTGGTTTATTATTAGTGTTACCATTTATTGGATTAATATCCATCTTCATTTCAGGTTTCCTTCTAAGTTTACCTCTATCAGGCAGAGAATTCTTTTTCATTCTTTGTTGAACGCTTCCCAATGATATATTCTTAACGGAATCTTCTAAATTTCCCAGAGGAGATGATAAATTGGTCTCTTTATTATCTAATGTTGGAGACAGTGAATTGAAATCTAATTTCAACCCCCTTCTTTGAGACAAGGACAACTTGGTTGTCCCCTGTGCATTGGGGTTCTCTTCTGGTAATACCATTGGTTCATTAAAGTTTGAGGTAGAATTAGGTCTTGATCCAGACCTTGATCTGTTTGCTTGTTCTTTGACTTTTGTGATATATTCCACTGACTTATTAATATGATACACATTCCCAGGAGTGCTGGATTGATGATAAGAGTTATTTCTCTTCAATTCAATGTCGTTACTTGATTGTTGAGGAGATTGTTGATGTTGCTGTTGCTGTTGCTGTTGCTGACCTTCTTCTGATTTGGGCTTATTAAGTCTAAATGAAGTTCGACGTCCTAACTCATCTGGCTTATCTTGTTTCTCTGAGCTAGCCAGTCTAAACGAAGTTCTTCTCAATGGTTGATCATCTGGTGTTATAACTGGCGACGGTGATAATGTAGAAGTCGGCGTTGTAGAAGTTGGGGTCGTGACGTCTTCTATTGATGGTTGCTGACCCTTTTGGAGTTGTTGTCTTCGCTGTTGAAAAGCTAAAAGACGTGCTTGTACACCTGGATTCATCCGGTTAGCACTGAAGTCTCCATTAGGCGTACTCATCTGGTTGTCTCCTTCCAATTGTGATCTTTGGTGTTGGGGTTAAAATTCTCACGCTATAGGAAAAATTTATCCAATATGCAAAAATAGATACAGAAGGAAACAGGGGGAAGGATAGGGAGGGGGACAGCCTAATTGAGTGGAGCGGCCTCAAGTTGGCTATATAATAATTGTGACTTCAATGCATTTCTCTGCTTTAATTGGCTACTTAAGAGGAACGAGACTTAGGGAGGTCCAAAAACCGTGTTTACAAGTTGTTTATTACTTGTTTTAAAAAAGAGCTTATTATTACATCATTGATCAATTGGTCTGCTTTGATTGGTTTACGTTTCAGTATTGAATTCAATTATTGAAGACAATTATTGAAGACAAGTTATTGTATCCAAAAAATCCATGCAATAGATATGATATCACTTCATGATTGATATCACTTTGGATCAAAACGCTCATATGGAAAAGGCACCATATCCCTTCCAGAAGAGAAGTCCCCCCCCCTTTTCCCCCCTTTTCCCCCCCAAATACGCGGCGGCAATTCAACAAAGTGACGTTATGCGGTGATACCGGCAAGATCAGGGGACCGGTTGGGGATATGCTTATTCCATATAGTCATTATAGCGTCGCCTCCGCTATTGTGAGTGTCGGATTCACCTTCCTAATTAGGCAGCGCTTATCAAACCTTTTCAACCAAATTGAATCACCAATTTGAACTTTTTCATATATTCATATAACATCAGTGGTCAAATGCCTCCAGCAAAGCGTTCAAGGGCAGGTTGTCATGCATGTAAACAAGCTCGTGTTAAATGTGATGAGATAAAACCAACTTGTTCTTCTTGTTCCAAGTTGAATAAGAAATGTGACTATTCGATGAAATTGACATGGGGTGGTAGACCATATAAGGTATCTAGAGTTGAAAAACTGAATGTAATGGATCAGTTATGTCGAAAACAATTATCTCAAGTTAGTAAGGATTTGAAAGTTGATAACAAAAAGATGAAATTTATAACGTTCAAAATGGAAACTCCAAACGAACTTGTCCAATCAAATAAAAATGAAGATGAATCTATAGTTGAATTACCAGAAGTTTTATCTACCCCTATTGGTCCTGATACACCAAAGACTTTGGCATTTATTGATGATTTATTAAATGATAATTTGAATCAATTCCCATTATTGCAGGAAACAGCGGCTTCACCAACAGATCTGATAACAATGTCTTCTCCAGTGGACTTTTCATTAGAACTTGAACACTTAGATAGATGCAATAATGGGGCACTGATTTCTTTACCATTAATAGATTGTCCAAGTTCAATTCGAATGTCCCCCTCTTCATCAACAGATGATATAGAACCAATTCCAAGGGGGTTAATGCCACTTCCTGATATATTACTTAATGTTCCATTTTATTATGAATCATTTCAATTCTATATGCATTCCACTTCATCAATAATGACACCTGCTGATAATTCCATTTATATTGATAACCCATTTAAGATTGTTTTGCCTAAAATGGCAATGGCCAACGAAGGTCTTATGTCCCTTTTAGTTGCATTTGGTATATGGCATAAGGCAGTTTTAGAGGGAGATTTAAGTAGAGAGGTGTTGGTTCAATCCTTAGTGGATAGAGCATTAAAGGAATTATTCCATCTCTTGAATAATAGTGATACTGCAACATCGGACTTGACATTAGCATTAGTTATGATGTTATCTTCATTTATGGTGTTTTCATTGAAAAACAGTAGTTATTGGAGTATTCATATGAAGGGGGCCAAACAAATCTTCCTTAATAGAGGTTATGATAAACCATTCAGTAAGTTATTACAAGATACCAATACCACTAATGATAACAGTGTAATAAAACCAAAGATTCTTTACTTTCTGATCAGATGGTTTGCTTATATTGATATATTCACCAATTTATCTAGTCCATTGTTGCCAACAGATGATGAAATTAAACAAGCTAAAAATAAAAGAAACCTGATTACAATTGCTACAATGGAACAAAGTCAAATGGATTATGACTTTGATGATTCGACAGGATCACTTGTTACAATGGAATCACATCAAAATATTGATTATATGTTAGGTTTCAATTTGAAGATTATCCCCATTTTATCAGAATTGTGTTCCCTTATAAAAGCTGTTAATTTATTTGATATTTTGGGGGTGATACCTCCACCATCAATTACAGAAAAGGCAATGAAGATTCAACAACAGTTAAATCAATTCCAATTCTCTATATTTGTTCCCTCAACAACAAAAAATCACAGATCAATTAATCAATTGATAGCATCTAATCAATGTTTTTTATATATGGGTATTTTACAACTCTATACTAGAGTTTTAAAAATGGATACAGCATCACATTTAGTACAATCGATTTGTTACAACATGAAATTTATGATTGAAAATTATATTGATACAACATCACCTAATTCTATTACACTTATTCTACCATTATTTATTGCGGGTTGTGCTAGTTTAGATAAGCAAACTCAAACTTTTTACCTTTCAAAACTAATAGATTTAAAAATAAGGGGTGCAATTAATGCCGACTGTGCAATGGAAATTATGCAACATTGTTGGCAAACTTCTGAAAATTGGTGGACTGCTATGATAATATTAAATAAGAACGTTGTCTTTATATAAACATATACACTTAAAAAAGATTCCAATTTATTCATCCTCTTCTGATTCGTCTTCATCCATTAATAACATTTTACCACGAGTACTTGCACTTCTATTCATTCCCTTTAGGGAATTTAATCTTCTATTAAGTTCTTCACTTTTCTTTAAAGCGTGATCGATTTCAATCAATTCTTCATGCCTTTGCAATCTCTTTTCCGGATCGAATTTCGTAAATAACGTATTGGAAACCTCTTCACCTTCATTCCTCTTAAACTTTAAAATATAATTGTGGAACTTCCAAAGTGATGTTCTATGGCAAACACTTAAAACTGTGATTCCCATTTCTTTGGTCGCTAAATGATAACATTGATCTTCTAAATCACTAGATATCCATGATGTGCATTCATCTAAAACAGCAAATTTAGGACAATGATAATATAATCTCACCATTGCTAATCGTTGTTGTTCACCAACACTTAAGATGTCCCCCCATTTATCTCTTTTGTTCAACTGAGGTGACAGCTGAACCAAATCGTTACAAACGGTATCACCTTCTAATTCACTATCCTCATTATCAGTTTCATAAATATCTTCGATTAAATGATCCAATTTCACTAGATGAAGTAGCTCTATTAAATATTCGTCATTGATTAATTGTCCATTCCTATTATGATATTCTCCATTCACCTTTTCAAGATAATCTGCAAATGATTCCGGATATATGATTTGTTCTCTCAATGTCCCATATGTTAAATATGAGCGTTGAGGAAGATAAAATAAATCATTTTTACCATATGGGATTGTAACTGATCCAGGATCCTTAATTTCCCAAAGTCCACCAAGAATTCTAAATAATGATGATTTACCACATCCATTAGGACCAATAATAAGTAAATTTTGGCCTTGTTCAATTGAAAAGGTCAAATCATTAACTAATATATTCCCATTAGGAGTAATGAGGGGAACCTTATCAAAGGTGATTTTGTCACCATATGAAACGTTAGGACCCTTAAGTAATGGCTCATCATCAGTAGTAGTAAATGATTGTTCAATTGCAAGACCCCTATTAATATCTTCTAAAACTTGTTCAAATTGTTTCAAATCCTTTGAATAGCCCAGCATATTTTGAATATTTTTTTTACTCTGAATTAATTCACCTAATGAATCACTGGCACTCATAAGCAGTCTTCTATTTGTAACAAAATCAGATGATAATGAAGACACCAAGGCATCATTAATTTGAAAATTGTTCAAATAAGCAGAAACAAAAATTGGGGTACTGCAAAGAATCATTCCGAATGCACCAAGTGAATATTTAAATATGAATGAAACGGCAAAATTATAAACAGCCAGTCTTCTTAATTCCATTCTGGAAAACTTTTCAAATTCTAAATAACTGGTATCGAGAATATCAATTTCACGTCTATGACCCTTAGATAAAGCAATTTCTTCAACATTGTGAATTATATTAGAATGGTATGTATGAAATTTATTTTCTAACGCATTTCTTAAGTTAGTTAGTTTTGAAAAATTAGGTGTAAATATTCGTAATGCCAATGTTGATACATTAGCAATCAAACCTAATAAAATTGCCCCCTCTGCTGAATTTTCACTGGATCTATGTAATGCATTACCAGTTAATAAAATATTTAAAACTGGTGTAAACAACTGTGAAGGTAATATAGAACATGAATGTGCAAATAAATCAACTATTGTAGTTAATCTATGGTTAGCATCTCCTATTGTTGAATCTTTACTATTAGTCAATTGATATATTGTAGGGGTGCCATTAGATGGTAAATATTGTAATAACAACTTTTCAGTGACACTAGATCTAATTGATAAAGATAGCAGAGATTGAGTTCTTTCAAGCAGAGATTCCGTAAATGACATGGGGAATCCTATAAGTAACCAAACGGTTAATAATTTGAAAAAGGTTTTAAACTTTTTGGAAACTAAAGAAGACACCAATTGACCATCTAAAGTTGCAATTTTTAATGTTAATAATCCTCTTGTGATAACAAGTCCAATTTGTGAAATTAATAATAATAAAGATTTTGGGTTATGTTTTGAATTTTTCAGTAAACTGACAAAATTAGAAGATAATAATCGATCTTTTAAATTTAATTTGGGTTCACTAAGTTTCTTTTGCACCTTTGATTGACTGCTTCTTTTTTTGGATTTGGAACCTGCATTGAAAATTAAATAAATATTTATTAGATAACAAACCCTAATAATAAAAGTCCTTCTCTTAGAGTAAAACCCAGAAACTCTTCTAAGAGATTCTAAAATGTATTCGTTATGTGATTTTGTCACTTGCCTATTCATAATGAACAAGCACCACCCATCTGAAACGGCTAAATATGATGGAAAGTGCAAGCTTTATATGGACTTCGGTCAAATGACCTAGCCCTTTTCAGGTGCGGGGCTGTTTGCTGAGCAGATGAGCGGTCACGTGACAAGCCAAATGGATGGGTCCACGCAGATAAAATGAAAGTGAAAGTGAAGTGAAATGAAGTGGAATTTACAGTTTCTGTGGAACACGTTCTTATTGTTACCCTTTAATGATTTACACATTGACCCATTATAAAACAAGATGCTAACTTCGTTGCCCTTAAAACTGAAACTGTACCCCAACAGATGTAAGGTCAAATTAAAACTGATTTGATATTTCTTTGATGTTGTCTAGTTGGTGGATACACTCTAGTGCCAAACCACCCATTTCTAAACATGACTTCATGTGCGAAAATCTCTCCAAACCCCATCATCATCCCATTAACAAATGGCAATACAAGATTAATGGCGCATTTCCATGTATAATGGAGAACCGGACTGACATCATGTGTTGATGATTGTTCTTCAATCACTTCTTCAAGTGGTTCTGTCTCCTCTGTAGTGGCAACCACAGCAGCTTCTGCTAAATCAATGGCATCCATCTCTATTTAATTTGTTGTAGATTAAACAATATAAATCAAGAAAATGGAGAATTTCAAGTATCGTAGAGAAAGAAAAAAAAATGATGGTAGCAATGTAATCATGGTTAACGCCGAATTTTGATAGATATTTTTATTAGAATAATCCTTTATTGCATAATTAAACACAGGATTTATATCATTCAATTTCGATAACATTTTAAATTGATTTGGTGTCAATAAAATGCAAATAAAATGCCAATAAAATGCCAATAATGCATTTTATTCCTCTTTAAACACATTGAAAACTTATAGAAAACTCATTAAAATCATATTAAAATCATATTACATTAAACATCGGTTATATCATAGCAAGTTGTCATAATTTTTTAGATGAAAATTCTGGTACATTTAACACTCTATAAACCGCAAAAAAAAAGCATACCGTATTTAAAAAGAAGTTTATCTATACAACAAATCTGACTCTTTTATTTTTTCAGCCGTTTTCACCATTTTCTTTAGTTAAATTGTAAGCTATGTCAGCGGAGGACATCCTTTCTATGAACACGCCCGATAGCCGCAACGGAGTGGATGATCATCAGCACAATAGTGGTAATGAAGCTAGTTTAGTGGCAAGGGCCCTTACAGCTATTGTGGACATTGGGTCCAATGGTATAAGATTTTCTATTTCTTCAAAAGCTCCTCATCATGCAAGAATAATGCCATGTGTCTTTAAGGATAGGTTAGGTATTTCATTATTTGATGCCCAATTAAAAGATGGACACAAATTGCCAATTCCTCAGGGAGTTATCGATGAAATCATTAGATCGATGAGAAGATTTAAATGGATATGTGAGGATTTTGGTGTTCCTAGTGATGGTGTCAAGGTTGTTGCTACAGAGGCAACTAGAGAGGCATCCAATTCAGAAGAATTTAGAAGAGCTATATTGGAAGCTACTGGATGGAAGGTTATTCTTTTAAGTAAAGAAGAAGAAGGTATCACTGGAGCGTATGGTGTTGCATCCTCATTTCATTTTGTTTCGGGACTTTTTATGGATTTAGGTGGAGGATCTACCCAATTGAGTTGGATTAGAGCAATGGATGGACATGTGACAATTAGTGAACATCCTGTTTCACTACCATATGGTGCGGCTGCATTGACTCATAGATTGAAACATGAAGATCCTACTGCTCTTTATGAAGAAATCAGAGAGGCATATAAAATAGCTTTAGAAAAGATTGATATCCCCCTAGAATTACAAATGGAAGCGAAAAAGAATGGCGGTTTTAGATTGTTTTGTTGTGGTGGTGGTCTGAGAGGTCTTGGGCATTTACTTATTGCAAATGAACCAGAATATCCTATTTCAACTATTATTAATGGGTTCTCAACAACTTTTGATAAGGTGGAGAATATGGCAAATTATCTCTTTTTGAAAAAGAAGGTTCCTAATTTATCAGGAACTAGTTCTAAAATCTTTAGAGTGTCATCTAGACGTGAACAACAATTACCATCTGTGGGGTTTTTATTAAGTGCAGCATTTGAATCATTACCAACAATTAAAACAGTTCACTTTTCAGAGGGTGGTGTTAGAGAGGGTGTTCTCTTTTCATCTCTTCACACCCAAATTAAATCAGAGGATCCAATCATTACAGCAACTAGACCTTATGCTCCATTATTAGCAGATAAATATCTTAAACTATTGAAATCAGCATTACCTGGACATGGTGTTGTTCCAGATGTTATTGAAAACAGAATTCTCCCGGCTCTTTGTAATATTGCCTTTGTGCATTGTTCATATCCAAAGGAACTTCAACCAACTAGTGCTCTTCATGTGGCAACTTCTGGTATTATTGCGGGCTCGCATGGTCTTTCTCACAAAACTAGAGCTCTTATAGGAATTGCCCTCTGTGAAAGATGGGGGATGGACATACCACAAAGTCAACAAAAGTATTACCATGCACTTGAACAACTAGTTCTTGAATCATCTCCTAGAATGGGGGAATCATGCCTTTATTGGACTAAATTTTGTGGTAGAATGATGCATGTTATTTGTGGTGTTCATCCTGGTGGTAATATCAGACCTGGATCGTTGGCTTTTAAATTTCAGGAGAAGGGAAATGCTGATATGGATGGTGAAGTTAGTGATCAAGAAGAATCAACTGTTAAGGTCCCAAATCCAAAGAATGCCGTTATTATAACGTTACCACTAGATGGAGTTAACTTAAGCTACTCTATTAAAGGTAGAGTTATAGGGTTGCAAAAGAAAATTGCCAAATTAAATAAACGTTCCCATTGCGTTGGGAAGGCCAAGGTCATTGTGAAATACGATAACATATGAGCTTTGAGAATGTATATAATATAATAAGAATAAATAAACTAAGTAAGTCTAAAACTTACCGATACCTCTACCTTCACCTAAATCAGCAATAGTTTCAGATAATGGCTTTCTGTAAACCAACTCCCAAAATCCTTGTTTCTTGTAAGTACCATTAGCAAATTCTTCATCTAACGTCTTATTGGATTCTTGGTTATTGATCAATCCATTTTGAGTCAAATAAGTGTAATTGGTGTTATAATTGTCCACAAGACCACCAGCCCATTTGAAAATACCCACAGCAGTGGCAACACCTAATGCAAGACCAAACTTTTGGTTTAATGGGCCCTTCTTGAAAATAGTAGCCGCAAGGATACCTGCACCAGCAGCAAGCATTTCGTTATTAGTAGTTCTTTCTTCATCCAAATTGTATAGAGAGTTGGAAACAAAGGAATATGAAGCCAATGCAAGGGGTATAGAAATGAAATGTCTTGGACTCAATTCAAAAAGAGCCAAATAACGTTGTTGACCAGGTCTTGCTGCCCCCATTCTGTGTTGCAGAAGTCTTCTTAAATGCATACCACCAAGAAAGATCCCAGAGTAAATGGCAATCTTTGAAGCTTCACCTATAGTATCAACAGCTTCAAACTTCTGTGGTTTGTCATGAAGCAAAAATGGCTTTGGAAGCTTAAATTCTTCAGACATCTTTGGTGTTATAATATATGCCCTACAATTGGCTGAAACGAAAAAATTCAATTTTTTATCAACACCCTTCAAGAGAAAAATGTGATCCCCCCACATGTTACGTTTTATTTGTTGTGGTGCACATATTTTTTTGCCATTAATTAATGAAATTCAGTGATATTTTACAATTTGGGGGGGTTTTATGGCCATGGTGTCAATATGATTATATATTTCATGATTGGATACAGCCATCTGCTAAATCACCCAATTGGAACGATGAAATTAGACCAATTACTTTAGGAAATATTAACTTTTTGCATACAACAGATACCCATGGATGGGAATTAGGGCATTTGAACCAAGGACAATACAGCGGGGATTGGGGGGATCTCATTTCCTTTGAGGAACATTTGAGAACCACAATTGGACTTCAAGGTGGTGATCTTATTGTTGTTGATACAGGTGATCGTCATGATGGGAATGGATTATCGGACTTAACTGCTGTCAATGGACAATGGTCTAATGAAATATACATGGAATTAGATTATGATCTTATCACAGTGGGGAATCATGAATTGTATAAGGCTGAAGTGAGTGAACTGGAATTCAATACTTTAGTTCCCTATTATGGTGAAAGATTTATTTCAACTAATGTCCAATATTTGAAGGATGATGGTCAATGGAGTATATTTGGTAATAATACACATAGATACTTTAAAACAAAGGTCAATAATTATAACGTTTTGGCATTCTCATTTTTGTTTGATTTTAAATGGTTTAATGACAGAGTTAAAGTCGAACCTATTGAATCTGTGATCAGAAGACCTTGGTTCATTACTTTGCTTGAGAAATATCAAGAAATGCATGTTGATATATTAGTGATTTTTGGTCATTTACCCGTCAGCCATCAATGGCAAGAATTAGAACTATTACATGAAACCCTTAGATCTTACTTTCCTGATATAATGATCCAGTATTTTGGTGGTCACTCCCATATTAGAGATTTTTCTATCTTAGATAACAAATCTACGGGACTTCAAAGCGGTAGATACTGCGAAACAGTGGGGTTTCTCTCTATTGGGGATATCAATGGTTTTGCTGAAAAGAGTAATGTTTTCAGATCATACATTGATTTCAATAAGCATTCCTTCATTTCTCACACAGATACTACAATTGATACATTTGACACATCTAAGGGTTTGCATATCAGTGAAAAATTGAATAATATGTCTGTTAATCTGCAATTGAGTGAAACTTATGGTTATGTTCCTCATTCTTTTTACACATCAGCAGCAGATTATCTTCATAATGATTCCAAATCACTTTTAAGATTTCTTGAAAACTCAATTCTTACTCAACTAGAGCCTATATCTTGTGATGATACTGAAATTAATGATTTTAATAATTCAAGAATCATCATAATAAATACAGGTGGTATTAGGTACGACCTGTATAAGGGACCTTTTACTAAGAATACCTTATTTACAGTTTCACCATTTAAAAACAAATGGAAGGTTATACCTAATGTCCCTAAACCAGCGGCAATGCAAATAAAGGACCTTTTAAACAACGGACCAGTCATTTTAGCAAACAAATCATTAAAATCACCAAGGCAATTAGCAGTTGACTCTATGCCATTTCAATTTGCTGCTGCTGATGCTGAAACTTTTGGCAAACGTACTTATGGTTATGTCACTTATGATGATTTTGGAGCTGACGGTGATGACACTATTCACAGACCATTTGGAAACCATTATGTTCCAAATGTGATTCAATCAATCACTGATAAGGATAGCTCACTGGTGGATATTGTTTACTACGATTTTATTGAGCCTTTTATTCTAAAGGCACTGTTAGATGCTTGTAAGGATGAAACCCTTTATGAAAGGCTGGTAACTGATGTTCAATTTTATAATAACTGTCCTGATGATTCTAATTTAGGACAATTATTGAAAAGGTTTGTCGAGAGTAACTGGGCAACAATGAAAAGATGACCTCTTTTGCCATTTCATGTTAATTTTATAACTAAATAGCTGGCTAGATAGATATTGAAATTAGGAACTGGGTGATCTTGGAGAGATGCTCATCAGATTAATAAGATTTCCTATCAGTTCAAAAACAACCTTAAAATTTCCATTCTAAACTTACGTTTTCAAATAATTAACAAGTTACTTGACATCCTATCATTGTCTATTTAAGTGATCAAGCCTGGACTCAATGATTTGATCCCTTTCCAAAGGTGGAGCTCCATCTTAAATATTTGTGACTGCTTTTTAAACCCCCCTCACACCGCAGCTTGTTTTTCTCTAAATTTTTTGCACATTTAAAATGAGAAATTTTGAAATTTTTCACTTACTTCTCTACTATTCTTTTTCAATCAAGTAATTCAAAATGGGTAGAGGACCGTATGTATCCATTATACGTTATCGCAATGTATAAGGGCAAACAAAGAACACTTTAATGTTGGCAAACCAAGTTTGACAACCTATGACTTAACAGCGTATTTTGATAGATTTATTTTGAAGTCAAATAAGGCTATTACATGCGCTGCTAAGTCATATGAAGGACGCTATCAGTCCAAATTAAAACAGAGGGTAACTAAAGGTCTTTAGCTTTAGGAACCTCTATTTTTGTTTAATGTATCTTTCCCTTATGCATTGAATCGTTTGTCGATTTAATGTACTAACATTTTAAATTCCGATAGAAAGCACCACCTTAAGAGATTAGCTGCTCCAAAGCACTGGATGTTGGACAAGTTGTCCGGTGTCTACGCTCCAAGACCATCTGCTGGTCCACACAAGTTAAGAGAATCTTTACCTTTGATCGTTTTCCTTAGAAACAGATTAAAGTATGCTCTTAACGGTAGAGAAGTCAAGGCTATCTTGATGGAAAGACACGTCAAGGTTGACGGTAAGGTCAGAACTGACACTACTTTCCCAGCTGGTTTCATGGATGTTATCACCTTAGAAGCTACTGGTGAAAACTTCAGATTGATCTACGATGTCAAGGGTAAGTTCGCTATTCACAGAATCACTGCTGAAGAAGCTGCTTACAAGTTATGTAAGGTCAAGAAGGTCCAATTAGGTAAGAAGGCCATTCCATACTTGGTTACACATGACGGTAGAACCATCAGATACCCAGACCCATTGATCAAGGCTGGTGACTCTGTTAAGGTTGAATTGGAAACTGGTAAGATTTCTGAATTCCTCTCTTTCGAAACCGGCAGATTGGTTATGGTTACCGGTGGTCGTAACTTGGGTAGAGTTGGTGTCATTGTCCACAGAGAAAGACACGAAGGTGGTTTCGATTTGGTCCACATCAAGGATTCCGTCGGAAACACTTTCCTTACCAGATTGACCAACGTTTTCGTTATCGGTAAGGAAGCTGGTAAGCCATACATCTCCTTGCCAAAGGGTAAGGGTATTAGATTGACCATTGCTGAAGAAAGAGACAGAAGAAGAGCCTTGCAAGGTTTGTAAATGTCTTGAGGTAGTAAATTTATAAATTTAATACTTTGACTGGTTTTACTAATTGTACATTACATTTTAATATTAATTTGGGTTTCACTATTAAACAAGTTGTAATCCTTAACGCCTATCGTTGTTATCTATCTCTTAAATGGATATTCAACATCTTCGTCAATTCTCTTCCAAATCTTCTTCTTCTTCTTTGTTGGAACATATTCAACAAAGATATTTTCACAGTTCTTTTTTTTAAAGGCTTTAATAAATCTAGGATCCCACAATTCTGATGCAATACCCAGATCCTTACAACATCTCATTAACGCATTACTCTTACACCCTTCTGTGGCTGTTGGAATACCTTTTTCATTAAAAAATGTTTGTTCACCTCTAGCAATTGACACCAATCTACCCAGAACAACCATCCCATATTCTCTTGTCAAAAGACCAGACACACCTTGTCGTTGAACTAATGTCTCTGATCTTGGAGCTAAACCCCAGGCGCCCACACCAAATGCTTTGTTCAAAACTCTTCTATATTTGATTTCAGGTAAATAAAGAAGTCCATCTGGAGTGATTTCAATATCATTTTCTGTCAATGGGGCGGTTAAAACTTCTTGTGATTCCTTGCTAAATGCACCCATACCTAAACCGTTGAAGGATTCTGACCAATTTGTACCATTTTCATCTTTCAACAAAGGAAATGAATCGTTCAAACTTGTATCAAATAATGAATTGAGAGTAGTTGTAGATTCTGCTGTATTCCCGCTGTTTGTAGTATTCGAATAATCTGTGTTGATATTAATAACAGGATCCACATCCTTTGCTGTTGTGGATTTGGCTTTTGAAGGCGATTTCATGGCACTACCTCCTGAAAAGACCTCAAACATGTCAGCATCACTTATCCAACGTGAAGACTGGTGTTTCCAAAGTCTTTGTGGTCTTGAGCATCGTGCTAATTGTGTAAACATTGCGCTAGAAAAGACAGTTAAACATGTTAAATAAATGTTATTTTTTTTTCCTCACAGAAACAACACATCACTTTTATTCAGGTTTGGTTATCATGGCTCCCAAAAAGAGTTTGAAGAAGCAAAATGGTGGTGAGAGCACTCCTATTATTGCTAATGTGAAGACGCCTAATAGTTGGTATAAAGTTGCTAATATAGCAATGACTATACTGACATTTATTACACGTTTTTATTACATTTGGTACCCCAATGAAGTCGTGTTTGATGAGGTCCACTTTGGTAAATTTGCCAGTCATTACTTGGAAAGGACTTATTACTTTGATTTGCATCCACCTTTTGCCAAGATGTTGATTGCGTTTGCTGGTTGGTTAGTTGGGTTCAATGGTGATTTCAAATTTGATGCCATTGGAATGAATTACAATGATTATTCCGTTCCGTATATCCCATTAAGAAGTCTGTCTGCAATTTTAGGTACTGTTACTGTTCCTTTGATGTTTTCAACATTAGAAGAATGTGGTTATTCGGTGTTCACTTGCATTTTGGGGTCCGCTATTGTTGCATTCGATAATGCACATGTTGCAGAAACAAGACTTATTTTGTTGGACGCTACCTTAGTTGCATCCGTTGCCGCATCAATTTTCTGCTATGTTAAATTTTCAAAATTGAGGAAAGCTCCTTTCTCCTTTGATTGGTACAAATGGTTGTTTTTAACGGGGGTGGCTCTTTCTTGTGTTATTTCTACTAAATATGTTGGTGTTCTTACATTCTTTTCTGTTGGTGCTGCTGTCGCTGTTGATTTATGGCATTTATTAGATTACAGAACTGGATTGACTCTGAATCAATTTTCAAGACATTTTGCTGCAAGATTTATTTTGTTGATTGTTGTTCCATTTATTATTTACTTGGGGTGGTTTTGGATTCACTTTGCTATTTTGATCAAATCTGGTCCTGGTGATGCCTTTATGAGTTCCGATTTCCAAGAAACTCTTCAAGAATCTGCGTTAGCAAAAGAAGCTAAGGAAGTGAATTATTATGATATCATCACCTTGAAACATAAGGATACAAACTGTCTTCTTCATTCTCACCCTTATAGATACCCATTACGTTATGAAGATGGCCGTATCTCCTCCCAAGGTCAGCAGGTTACTTGTATCAAGGATGAAAGAGAAGATCTTAACAACCAATGGGAAATCGTTCCAGAGGTTCCATTCCCAGAAAATGATAGGCTAGGACATGCAGTTACTCAAGGTGATAAATTTAGACTCAGACATATTGGTACCGAAGGTTACCTCTTAACACATGATGTCGCATCACCATTGTATCCAACTAATGAAGAATTTGTTGTCATCTCACTTGAAGAGGCAGAAGGAGACAGATTCCAGGATACAATTTTTAAATTTGATCCAGTTGATAAAAAGCCAGGCAACGTTTTGAAGTCCAAGGCTTCTATTGTTAAAGTTCTTCATGTTCCAACAGTTGTTGCCATGTGGACTCATGATGATGAATTACTTCCAGATTGGGGGTTCCACCAACAAGAGGTCAACGGTAATAAAAATGTTCAAGAAGCCACTAATAACTGGATTATCGATTCTATTGTTGGTCTAACCGGTAGTAGAGCTGTTTATATTCCAAAGCCAGTGAAAAAGATGCCGTTTTTAAAGAAATGGTGGGAATTGCAAGGCTTGATGTTTATGCACAACAATCAATTAACTAGTGAGCATCCATTTGCCTCTCAACCAGATGAATGGCCAATTTGCAGATCTGGTGTTTCTTTCTGGACTAAAAATGATTTGAGACAACAAATTTTCTTTTTGGGTAACATACCTGGTTGGTGGTTTGAATGTGCCATGATTTTGGCATTTTTATCTATTGTGGTGTTTGATCAATTATCAAGACAGAGAAATATTCTTATCTTGACCAAAAAGGCAAGATCAAAATTGTATTATACTTGTGGATTTTTCTTTGGTTCTTGGTGTTTCCATTATTTCCCATTTTTCTTAATGGGTAGACAAAAGTTCCTTCACCACTATTTACCTGCCCATTTATTAGCTGCATTATTAGCTGCATCTATTTTTGAGTTCCTGTTCACCAATAATAGAAGTGAGGAATTCTGTCAAAAAGATGAAAAACCAGATACCATTAATGAATATGCATATATTGCTGGAGTTGTCTTGATTCTGAGTGTCTTGTTTTCCTCCTTTGTTTTCTTTGCTCCTTTGACCTATGGTAACGTGGCATTATCGGTTGATGAAATTTTAAAGAGGCAATGGATGAATATTAAGCTTCAATTCAATAAATAATTATATTATATAAATGATAATTCACCTTTGGGGGAATTCTAAAAATCTGTGCAATCTATTATTTATCTCTACGTAATCTCTTTCGTTAGCGGCATTAATATGGCCATGCCTGATAAGGAAATCAATCACAACGCTCGAACAGTTATGCTTAAACTCGTCATTTTGAAGTTTTTCAATTACTTCAGCAACGCTCATAAGTTGAAAATCCATAGATTCGTTATCAACAGGATGAGGTAACTTGCCATCAGACATATCTATTTCAAATATGTATTCCACTTCAGGTTGAATAGTAGTATCCTGAAATTGATACAAATAACTGATGACACCAACATTAATCAATTTTTCTTCAGTATATTCCTTTTCTAATCCAGCCTCTTCCCAGCACTCTTTGTAGCAAGTTTCTAAAACTCCATAAGGATATCCAAGTCCTCCAGCGACTGTGTTATCTAATTTTCCAGGATAGGTTGGTTTGCTATACGATCTTCTAGGAACCCATAATTTAAGACCCTCTTCAGGGGAATTAACAAATCCTGTTATGTGGACACCATACATAACAACCCCAAACCATGGACACATCGCTCTTTCCAGCTGGAAGTATGGTTCATGATTAAGATCATAAATAGTATATTGTTCATTTCTCCAACCATGTTTCAAATCCAAAAGATCTTGATCTCTCCATTCAGCGGCTAAGTTATTCAAAACATCATTACGAGCTTCCAAAGTTGTCAAACTAGAAGCCAATTGAATAACTTTCTCCTTTTGATCAACGATGAAGATGGTTGGATGTTGTGACATCAATTCCACCATCGGTTGAATCAAATAACCCAAAGAAAAGACGGCATCGTGTGATTTAAAGGTAAACAATTTTGAATGAAAATTCTTATATTGCGGTTCATGTGGGTAGGGACAATTGTCCACTTGTTTAACCAATTCGAGTAATGTTAACATCCAAAGTTAAATGAAGGATGACATGAAAATGGCGCATTAATATCTTTCGCTTGCATACAGAATATTTATGTGGCGCATGAATTTCATCTGTTAAGGAAATATTGCACTGATTTGAGTGAACTTATGGGAGATATGCATCTGAATTGGTATAATCTCTAGAAATCGGATTGAATATTTTAAAGTGTAAAAATTATAAAGATTTATACAGGTAATTGAAGAAATTAATTTGCATAAACCACTACTTTCCATTTCTTATTACAAGCATTGGTTTAGATATATTTGTAAGGATTCAAGATTCCATTTGGATCATACTTTTCCTTCAACTCCTTCATCAACTTGATCTCAACATCTGACTTAGAATATGAGATGTAATTCTTCTTTTGGAAACCTAAACCGTGTTCCGCAGAGATGGAACCCTTATGCTTTTGAATAAATTCGTAAACAAATGGTTCAAGAGCCTTTTCAACTTCCTTGGTATACTCTCTAACAGCAACGTTCAAATGAAGGTTACCGTCACCAATGTGACCATACCCCACAGCATCAAAAACCGGCTTTGATGTGTCTTCTGCAGAGACTAATCCAGCATCGCACAGTCTTTCCTTGACAGCTTCAACAAGGGAATACATAGAATCTAATGGCAATGACACATCATACTTATAAACACCACCGAATTGCTGAGATGCTTCTGAAACAGATTCTCTCCAAGTCCAAAGGGTCTTCAATTGAGTTTCATCTTGAGAAACGGTACCGTCAGCAACAACTTCCTCTTCCATAACGCTTTCAAGGAAAGCCTCCAACTTTTCATCATCATGTTCCTTTTGAGAACCTGATGTTTCGATTAAAACGTAGAATGGATATTCTGGGACTGATTTGACACCAACATCGTCTTCTTGACACAATGGATGAGTGGTTTTTAAGTGTCTAGCAGCAAGCAATTGAGAATCTCTGTCCATAAATTCAAAAGCAGAAAGAATTTCACCCAAATCGGCCTTAGCCTTTTTGAAGCATTCTTGAACAGCTTCATAAGATTCCAAACCAACAAAGGCAATGTTGACAGCCTTTGGTCTAGCTGGACATAAAATAGAAACACCTGTAATAACACCAAGGGTACCTTCAGAGCCAATGAATAGCTGTTTCAAATCGTAACCTGTGTTATCCTTTCTCAATGAATGCATAGAATCGACAACAGTACCATTGGCAAGGACCACTTCGAGACCTAAAACTGAGCCATGGAGAGAGCCGTAACGAAGCAATCTCAAACCACCAGCATTAGTGGCAACGTTACCACCAACAAAACAAGACCCTTTAGCACCCAAATCCAATGGGAAAATGTAGCCATTTTCCTTTAGGAAATTGTCAGCATTCTCTAAAATGACACCAGCATCAACTTTAAGAATACCAGAGCTTGTATCAAAGGAACGAACCTTGTTTAATCCTGCCAATGACAACACGATTTCATCAAACACTGGGACTGAACCACCAACAAGACCAGTGTTACCACCTTGAGGAACCACAGCAAGTTTCTTTTCATTACAATATTTCATGATTTGAGAAACTTGATCAGTGGTCTTTGGCTTTAAGACCACTTGAGTTTGACCAACGTACTTTTTCATCCAATCTTGATTGTAACCGGAAACGTCATCTCTAGCAGCTTCGAGAAGACCATTTGGGCCTAAAACGGAACTGAAATGAGCCAAGTCTTCAGGTGAAATCTTAGCATATTCCCCCCTCTGAATAGCATATTTTTCAGCTGTTAATTGAAGACGTCTGGCTGTTGTAGACAAAGATCTAATGCAAAACATTTAGGCCGTTACTCCGGAAAAGAGTCATTATAAGAAGTCTGAAATTTTGCAAGCTCAAAAAAGAAAGAAGCGCGTTAGCAGATCTTGCTACAAAATCATCCTCTTTATCAACTTACATTCAATTCTTCGATTAAATGGATCAGGGTGAATCATTGAAGCTTGTAATTGTTTGTGTGGGGCTTCCCGCTAGAGGGAAATCTTATATTACAAAGAAATTGCAGCGATATCTCAATTGGTCGCAATATAACACTAGAATTTTTAACGTTGGCAACACCAGGCGTCAGTTAAACGTTTTTAAACCACCAGCCCATCCCGTGAGTGGACCTACTGTTAGTGGAACAAGTCATGATGCTAATTTCTTTGATCCTAAAAATGAGGATAATTTCCAATTAAGAGAAAAATGGGCCAAGGAAACATTGCAGACCTTATTAGATTTTTTACTAGATGATGATGGTAATGTGGGGATCTTTGATGCAACTAATACTACCAAAGCTCGGAGGAGTTGGATTGTACAAACCATTAACAAAAGGACAAAGGGATCTGTGAAAATCCTCTTTTTAGAATCAATTTGTACAGATGCCAATTTAATTGAAAAAAATATTCATTTGAAACTCCAGGGTCCAGATTATAGGAAAATGGATACTTATTTGGCTCTTGAGGACTTTAAAAATAGACTTAAAAATTATGAGGCAGTTTATGAAACAATTGATGAAGAAGAGGAAAGGGTTAATGAGAAATATGATATCCAATATGTCAAAATTATTAATGCTGGTAAAAAGGTGATATCATATAATATTTCTGGATATTTAAGTTCACAATGTGTATTCTTCCTGTTGAATTTCAATTTATCTGACAGACAAATTTGGTTGACTGCTAATGGTGAATCATTTGATAACGTTGAAAGGAGGAAAGGTGGAGATTCCAATCTCACAAATGCGGGATTGGCTTTTGCCAAGGCATTGCCAAAGTTTATTGCAAAAAAAAGGGAAGAATTTAAGATTCGTCAACTTAATAAAGAATACATACATGATACAACAACGTTCCTAACTGATTTGACATTGAGTGAAGAACAACGAAGTAGGACATTTAATCAAAAATTTAATGTGTGGACCTCAACTTTACAAAGAACAATTCAAACAGCCCAATTTTTCCCCTCCGATGAGTATATTATGAAATCATTCCGTACCTTGAATAATTTAGGGTGTGGCTCATTTAACAACATAACAGAAGACGAGTTTAAATACCTGTATCCTGTTGAATATATGGAATCGCTTGAAAATAAGCTTTCATTTAGATACCCTGGCCTTGCAGGAGAATCATATTTAGATGTGATTTCAAGGTTGAGACCTATAATTATCGAATTAGAAAGATTAAAGGATCATGTTTTAATTGTTTCTCACAGAGTCATCATTAGGGTTCTTCTTTGTTACTTCATGAACTTGAATAAAGAAATGTTAACTGAATTGGATATTCAGCATGGATATGTTTACTGTGTGGAGCCCAAGCCTTATGGGCTCGATCTCAATGTTTGGCATTATGATAATATCACTGATATGTTTTATGAAGTCGATGTCGCCGAAATATTAAAAAAGAAGCGCAGATCCACTGGTGGAATTCTGAACGATGTTGAGAAGTTAAGGGAAATGTTAATGGAAGCAGAGAAGTCATCAGATCATCATTTGAATTCTAGTTATGAAGATTTATTAACAGAATCTAGTGACGATGAAAGTGAAGTAGGTTTAAGCGCAAAGCAGTTGAGTGGTAGGTCGGAGTCCCAAGCATTTGAATTCAGCCACCCTTCAAATTCTAATTTAAGGTCACTGTTATCTAATAGTGACTTGAAGAGAATGGTGAGTTCAAGCAATTTGGGCGCCAGAGTTCTAAGTTCTACTGATTTAAAAAGACTAACCTCCTTAACTTCATTATCAAGTGAAGGCTCTCATAAGCATACTAAGAAACCTAGTATAGATTGGGATATTTATGATCCTCCTCATAATAAAGTTGATGAAGATGGGTGTTTGGACATAACTGGAAGTAGTAAGCGATTAACATTAGGAATGGGAATGTTTAATAATGAAAATAATATCAATAGTCACAGGGCTGTGCCTAATAACGATGGGGATTTAGATAGGGATGTTGATTACATTCTAAATAATAAGAGATTAATGAAAAAATTGAAAGCCAGAATGGGGGCCGCTGATAAGGTTCCTTCTGCTAATTAATAAAAAGTACCTGAATATAAAGAAATGTCAAGCAGAAAATAGGAAAATAACAAATAACAAAGTAGAATTATTTCTAGTAAATATTCAAAGCTTTTGGGAATTTAAATATATTGCTTTTATAGGTTTAGAGAAGAGGATCGATTTTATACCAAATGTACATAATTTGCCATGAAAAAATTTGGATCGAAATAGGCGAGATGACTATTTGATTATCAGCTGCATTTGTTAAATGTCATTGACATCCTCTAAGGGTACTACTTGGGGGCCATTGACCAGTAAATATGATTTAGCGTTACGATTATATCATCACCGGAACTTTTCCAGATCTTTGGACATCATATCTTCGTTGATCGAAGAAATTCAGAATAATAAGGAATTTGATTGGAATGGACTAGGTGGATCGTATATTCTTCTGGCAACACTATACGGTATGGTTATTGGAGAGTTGAAAACTAATGAATTAACAAAACCTTCTCTGGGAGTATTGTTTCCGCAATACGTCAATTTTCCAACGAGAGCCCAAGAATTACAAGAAAGGATACAAAAGGGGTGGTTGTTCCAATTAATATTTGATCTACAACTTGCTAATAACGAGCAATGTTTGAATACATGTATTTCAGTGGAGATTAAATGTGGTGTGAAAGTGGAGGCTCATTTAGGACATATACTAAAATCTAGAGGCTTGAATCAGTCCAAGGAAATGATGAAGGTGTATTTAAGCAAGGATGTGTTCCCTAGGCAGGGAAAGGATGCAGTTAGAGAGAAAATAATGGGGATGTTGAGTTTGGAAGGAGAAGATGAAGTGCAGCAATGGATGGACTGGGTTGAAGAATTGAAAGATGATTTGGATGATGGGATAAACGATGATTATGGTTATGATAGTGATAACGGTTTAGAAGATCATGAAGATAATATTGAAGAATTGGACCTCCCAGATGTTGCGGATTACAATCCTTCTAATCTGACACCCATTGATAAGAACCATCAAAAGGAGCTCATCAGACAAAAGCCAAGAAAGAAACAACGCTTAGATAAGAAGAAGAATAAACCCCAAAATAAAACATCTTTGTTTTCCTTGGCTCTTAAACGTCTAGCGAATCGATATGGTGGTATCATTCCTTTAATATGTCTTATTTTGACAATTTTGATGATTATCAATCTCAGAAGACTTGGAATTACTCAAAAATTGAAGAGAGTGGTAGATAGTGGGAAGCGAGTGATTGCTATGGCATTTAAGGTATCATATATTTAAGTTGTTGGTTCCTGTGTAATTTTAATGCTTGCTTCAAAAGACACCATTACGTCAATCTATGTAATCATTATATAAAAATATTAAACTCAAAAGACAGAGGACTCAATGTGGTCATGTTGTTGGTTTTATTGATTGAACAATAGAAGAAATGTGGTGTACCTTCTATATTTAGCAGTCACTAAACTTTGTAAATAATGGGTTAAGAAATGATGCATACATGTCTGTCACGTGATTGCGATTTTGTTGATGTTGAAAATGGAGGAAAGAAAAAGTGATTCGAAATTGATTTGGTTTTCCCCAATTTAAATTTCTCTTCAATAAATAAGTATGACTAGTGCTGTTGAATCTTCAAAAGCCAGTGGAGAAGAGCTTTATCCCATTGCCTTATTGATGGATGAGTTGAGACACGATGATGTGGCCAGCAGAGTGTTAGCTATGAAGAGATTAGATACTATAGCCATTGCACTTGGACCTGAGAGAACACGCTTAGAATTAATCCCATTCTTGGAAGAAGTGATCCCAGAAGATGAAGATGAAGTTATAGCGATTGCCGCTGAAGAATTGGGCCATTTTGTGCCTTTAATTGGGGGACCAGAACATGCTTCCCTTCTTTTACCTGTTTTGGAAAAGATTTCAGCTGGTGAGGAGCCTATTGTGAGAGAAAAGGCTGTTGATTCTTTGAACGAAATAGCTAAGGTTATGGATGACGATGACTTGATTAAAAATTTTATTCCTCTTATTAATAGATTAGCAAGAGAAAGATGGTTTTCTCTTCATATTGCTGCTACAGGACTCTTTAAGGCTGTGATAGTGAGAGTTGGGTCTCAAGATAGAAAAGATCTCATTTCCTTATTTAAGGATCTTATTTTAGATGATTCACCAATGGTTAGAAAGGCTGCTGGTAAGGAGTTACCAGAATTAATTACAATTTTAGGTAACAAATTTAATACTACAGAAAGTGTGGAGGAATTGAATTGGGATGTCATTTTGAGCACGTATGAATCACTTGTTAATGATGCACAAGATTCAGTGAAATTCCTTTCAGTGGATGTTTTAATTGCAATTTTGGAGTTTCTGAAATCAGTTAATGAAACAAATGAATTAGGCAAATTGTTTATTAGTCTGGTGACATTAATTAATGATCCAAGTTGGAGAGTGAGGTATATGGTTTCTGATAGATTTGAGGCTTTAGTTGAAGGGTTCAACGGTGGTGAGTTCACATTGAAATTTGTTCCCCATATTGTAGCTCTAATGAAAGATAATGAAGCAGAAGTTAGAAAGGCCATTTCAAAGCAATTACCAGGATTTGCGCATTTGGCAAATAAAGTTGACTCATCAGTGGTTCTGGATCAATTAGTCCCTGTTGTTTCTCAGTTGGCAATGGATGAATCCGAAACTGTTAGAAGTGCTCTTGCCAGTGAAATTACAGGTCTAGCACCAATTCTTGGTAAGGAACAAACTATTGAACATCTTTTACCAATATTTGTTGAAATGTTGAAAGATGAATATAGTGATGTGAGATTGAATATTATTTCTAAATTAGAGGTTGTTAATGAGGTTATTGGTATCCAATTGTTAAGTGAATCATTGATGCCTGCAATCATTTCATTAGCTAATGATAAATTATGGAGGGTCAGATTAGCAATTATTGAGCAAATTCCACTTCTTGCTGAACAACTTGGAGTTTCATTCTTTGATGAATCATTAGGTCAACTTTGTATGGAATGGCTTTGGGATCCAGTGTATTCTATTAGAGAGGCAGCAGTGAATAATGTTCAAAAATTGACAGAATATTTCAAGGAGGAGTGGTGTCAAAGGGAAGTTATCAATAAGATCTTGGAAAAGAAACAAGAAAAGGAATTTGAGAATTTCATTTGCCGTATCACTTGCCTTTTTGCATTTACTAAATTGGTTTCTGTTGTGAGCGTCGATACTGTTGCAAAGGAGCTTTATCCATTCATCTTGGAATTAACAAATGATAAGGTTCCAAATGTGAGATTCAATGCAGCCAAGTCATTGAAATTAATTGGTGAAAAGGTCAAGGACCAATACCCAGATACAATGGAAGAGATCAAGGGTGTTTTGGGTAAAATGACAGAAGATGAAGATTCAGATGTGAGATATTACGCTCAAGAAAGTTTAAATAAATTATAAGCTTAGTTAAGTTCAGTTATATAGGTTAAACTAATTAATCATGTTGGTTCGTTAAAAGAGTATGTTAGAAGTTTTAAATTTTAGTAAAACACTCAAATAGTGGGGTAATATATGATGATCTATTTGACTTTTATAACTCTAGTAAACGTACAAAAAAATTACTAGTTCTTCTTGGTCAACTTCAGTAACATTGGGATCATACCAGCAGTTGGAACAGTGAAGGTTCTGTGATTGGCAGCCATTAAAAGAGCCTTTATTTCGCCTGCATGAGAAGCACAATAAACCACTTCATCATCATAGTCATACAGACCGTCTAAGAATCTGTAAGCTCTAATAGCCTGATCACTTAAAGGTTCTCTCCAATCGTCCTTGTAATAAACATCTTCCTCTGGGAAAGAATCATCGTGTTGGAACCCCCAGGCCCCTAATCTTTCAAGAAACACGGACTTGGTTGATCTCTTATCGCACGTGTGTAGTCCGATGGTTTCTCTCAGATCTTCCTTAACGTTAGGTAGCAATCTCCCCTTAAAGTTAGGATCCTTAGAAACAAGAATATCTTCCCAAGTCAATGCCAGTGTTTGAGATGATCTAGTAAATGGAGAAGTGAACAAAACAGTTGGTAATGGACAACCCAATTGAATTTCCTTTTGGAATGACTGTTTCATTAATCTTGCTTGAGATTCACCCTTTTCAGTCAAGAATGGGTCAGGACCCCAAACATAGTGTTCGCCATTAAAAGTTCCTTCGTTTAAATGGGAGTAATGATCATCCCAAACCTTGAGACCAACAATATCAACCACTTTATTGTGGTAACCTTGACCATGTCTAGCACAAAACACCAGTTTATATTTAACGTTTTCTTCAGCATCTTTATTTAATGTACTTAACTTTTCCTTTAATATATCCCAAGACTTTAAATCCAGACCAAAATGGGAATTTGTCCAATCAAAGGTTGAATCATCAACGGATACGTCACTCTGCTTAAAGAATCCATCCAAGACACTCAAATCGCATTTAAATCCTGACTTTTGCTTCTTTTGTTCAAACAAATTTCTTTCTTCTTGTGGAACTTGAGCGTCTGCTAAATCGCATGCGTTGACTGCAATTAAACCCATTTTTGTATTACTAAATAAAAAAGGCCCTTAACACACTGAGGAAAAAATATTGAAACGCATGAAACACTTTATTTCTATTTTCGGAAAAAAGATCAACACCTTGTTTCTTCCCTTTTTTAACATTATCTTTTCTTAATTGTTTGGAATTGAAGGGCGGCAAACAAAATGTCCTTCTTGAATTCACATTTCCCTCATACTACAATGCGTACTCAACGCAGTTTTAAGCCAACTACTGCAAACAACACAGTGACCGCCACTGTTGGCCACGCTGATTTGAAACTTCACGCTGAACAAACACTGGGGTCGCAAAGGGCTCTTGCACAGGCGGTGAAATTACCACCTAATGAAGATTTAAATGAATGGTTAGCCCTTCATGTTGTGGATTTTTACAATCAAATTAATATGCTTTATGGTACAATAACAGAATTTTGTTCCCCACATACATGTCCACGTATGACAGCGACTGCTGAATATGAGTATCTTTGGCAAGACCCATTACAAAGAAGTAGGGCTCCAACTCATATGTCAGCTCCTGGTTATATAGAAGCTTTAATGCAATGGATTCAGGGATTTTTAGATGACGAAACAGTGTTTCCAACTAAAATGGGTGTCCCATTCCCATCCCAATTTCCTGCTTTAGTTAAAACCATTATGAAAAGATTATTCAGAGTCTATGCTCACATATATTGTCACCACTTTGATGAAGTCAATGAATTAGGAGTCCAGTTACATTTAAATACGAGTTTAAAACATTTTGTGTTATTTTCAAAGGAATTTGATCTGTTGAACAAAAAGGATTGGGGGCCTTTAGAAGAATTGGTTGCAAGGTTTTAAGAATTGATCTCTTGATTTGATTTTACCTGGATTTATAATAGTTTGATATTCATTCATGTGTTTTTACAAAGATGTGATGTGATGTGATGTGATGTGATGTTACCTTCTGTTTTCATACTATGTTATAAAAGCCTTAATAGTTAGTTATACCCATTAATTCGAATTGATTCAATATACTATGTAAATTCAATATTAAAAGTATAAAATATTGGACCTCTCTCTTGGTGCAAAGAAGGGTGTGGGGATACCGTGACCATATCCCCATTATATTTTTAGTATTAATTTTGATCTTGTCCAATTCACTCAGTTTAAGTAATTGAAACATGTAGATCACCTTAAAAAGATTTAAAGCTAATTCTAATTGAGTTTGCAGTTTTAAATTTGTTAATTGTCTAATTTAATTTCTCTCGTCATTCCTTATCATTAAAACTTCTTTAACAATGGACTCGGCCATTTTGACAGATAATGAAGAGGAGGGAAGCATAAAGTTCAATTTCAACTTCCCCCCCACGCCAATAACCATTCCAACATCTTCTCCATCACCAACTTCAACCCCCACACCCCAGGGTACATTTAATGAAACGCGTGAACGACTTGTTGTCGTTATGATTGGGTTACCAGCCAGGGGTAAATCGTATTTGGCTAATAAGTTGGTTAGATATCTTAATTGGCTTCAAATCAATGCTCGTATTTTCAATGTTGGTTCCACCAGAAGGGCAAAGGGGAAATTAGGACCTGATAGTGCCCCATTACCTGATCAAGACGCTAGTTTTTTTTCTCCAGAAAACAAGGAATCCTTCCAATTAAGAGAACAATGGGCACAAGAAACCCTTGACTCTCTTTTAGATTACCTAATTCTTGAGGATGGATGCGTTGGGGTCTTTGATGCTACTAATACTACTGAAATGAGAAGAAAAATGGTTATTGACAACATCAACCGTAGGTCACGTTCATTAAAGGTTCTTTTTTTAGAATCTATATGCAATGATCCACAATTGATTGATTCTAATGTAAACTTGAAATTGAAAGGGCCAGATTATAAGGATATGGACCCCCATTTGGCTAAAAGAGATTTTTTGGGTAGATTAAGAAATTATGAAAGGGTATATGAAACAATCAGTCCCGCTGAGGAGGCCAATAAGGAATTCCAGTATATCCAAATGATTGATGTAGGAAGAAAGGTCATTGCTTGTAATATCAATGGATTCCTTCCTTCACAAATAGTGTATTACTTTTTAAATTTCAATTTAGAAAAGAGATTGATCTTCGTTGCTCGTCATGGAGAATCTGTGGATAATACACTTGGGAAAATTGGTGGTGATTCATCTCTAACAGAAAAGGGTCAAAAGTTTAGCATAGCACTTGAGAAATTCATTGATAAGAAGAGATTTGAATTCAATTCTAGAAATCCGAGATGTCATCCCACTGAATTTTCTGTCTTTTGCTCCCTTTTAAAGAGATCAGTAGAAACATCGATCCCCTTTTCAAAGAGGCCACAGTCATATGATGTTAAACAACTTCGAGTACTCAATGAATTAAGTGCAGGTGCTATAGAGGGATTCACTTATGAGCAAATTCAATCTTTATACCCCCAAGAATTTTATGCTAGAATGGCTGATAAGCTTCACTATAGATACCCCGGTGTTGGTGGTGAATCTTATATTGACGTTATTAATAGATTGAAGCCGATGATTAACGAAGTTGAAAGATCTCGTAACCATATGTTGATTATTTCTCATAGGGTCACTAGTAGAATTCTCATGTCATACTTTTTGAATTTATCAAGAGATCAAATCATTGATCTTGATGTGCCACTTCATTCAGTGTATTTATTTGAACCAAAACCATTTGGTGTGGATTGGACACTTTGGGAATATGATGAATTTACGGGAGATTTCACACAAAAGGATCTAGATCAATTAGATAGTAAAAAGACTGTTACAGAAGTTGGGATTGCATTTAGAGAGAGAAAATATTCGGTGGTTCCAACTAGACCTCCAAGAGGAAGTAATGCTAGTAGCAATAGTGATATTAGTAGTCTTACCGTCCCAACTGACAGCACTGTTCATCAACCTACTAGTTTGAGTTCAATAAGACAAACTTTAAAGGAGATGAGTTTAAAGCGATGATTATACGATAAAAAATGAGATACAGAGTTATATGTATCAGATTGTTTATTTTTACTAAAAGATTTAAGAATTACGAATTTGCCATGAATAATCAGGCGTTCCAATAATGTATAGGAAGCATTAAATATATATCTTCACTAAATAAATTAAAGCAAATGTATGTATAATTAAATTAAAACACTAGTTGCTTATTTCTTAGCAGCCTTAGCAGCGGACTTGGTAACCTTACCGGCCTTGTCAACCTTTTCAACGGACTTGATAACACCGACAGCGACAGTTTGTCTCATATCTCTGACAGCGAATCTACCAAGAGGTGGGTATTCAGTGAAA